>CAMTDV010000004.1:35702802-36302802 GCA_947069175.1 Scalesia atractyloides | reverse complement strand
ACCTCATACATACTTATACGCGATGCATATGCTCAATCTTATTCATTTTATACTTACATACACTATGGAACATGTCTCTCATACTTAAAATACTTTATAAATTCATAAAATATCATTATTCAACATTAAACCCGTCCAAAATCAACAAAACAACAAAACCAAATTTTGTGGCCCATGCCCGGCCCTTGCGGACCTCAAGGGGACACCCTTACGGTCCATAAGGGTGTCTGGAGGGCAGATTGTGTTTTTGGTCACGAGTTTTTACACTATAAAACCCAAACTAACCCCAATCCTTCTCCTATAAAACCAAGCCTCCTCCACACATTTTTACACTTTTACAACTCTCTAATCTCTCTCAAATCTCTTGCAACTTTTTAATTCGAGCAGATTCATACCATCTTACAAAAGTGAGCATAACTTGCTCGTTTCTTACTTGTTCACTTGATTCTTCTTCCTATGTACTTGGATAAACCTTAGGTTTGATTCCACGGGTTCTCTATGGAGAATCCAGACCTGGATACTCACATATAGGGCTCCAAACTTTCTGTTTTGATTAAATCTTTTAAGAACTTATGTTCTATCTCATTCCACTTTGTGTTCTAAACCTTATGTTTTTGAAAGAGCTTTAAGCTCACAAGTGTTGCCAAGTCAAGAACTTGAGGTTAGTGTGACTACAAGGTTAGCTTGGGCTATCCTACATCTAAGTCCACACAACACTTGATGTTTTTCCCCCATTCATCCTAAGTAGTTTGCTAGTTGAAAGTAACACAACCCTGTCTAGCCTTCAACATTTGTTGACGCCGGCTCACCGGGTTGTAGCTTACTTGGCTACTTAGTGTATAATAATGTATGTCTTTCCTTTCTTATTATTCTTGTACTTATTCTTGACCCTCCTTGTTGTCTATGACAACTTGTGTAGTGGTGAACTCTTATGAGGTTCCTAAATGGATGGCTATGCCACCTAGCTCCTACATGACTTCTATGATATCCATGAATCGACTTATACATATAACTATATTAATCTATATAATACATACTTAAAACCCGAAATCTTGAGAATGACTACATAATCATGTGTCATGTTAATATGTTTAATCACCTAAAGAGTATGGTTCCTCGTTTGGATTCTAGTAGGTGTTGCAACCTATGAAATCACATAAACCCTAATGGGTCCCATAGTGTCAAAACGAGTGCTAGACCTTAGTGAGTATTTTGTATACTTTACTTTGTATGCATCATCCCAAAATCCCGAATCTTCCATAAATCATCCGTATACTCACACCCACGTTTTCTTCTTGTAGGATAACTCGGTGTTCATCCTGCAACTTAAACAACTCTTCACGGATTACCAAGTCGGAATGCTTGTAAAACTGTGAGTACACTCGACCCATTTACCACTTTCTCACTTTTTAGGTTGTAACATGTTTACCTATCAAAATACACAAACCACAACTTATGCTTTACATGCTCAATCCGTTAATACATGATACTTGTTATGTTTAGATACATGCTAGAATTATACATGCGTGATCATTAACTTAGCTAGCCCAACTTGACATGTTTTGGTCAAAAATCACAACAAGGATAATGTAACCAAAATTTGAATGTGAGGTTTAGTGCTTGGTTAAACGAACAAATGTATGAACAAATATCAAAAGTAAATGATGATGAACACAATGATTTGTACGAGGAAAAAGCCCTTGATCAAGAGTTGATTTCCAGAATAGAAAACCTCAGGTGATGGAAACTACCGATCACCAACTATATTGAACAAGAAAGATTACAACTTTGGAAATATTGAGCTTGTTACAATAAGAATTCTAACAAGTGTTTGAGAGAGTAGCAATAGTATGTATGCGAGTGTGTGTTCGGTCAGATTGTATGTCTATCAAGCTCAATATCCCATTAAATATCTAGTTAATCTCATTAACTAACTCTCCGAAATCCATGCAAGCTCCCCACGTTCACATATAACGGTCATGGCTTCACTTGCACGTGCTAGAAATGGCATATTCCTCCGACATTCCCTCGATGACTTACTCCACGATTACCAGCATACGTAAACTAACACAAAGGAACAATTATCAGCTAACATAGATATAGGTAAGGATCCTTGATCATTAGACTCCCTGCGATTTCCGTTAAGGATCCGTGATCCAGGTTTAGTCTCAGGATGGATGATCCTTGGCATAAAATCCATGCCCTAACAATTGCCCCCAAAATATGAGGAATTAATTGTAACTAAGTGAGTCATATTTTCTCGTTTATTCTGGATGACTCGTTACCAACAAACTAGCCGTTACCCTAGGACTAGCCGTTACAAAGATGACATCATCGATAAGACTCCCCCTGCAACAAACATGATTATAAATAGGGCAGGGATATAGATGATATCTCCTATTTAACATCGATATCCTTTGTTTAAATCCTCACACCAAAGATCAAACAGGTATTCACTCTCTCTCTCTCATCTTTTATTCTCTGCAATTCTTTCTTTCCTCCTTTCTTCCTCGAGCATCATGACCAAAACCATGATCCGTTCCTCACCACACAAGGATCAAGGGAGAAACAATCCTCCCAAAATCCAAGACCTTTTGAAAGAACCTTCGCAAGAACTTTGCCGGTTCACTGATCCTGAGATTGAGCAAATGCACCCCTGTTTTCCGGAGGGTACTATTTTTAGGCCCTTCTATTCTTCAATGAAGAGTGACTGCATATCATCCACATGGGTGTGTTTTCCAGCTACCCCTTTTCAAATAGGTTTTACTTACCCTTTTATAGCTTTCACCCAGAGCTTTTTCACCTTTACCGGCCTATGCTACATCTAGGGCATGCCTATGCTCTGGAGGGTTCTTTATACCCTTGAGCAGATCATTGCTAGAGAGGGTATAGAGCTTTGTTTTGCTGAACTCAACCACCTGTACAATCTGTCTAGCCACGGGTCTCACCGATTCCTCTTTAAAGCCAAGCCTCAACAGCCCCACCCTATACTCAAAATTACCAAAAATGATTCCCTCTGGAGAAGTCAATTCTTCTTCGTCAGGAGGGATTCCATTCCCAACGGGGATCATCTTCCCAAGAAGTGGAACGTAGAGGGTAGGGTGTAGGATTTATAAAGTTGCTTCATAGAAAATTTGATATTTAAATCTAAGGATATCTGATCCTTCATCTTTTGTGCAGTGACCAATATTAACACTTCGAAAGACTTTGCTACCACCGCTGAGAGAGTTGCTGCTTTTTGGGCTCTAGATTCAACTGTTAGAACATTCCATCCCAAGATCAAGGATTTAGAAGAAACAACATCAGCCTCCTACATAATGTCAAGTAAGTGTGCATGCATATATGTATTTAGTTATTTGGTATGAAATAAAAATGAATACTTATCTGAGTTTTGTGTTTGTAGGTGTTGCTAAATCCTCATCAAAATCAGCCACCAGGTTCGGCATGGGAGATTTCAAAGGTATCATGTCCCCCCGATCCATCAAGAAGGAGCTGGCCACAGGCCCAAGCCAAGTCAGGACCAGGAGCACCACCAGAAAAGCTAAATCTGGAGCCAAGAGGAAGAAGCCAGATGCGCCATCCAGCGACGTCCCCAGGATTGAACAACAGATCCATGACTTCATCTCTGAGGTAAGGATCATGGATCCTTCTTTTAAAGATACTTGATTGTCATAAATTCTAATAATTTGCCCTCAACGGAAACTTGTTGAGATCCAGACCATCCAGAGCAAGCGTCTCGCCGAGGCTAAGGAAACGGTGGCCAATCTACGTGCCATCGGTGTTGCCATGGAGAAGAAATCGCCCAGCTGGAGAAGGAGAATGGTCGCTTGGAGAAGCAGATCCTGGTGGATGAAATCCAGGCCAACAAGGATCGGTTAGAGGTCATAGAACGCTGCCATCGTGATTCTAAAGGCCAAACTCAAGATGGCAAAAGAGGCTACGAATCCTTCCTTCGACAGGGCTGAATGGGACACTGCTAGCTGGAGGCAAAGGCTGAAGGAGCTTGGGGATGAGGATGAGCTGGAGGAGGCAGTCACGCTGGAGGCTATCCCAAGTGGCACTAAGGATCCTGAGGAGGGAGCGGCTGGTGGTAGCGGTGCAGATGATGAAGCAGCGAAGGAGTAGGCTGCATCAATGGGCAATGATGGAAATTTCTAGGCATGGCCCGAGCCCATTTTTTATGTTTTTTGGTTGTTGGTGTTTTTATGGTGAACAATTTTAGTGTGTATTTGAACAATCGTTTTTAGGGTTAAGGATCACTGATCCTTTTTTAACAATAGGGGGTAGCAAAGGTGGATGGGTCCTTCTGTTTGTGGAGGATGAAGCCCTTGATGCCCCCCCTTTACTTTCCTGCACTTATTGACTCGTTAGTATGGACACCCTTTGCCAACCCAAGTGGACGGGCCATTCTTTGCTGGTAGAAGCTTGGGTTAGCAATTTTGACAACCTTTAAAAAAGGGTTTTATAAATAAATAAAACTTTAAGCTTTTGACTATCTTTTTTGTTGCCTCTCTTCAGTTTGAATATATTTATAATTGTATACGTCAATAATTCCATAATATTTAGCTAAGAAATCTATAGGAGTTTGTCAAAATATATTCTTTAAAGATAGACATCGTATGATCAAGGATCACATATCCTGTTGTCAAAGGATTAGGGTAACATAAATAAGCCAGAAATAAAGCACATGCAAAAGAAATATCATACCAGTGAATCCAAGTTAGGATTCTTTATCCTTAAAGCTTACAATCGAAACAATACGGAATAGAAATCAGTAGAACTGCAGGATCCAGGATCCTTATTTATTAAGCTTCAGGGACCTGTTATAACATACAACTTGGGACTAAGCCAAACATCAATTGAATGACTCATCAGTAACTGCGGACAAGCCCAAATAGCTAGGGACAAGCACAAATAACTGGGGACAAGCCCAAATAGCTGGGGACAAGCCCAAACAACTGGGGACAAGCCCAAATAACTGGGGACAAGCCCAAATAACTGGTGTAAACTGGAGTATGGCCCAAACTGGCATCTAGCCAATCGTGAGCGACATGAAAACGTCGAAACCTTAGCTAACGTGAAAACGTTAGAAACCTTAGGAACAGATTATTATACTTAGGATCCTACATGTAGCCAACAACAATGAAATTGTCAGCCCCTAAGCGGGTACTGGTCCCATTGCCTCGAACTATACTTGGATAACGTACGCTGCTGGCGGGGTGTTGAAACCCAATTCGTGTGAAAGGTGAAAACCTTTAAACCTTAGAAGGTATTGCATACCTTAAACTGGGGACATGCCCAAAGTCTTGGAGAGGTGGCCAACCTCTTGATCCTTTGTAATAACTTCTGCAAAACTTAAAACTTGATAAGGTTGAATGTTGAAAATTCAACATCCTTACTTTAGAATAAATAATAAGAAGTACAATAAGAATGAAAGCATTAGTAAAACGTTACCGAATCAAGAATCTCATATCCTTTGAGGATCCTTCAATCTGAATTGATCATTAGGATACTTAAGGATCCCTGATCCTTTACATAAAATACTTTTTTAGGTGGATAACATTCCAAGCTCTTGGAAGAAGGTCACTATCCATAGTCAGTAATCGATATCCCTCATTTCCTACCTCGGCTTCAATTAGATAGGGGCCTTCCCATTTTGGTACCAATTTGCCATCAGAAAGATTCGTGGTATTCTAAAATGCTTTCCTCAGTACCATGTCACCAACTTGAAATCTTCTTATTCTGATATTCTTATTATAAGCACCAGCCATCCTTTGTTGATAACTAGCTAGCCTTATCCTTGCCAAGTTTCTTAATTCTTCCACAGTATCTAGGTCTTGAGCCAGAGTCTCAGCATTTGCTTCAAGATCATGGATGCTTGTTCTGGCCGTAAGATCTACCATTTCTGTAGGGATCACTGCCTCAGCTCCAAAGACTAAGGAAAAAGGAGTTTGACCCGTAGCATTCTTTGGAGTTGTTCTATCTGCCCATAAGACATATGGTAGTTCTTCAGCCCACTTTCCTTTCTTTGATCCAAGCTTTTTCTTCAAATTGTTGATGATTATCTTGTTGGATGATTCCGCCTGGCCATTAGCTTGTGGGTGGACTGGTATTGATGTAATCATCCAAATCCTCCAGCTGTCACAAAAGTTAGTAGTTCGATTCCAATAAACTAGGATCCATTGTCACAAACTCTCTGAAGGAATAACAAATCTAGTAATAATATTTCTTTTGATAAAGGATATAACTTCCTTTTCTCTAACTTGAGCAAATGCTTCAGCTTCTATCCATTTGGAGAAATAGTCAGTCATAGCCAACATGAATACTTTTCCTCCTGGTGCCTTAGGAAGCATGCCAACTATATCCATTCCCCATCTCATAAATGGCCAAGAAGAAGGTATAGAATGCAGAGGTTCTGCTGGTTGATGAAGAATGTTGCTATGTCTTTGGCAGGCATCACATTTCCTTGCATGCTCCACAGCATCCTTCTTCATTGTAGGCCAATAATATCCTGTCCTGAGGATCCTGTAGAATAGCGCACTGCCCCCAGTGTGATTTCCACAATCTCCCTCATGAAAATCTTTTAAGACTTCTTGGATTTCAGGATCTTCAATGCATCGTAGATAGGGTCCTGCAAGAGATCTTTTATACAGCATGTCATTAATTATAGTAAATTGTGCTACCTTAATCCTGAAGGTTCTAGGATTCTCTCCAATAGGAATTTCTCCATTCTGAATGTATTTCAAGATTGGAAGGATCCAGGATCCTGAATTCGACTCCGGATTATCATTGGGTAGAATCGCTGTACCACCCACTATATCCAGTGTTTCATTTTCCTCAATTGCAGGAGTTAGAACATGGATAATAGGTATCTTTACATCCTCGGGCATCTTCAGTGAGGATCCTAGATTGGCCGAGGCATCTGCTTCTGCATTTTCTTCTCTAGGTACCTGTGTAAGGCTGAAAAAAGCAAAAGAATCTGCCAATTTCTTGACAATCTCCAAATATTTGATTAGTTTCTCACCTTTAACAGCATAAGAACCATTATAGTGATTAGTAATTAATAGAGAATCCACAAACACTTGAAGATACCTGATCCTCATCTGCTTAGCTAATTGCAAACCTGCTATCAAGGCTTCATATTCAGCCTCATTATTAGTTGTCTGAACTCACACGCTATAGACTGGGGTATAATGTCCCCCTGTGGCGATTTTAGTAGTAGGCCTAGTCCAGTTCCTTTGACATTTGAAGCTCCATCTGTGAAGAGTGTCCAAGGATCCTTGGTCTCTTCAAGTTGTTGCACTTCTAATTCAGCTTCTCTTTGTAGATCACTACTGAAATCAGCCACAAAGTCAGCCAAAGCTTGGGATTTAATAGCTGTTCTGGGCTCATACTTAATGTCATATGCACTAAGTTTAACAGCCCATTTTACCATTCTTCCCGACATCTCTGGTTTCCTGAGAACATTCTTAATAGGAAAGTTAGTTTTAACAACAATAGTATGAGTTTCAAAATAATGTCTTAATTTAGTAGAAGCCATGATTAGAGCAAGAATTAGTTTCTCTAAATGAGAATACCTGGCCTCAACATCAAGTAGACTTTTACTTACATAGTATACCGGATGTTATTGGCCTTCGTGATCCTTAACCAGGACCGCACTTACCGCTTTACCTGAAACAACTAGGTATAAAGACAATGGTTCTCCATTTTCTGGTTTCATCAAAGCCGGTGCTGAGGATAGGTAATCCTTGAGAGCCTGTAGAGCAGCTTCATGCGTTTCAGTCCACTCGAATTTCTTATTCTTCCTCAAAATGTCATAGATATCCTTGCATCTTTCTGAGGATTTTGAGATGAATCTATTCAAGGTGGCAATCCTTCCTGTCAGTCTTTGCACATCCTTAGCATTGGTAGGAGACTTGATATTCACCAAAGCCTTGATTTGTTCTGGACTTGCTTCAATTCCTCTTTTGGTCACTATATATCCCAAAAACTTTCCAGCTTTGACCCCGAAATGGTATTTAAACGGGTTTAACTTCTTATTGTATTGGTCAAGGATATTAAATGCTACTTCAAGATCCTTCAGGTGATCCTCGGCTCTTTTAGATTTGACCACCATATCATCTATGTATACTTCCATTGTATGTCCAAGTTGCTCCTTGAACATCATATTCACCAGCCTTTGGTATGTAGCACCTGCATTTCTTAAACCAAAGGGCATAGCAATATAACAATATATGCCGGTGGGTGTCATGAATGTCGTATCCTCTTGATCAGATGGTTCCATCTGGATTTGCTAAAATCCAGATGAAGCATCCATAAAGGTTAACAATTCATGACCTGCTGTAGCATCCACCATGGAGTCAATGTGGGGTAAAGGGAATGGATCCTTGGGGCACGCCTTGTTCAAAGCAGTAAAATCGACACATACCCTCCACTTTCCATTTTTCTTTTGAATCACAACCACATTGGCTAACTATCTTGGATACTTGACTTCTCTTATCATACCTGCCTTTAGTAATTTGTCTACCTCTTCTTGGATAATTGCATTTCTTTCAGGTGCAAACTTCCTCCTTTTTTGGTGAATTGGCCTGAAAGACCTGTCAATACCAAGCTTATGAGTAATGATATCATTCGAAATACCTGTCATATCTTCGTGCTTCTAGGCGAAGGTAGATTTTCTTCGTTTAATGAAGGATACTAGATCCTGCTCTATGCTCTCCTGGATCCCGGATCCTATATACACCTTGGATTCAGGATCCTCAAGCTCTAAGAGTATTTCCTTGACGTCCTGTTCTCTTGCCTCCATGACGTCTATTGGAGGATGCTTTAATTGCTATGCTTCCCTAGACTTGGAAGAAGGTTTTATCGAGGAAGTGTAGCAATTCTTTGCCTCCTGCTGATCACTTTCTATCTTGACTATTCCCCATGGACTTGGAAGCTTGATACATTGGTGGTATGTTGATGGGACCGCCTTCATGTCATATATCCATTGCCTGCCAAGGATAACATTACAGCAAGATAAGATATCTATTACACAAAATTTTTTGATAGAATTCACCCCCTCTATGTAAATTGGAAGTTTAATGTCCCCCAATGTATTCTTGGTTTCCCACTGAATCCCACGAGCACTGATGATCTTGGTATGATTTCAGATTCAGGAATGTTCATCTTTTTGAGGACATCCAACTGGATTATGTTCATTGAACCCCTCCATCAATAAGAATCATGCGAACAAAATGGTTAGAAATAAATAAAGAAATGACAAGACCATCATGATGAGGATCCTGAATGTCTACGCGATCCTCCTCATCAAAGGTTATCACTTTTTGTTGTGTGAGGGTAGATGTTCGAACTGGTCTCTCCGCATTCTCCATCTTTGTCTCCTTAGCATGCCTTTTAGCCGCTGAAAACGAAGTTCCACAGATATCAAAACCACCGGAAATAAGGTTAATGATCTGAGCATCTGCGGGCGGTGGAGGAGCTCTCTCAGGAACTTTCTAAGTTTCCCGAGTCCTTGGTCGTTTCCTTCATAGCAGCTCCTTCAAATACCCTTTGCTAAGAATGTAACATTTGTCAAAAACGGGTTTCCAAAACCCGCTCCGTTTTGTAATCGAATATCAAGTTATAAATGTCACGTTGTGTATTTATGGTTATTTTGATTTTTAATGATACATAATTATAAACAAACTAAACTAGAAAAATTATATTTGATAAAAAGTGAAAACAAAATAAATAAAAATAAAATGTTGCTGCTGGGGCTCGAACCCGGGTCAGCCGGAATCTAAATCCAAAGACTTAACACACACCCACATCACCACTCCGCCACTTGTTGTTTTCTGTCAACTCTAGGAAACAAATAACTCTTATATACAAACCTAGATAAACCGGTTGCGCCAACTGAAAAACTGAAATCGGCTATTCAACCGTCTAAACGTTTGAATGATCGCGATTTCAGGTTTATAACCGATGCACCGACAAATCCTAATCAATTTGGATTTGAATGAACTTCAATTTTGATCATGATCGGTTTTTATAACCGAAAATGATCAATGTCTGAATTACTTCAATCAAGACCCCTCTCGCGACTCAGAAACATCATACAAACCTTCCATTTCACTTTCGTCATACATTCAGTCCATCAGAAAGCTTAAATCAACTCGCCGGAAATTTCTGCAAGTTCGCCGGAAAACCGTATTCATCATCAAAACGGTAAGTCTTTCAATACCGTCGTAGTCTAACAATTGTCAAGCTATTTCTAACTCAAACCATTCGCTTGAAATCGAATTCAGACGCTACTATCAAATAATACCAGTTCGCCGGAAAAGTTCTGGAAATTTTTATTTCCGTCTGTGAAACGGTAAGGACCTTCAAACACACTGTTAACGTTTGTTTATCACTTCAATTCCACGACTGACTAATCAAAACGGTTAATTGTTTTGTTCAGTTGAGGTGCACAAAAACAGAGCCGACGCATTGCCGGAATTCTGTAATAAATCGTTCACCGGTATGTTCACCTCTAATTATCGTTTCTGCCATTTCATATTAGTTTGTACCATGTTTATCTATCGAACTAAACAAGATTTAATGGTGTAATCTGCTGTCGGTAAAATCCAACGAAGAAGATGAACTATGATAACATTATAAGTATAATTAAAATTGGTATTTTAAACGGGTTAGACACACAGTCCAGCGGTGGACTGTGTGCAAATAATACGCGCATGTCACGAGTTCCATCCCTGATACACGCACTCCTTATGAAATAAAATGCCTTTTTGATAAAAAACTGAACCGGGTTAACTCCGTTAGTTGTTAAGTATAATAAAATTTGGTATATTAACAAAGTTAGACACACAGTCCAGCGGTGGACTGTGTGTGATGTTAAAACACAAGTCCCGGGTTCGAAACCTGTTACTGGCACCAGTTGTTGAATTAAAATGTTTTTGAAATTAAAAGAATTTTGGTTAAATCGAATTAGTATATAAATATAATTAAAAACAAGATTATTTCGGGTTAGACACGTAGCTCAGTTGGTAGAGCTGCGTGCACGCGTACGGGAGGTCTCGGGTTCGAGTCTCACCCAGCGCATACATGCACACTGACCGAACCGGTCAACAAGTCAACGGTCAACGGTCAACGCAAAATAAACAATTTTTTTATATTTTTATTTATTTAATTTAATTTAAAAATCAATTAAAAATACTTAAAAATAACATTTTCAAAGATAGAAAATAGCCTTAAACTCACAAAAATATATTTAAAAATTCCATTAAAATCCTTAATAAAATCCACTCATTTACTATATTTTTCCGATATTATTTAGGTTAGTAATTCTCGTTGTTCAACTCTCCTGACTCGTGCGCATCTCATCATCTCCAATCAAACGCACCCAATGTGAGTGAATCTTTACAAATTCCCCGTTTAATCACGTTTTGGGGTGTATCATGTGTCTTGTTATATATATTATATTTAAACCATTGTGCATACATCATATCATGAACATGTGTATTCAGCTTGTTTCAACTGTTTATGTGGTTATTGTTAGATTCAATTTATTATTTTTCAGTACATGCAATTTCATAGGCGGCCGCTCCCCATTACATTATGAGCGTTGAGCATGTTCCCCATTACATTATGAGCGTGAACCTGGCGTGCCAACATACGATCGGCTCCGTTTGATTGAGCCTTGATCGCACAGACATTTATCATTTTCAGTACATGCAATACGATCGGCTCCGTTTGATTGAGCCTTGATCGCACAGTTTCATTCATGTTATTTATCGTATGATGTTGGTATGTTAATGTATGCTATTATATGTTATAGTTGTGATAGCTATTGCCACTGCTTGATTATTTACATTTGCTCATTTATGATAATGCACAATTTTTCATTGATAAAATAACAAGTAAATCAATAATAAATGTTTATCTAACAAGGTTCACTCGCCAACTTATGTTGACCCAAAAACCCCCATTTTTACACATGATACAGGTGAACCAGCTGCAGCCAGAAACACTAAGGATTGGACTAGAAGAATAAAATGATTTAGAGCTTGGAATTGTTTTGTTTGGTTATCTTTCTTTGTATTGTATGGACATGTTTGGATATTTGGGAATGTAATTTTGACTTTAATAAATATGAAACATATTAGTAAATATCATGAGCTTTGGTGATAACCCAATTATGCCCCGACTCTTATTCTGCTGCGGGTCGGTGTGTGACAGATTGGTATCAGAGCCATGACTATAGGGATATAGGATAGGTTATTAGACCCTTAGAGCCTATACTATAGTTGATTAGAAATTTTTAAGATTTTTGTGTGTTACATGCCAAATTTCATGATGTTTATATGTTTTATGTTAAATGTTACATTCAATGTTATGCAAGCATGTTCATAAGTATATAATATCGTATAATGCCTATCATGAATCATATTCTCATAACATATCACATCCATGAAAGCACACACCACATCATGATTGCTTTTACAATGATTTTTGTGTTTTCAAATCTCATCAAAGTGAGTTCTCATGACGGGCATGTAGTAACTTGAAGGGTACCAGTACCGGTAGTCGGAACGTCCTGTCTAGGCTGGCATTCGTATAAATCCAAAATAAAGGACCAGTTTGCCTACCTGGGGACTAACGATGAGAGTACGAAGTACCTATTAGGCCAAAGCATGCTATACCAAACGTCGTGTGAGCTAACCCCACTTTGAGTTGTCATTGTGTCTACACCTGGACAAATTCCGACCATTCATCTCGTAAACATGTTTTGTGGTTTGCATTCGGGTGATGCAAGTGTTAAATCGCCAATACTAATGTGAATCCTACCAAGCCAATAGTCATGGGGGCCCACATGACTATATAGGTGAAGGTATGGGGGACATTTGAGGCCCAACATGAGCAAACCCAAGACATCCTATGGATGTAGTTGCATTATTGATATTTACGTTATTTTCATTTTCTTAAAGACACATGACACCTAGAAAGACTCCATAAACTCACAATCTTCTTATGTATGTTCCTGTAGATGTCGTCCAGACAACAACGAAGGGGTAAAAGATCAGGAGGGTCTCAGGAACGCCTGGCCACACAAATCGCGAAACAAATGGCCACGATACTGCCTGACATTGTGGTCCAAGTACAACAAGCCCTCGCTACAAATCCTACTAACCCTCCCCAACAACATGACCAGAACATCGACAACCCTCCTACCAGCAAGTGCTCATACAAACATTTCAAGTCTTGTGATCCTCCTAAATTTGAAGGGACCGAAGGTGTCACTGCTCTCCTCCACTAGTTTGAGGAGATGGAAAACACTTTTCTCAACTGCGATTGTCCTGAGGATCGCAAGGTTCGATACGCCACCAGAAGACTATTTGGGGTAGCTCTCACTTGGTGGAATACTGAAAAAGGGAAGAGGGGAATTGATGATGCAATGGCCTTAACTTGGGAGGAGTTAAGGGAAATCATGACTAGGCGTTTCTGTCCTAGGAGTGAAATTAAAAAGTTGGAGGACGAATTTCATTCTTTAAAGCAAAAGGAGGGTGATCATACTACTTATAACAAGAGGTTCTTGGAGTTGAACCAAATGGTTCCAAATTTGTTTACCCCAACTTATCGTTTGATCGAGCATTATATTCGAGGACTTCCCTCGAAAATTCAAGATTCAGTTCTCAGCATTTCACCGGTAACACTTGAAGCTGCTATGGAGCTAGCGACTGAACTGACCGAGAATCGGATTCGCAACGGGAAGTTTAAGGAAGAGAAAAAGAAAGCCCCTGTTGAGGGTCAAACTTCAAACCATTCCATCTCCTCCTCTAATTTTGCTAACAAGAGGAAGCGCAACACCAGAAATTTCGCCGTTACACAAACCAACCTCCCTATTCCTGCTGCACCCATTACCCAGGTTGCCCCTTCACCTGCACCATACAAAAGACCATACTCTGGCCCGTTGCCAAAATGCAACCGCTGCCAATACCACCATTCTCCTGATCATCCTTGCCAATATTGCACCGGCTGTGGTCGCGCAGGTCATACTGTTCAAACCTGCCGCAAGCCTCAGCGAACGAACCGCCACCAGCCTTCAACCCAAACCCACCAACAAATAATGGGTCAAGCCCAACAACCCCTACTATTACCACCCACCCAACATTTAGCCCAAACATATTACCAACCCAATTATTCTATGGGTCAATCTATGCGGGCTTGCTACAATTGCGGAGACCCAAGCCATTTCAGAAACACTTGTCCAAGGTTGGTAAACATTATTCATGCTCAGGCCCAAGCCAACCCGGTGAATCAAGCGAACCAAGCTCCTCCACCTGCAAGAGGAAGAGCTTTCAATATCAACGCTAATCAGGCTAGGGCTGACGGCAATGTGGTTAATGGTACGTTCCTTATAAATGGTAGATATGCATCTATGTTATTTGATACTGGTGCGGATAGAAGTTTTGTGTCCTTAGAATTTGAACCTATCTTAAACCAAAATCGGGATAAGCTCATGGAATCCATAACGGTAGAAGTTGCTGACGGGAAACCAGTTTCATTAAACTCTATTATACGCAACTGTACACTCACCCTAAACGACCACGATTTCCCAGTCAACCTTATTCCTATGAAGCTGGGAAGTTTTGATATCATAATTGGTATGGACTGGCTCAGTCAACATCAGGCAGAAGTTGTATGTCGCGAAAAATTTATTTGTATTCCTCTTTCAAACGGTCAGACTCTTCGAATCATTGGAGAAACCTCGTCGAAAGGGCTCAGCTTAATGTCTTGTCTTCAAGCTCAAAAATATCTTCGCAAGAATTATGTCGCGTTTTTAGCTCATATCATCAAAAAGGGAACCGTGGAGAAGAAACTTGAAGACATTCCAGTAGTAAAAGATTTCCCGCAAGTTTTTCCTGACGACATTTCAGGACTTCCTCCAGTTAGAGAAGTCGAATTCCGTATTGATCTTATACCTGGTGCTACACCAGTTGCAAAGTCTCCTTATAGGTTAGCCCCCTCTGAAATGCAAGAGCTAGCCAGTCAATTACAAGAGTTGACTGACAAGGGATTCATACGTCCTAGCTCATCGCCTTGGGGTGCACCTGTCCTTTTTGTAAGAAGAAAGATGGATCGTTTCGTATGTGCATCGACTACAGAGAGCTCAACAAATTAACAATCAAGAATTGCTATCCTTTACCTCGCATTGATGATCATCTTGACCAACTTCAAGGTGCCAACTGCTTTTAAAAAATCGACCTACGATCTGGCTATCATCAACTTAGAGTGCATGAAGAAGACGTCCCAAAGACTGCTTTCGAACTCGTTATGGCCATTATGAATTCATGGTCATGCCATTTGGTTTAACCAACGCACCAGCTGTCTTCATGGACCTAATGAACAGAGTCTGCAAACCTTATCTTGATCGATTTGTTATAGTCTTCATCGACGACATTCTTATTTATTCAAAGTCTAAGTCTGATCATGAGCGTCATCTTCGACTCATCCTTACACTTCTTGAGAATGAAAAGCTTTACACCAAATTCTCCAAATGCGAATTCTGGTTAAAGGAGGTGCAATTTCTCGGACATGTAGTCAATGACAAGGGAATACATGTCGACCCCTCAAAGATCAAAGCGGTACAAGAATGGCTAGCTCCATGTACACCAACTGAAGTAAGATCTTTTCTTGGTTTGGCTGGTTATTATCGTCGTTTCATTTCAAACTTCTCTCGCATTGCTGTACCACTCACGGCTTTAACTCATAAGGGAAAACCTTTCATATGGGGACCCAAGCAAGAAGAAGCCTTCCAAACCCTTAAACAAAAACTCTGTGATGCACCAATCCTCACTCTTCCTGAATGTTGTGATGATTTCGTGGTCTATTGCGACGCGTCAGGGCAAGGATTAGGCTGCGTTCTAATGCAAAGAGGAAAAGTTATAGCTTATGCTTCGAGACAACTCAAGACGCATGAGAAGAACTACACCACCCATGACCAGAACTTGGAACCGTTGTGTTCGCTCTTAAGATATGGAGACATTATCTCTATGGTACTAAGTGTGAAATATACACTGACCACAAGAGTCTTCAACATATCTTCAATCAAAAAGAGTTAAACATGAGGCAACGAAGATGGGTCGAACTTCTAAATGACTGCGACTGTGAAATTCGGTACCACCCTGGCAAAGCAAATGTGGTGGCTGATGCACTCAGTCGAAAGGGTTATGCGAACTCCATTCGTCTTCTATGTTCGCAAATCATATCTGGCATTATAGATCAAATTCGAGAAGTCCAACATGTTTCAGTAACGGAAGATGATGTACGAAAGGAGATGTCCTGTGGAGCTGAAGTTAAAATTGAAACTAAATCCGACGGTATTCTGTACTACCTAGATCGTATCTGGATTCCTGACCACAACAATCTTCGTGAAATCCTTATGAATGAAGCTCACAAAACGCGATACTCTATACACCCAGGAGCCGATAAGATGTATCAAGACCTACGATATACCTATTGGTGGCCTGGAATGAAGAAGGATATTGCTGTTTTTGTTTCTAAGTGCCTTACATGTTCCAAGGTGAAAGCTGAACACCAAAGACCCTCAGGACTTCTGGTCCAACCTGAAATACCTGTATGGAAGTGGGAAAATATAACCATGGACTTCATTACCGGGTTACCTCGCACTTCTGGTGGGTATGACACTATATGGGTAATAATTGACCGACTTACAAAATCAGCTCACTTTATTCCTATCCGCGAAGATTTCAAGAACGAAAAGCTAGCTCGTATTTATATTAGCGAAATCGTAAGCCGACATGGGGTACCGTTAAGCATTATTTCTGATCGTGATGGTCGTTTTACTTCACGAACATGGCAAGCAGTACAAGCCGCGATGGGTACGCGATTAGATCTCAGTACCGCCTATCACCCTCAAACTGATGGTCAATCTGAACGCACCATACAAACTCTTGAAGATATGCTTCGAGCATGTGTCATAGACTTCAAGGGAAATTGGGACGCTCATCTCCCATTAGTTGAATTTCCGTACAACAACAGCTATCATTCAAGCATCGGCATGGCACCTTTTGAAGCTTTATATGGTCGTAAGTGCCGATCTCCTGTATGTTGGCACGAAATTGGGGAAGCTCAAATCACTGGTCCAGAATTGATCCAAGAAACCACAGACAAGATTCATCAAATCCGAAACAATCTTCTAGCGGCCCAAAGTCGTCAAAAGAGTTATGCAGATAAACGACGGAAGCCTTTAGATTTAACATTGGTGATTATGTACTTCTAAAAGTATCACCGTGGAAGGGAGTAGTTCGTTTTGGTCAAAAGGGCAAGCTAGCACCACGCTACGTAGGACCTTTAAAGATACTCGAAAGAATAGGACCTGTAGCATACAAGCTTGATCTACCAGAAGAACTCAACAGGATTCATCCCACATTCCACGTATCAAACTTGAAGAAGTGCCTCGCTGATGAAAACCTCCACATTCCTCTGGAAGATATTCAGATTGATGAATCTATGCATTTTATTGAAAGACCAGTAGAGATCATGGACTTCGGAGAGAAACGTCTACGACGAAGTCGCATTCCAATTGTTAGGGTACGCTGGGAGTCGAAACGGGGACCTGAGTTTACTTGGGAACGTGAAGACTCAATGCGCGAAAAATACCCACATCTTTTTCCTACTACTACTTAAATTTCGGGACGAAATTCCTAAAAGTAGGGGATACTGTAACATTTGTCAAAAATGGGTTTCCAAAACCCGCTCCGTTTTGTAATCGAATATCAAGTTATAAATGTCACGTTGTGTATTTATGGTTATTTTGATTTTTAATGATACATAATTAATAAACAAACTAAACTATAAAAATTATATTTGATAAAAAGTGAAAACAAAATAAATAAAAATAAAATGTTGCTGCCGGGGCTCGAACCCGGGTCAGCCGGAATCTAAATCCAAAGACTTAACACACACCCACATCACCACTCCGCCACTTGTTGTTTTCTGTCAACTCTAGGAAACAAATAACTCTTATATACAAACCTAGATAAACCGGTTGCGCCAACTGAAAAACTGAAATCGGCTATTCAACCGTCTAAACGTTTGAATGATCGCGATTTCAGGTTTATAACCGATGCACCGACAAATCCTAATCAATTCGGATTTGAATGAACTTAAATTTTGATCATGATCGGTTTTTATAACCGAAAATGATCAATGTCTAAATTACTTCAATCAAGACCCCTCTCGCGACTCAGAAACATCATACAAACCTTCCATTTCACTTTCGTCATACATTCAGTCCATCAGAAAGCTTAAATCAACTCGCCGGAAATTTCTGCAAGTTCGCCGGAAAACCGTATTCATCATCAAAACGGTAAGTCTTTCAATACCGTCGTAGTCTAACAATTGTCAAGCTATTTCTAACTCAAACCATTCGCTTGAAATCGAATTCAGACGCTACTATCAAATAATACCAGTTCGCCGGAAAAGTTCTGGAAATTTTTATTTCCGTCTGTGAAACGGTAAGGACCTTCAAACACACTGTTAACGTTTGTTTATCACTTCAATTCCACGACTGACTAATCAAAACGGTTAATTGTTTTGTTCAGTTGAGGTGCACAAAAACAGAGCCGACGCATTGCCGGAATTCTGTAATAAATCGTTCACCGGTATGTTCACCTCTAATTATCGTTTCTGCCATTTCATATTAGTTTGTACCATGTTTATCTATCGAACTAAACAAGATTTAATGGTGTAATCTGCTGTCGGTAAAATCCAACGAAGAAGATGAACTATGATAACATTATAAGTATAATTAAAATTGGTATTTTAAACGGGTTAGACACACAGTCCAGCGGTGGACTGTGTGCAAATAATACGCGCATGTCACGAGTTCCATCCCTGATACACGCACTCCTTATGAAATAAAATGCCTTTTTGATAAAAAACTGAACCGGGTTAACTCCGTTAGTTGTTAAGTATAATAAAATTTGGTATATTAACAAAGTTAGACACACAGTCCAGCGGTGGACTGTGTGTGATGTTAAAACACAAGTCCCGGGTTCGAAACCTGTTACTGGCACCAGTTGTTGAATTAAAATGTTTTTGAAATTAAAAGAATTTTGGTTAAATCGAATTAGTATATAAATATAATTAAAAACAAGATTATTTCGGGTTAGACACGTAGCTCAGTTGGTAGAGCTGCGTGCACGCGTACGGGAGGTCTCGGGTTCGAGTCTCACCCAGCGCATACATGCACACTGACCGAACCGGTCAACAAGTCAACGGTCAACGGTCAACGGTCAACGCAAAATAAACAATTTTTTTATATTTTTATTTATTTAATTTAATTTAAAAATCAATTAAAAATACTTAAAAATAACATTTTCAAAGATAGAAAATAGCCTTAAACTCACAAAAATATATTTAAAAATTCCATTAAAATCCTTAATAAAATCCACTCATTTACTATATTTTTCCGATATTATTTAGGTTAGTAATTCTCGTTGTTCAACTCTCCTGACTCGTGCGCATCTCATCATCTCCAATCAAACGCACCCAATGTGAGTGAATCTTTACAAATTCCCCGTTTAATCACGTTTTGGGGTGTATCATGTGTCTTGTTATATATATTATATTTAAACCATTGTGCATACATCATATCATGAACATGTGTATTCAGCTTGTTTCAACTGTTTATGTGGTTATTGTTAGATTCAATTTATTATTTTTCAGTACATGCAATTTCATAGGCGGACGCTCCCCATTACATTATGAGCGTTGAGCATGTTCCCCATTACATTATGAGCGTGAACCTGGCGTGCCAACATACGATCGGCTCCGTTTGATTGAGCCTTGATCGCACAGACATTTATCATTTTCAGTACATGCAATACGATCGGCTCCGTTTGATTGAGCCTTGATCGCACAGTTTCATTCATGTTATTTATCGTATGATGTTGGTATGTTAATGTATGCTATTATATGTTATAGTTGTGATTGCTATTGCCACTGCTTGATTATTTACATTTGCTCATTTATGATAATGCACAATTTTTCATTGATAAAATAACAAGTAAATCAATAATAAATGTTTATCTAACAAGGTTCACTCGCCAACTTATGTTGACCCAAAAACCCCCATTTTTACACATGATACAGGTGAACCAGCTGCAGCCAGAAACACTTAGGATTGGACTAGAAGAATAAAATGATTTAGAGCTTGGAATTGTTTTGTTTGGTTATCTTTCTTTGTATTGTATGGACATGTATGGATATTTGGGAATGTAATTTTGACTTTAATAAATATGAAACATATTAGTAAATATCATGAGCTTTGGTGATAACCCAATTATGCCCCGACTCTTATTCCGCTGCGGGTCGGGGTGTGACAAAGAAGATAGCCAATTTCCTTCCTCAACGCTATACACTAGTCAGTAAAGTGGCTAAAATCCTCATGATAAACACACCATTTGGATTTATCCTTAGTGGCTCCAGGTTTATCAGTTTTCCTTGGCCACCTAGCCTTGTCACCTAAATTCTGCATAGCAAGTATTAGTTCATTATTATCAGCAGAAAAACAATATTCAGAAATCAGAGGATAATCCTCATCATCTTCCTCCTCTTCGACCGCATGCACATGGTGATTTTCATTCTTAGAGTATGACTTGGATCGATTATTCTTAAAGAATGATCCTTGTTTTTCCTGTCTTGAGGATCCTGACAGTCTCTCTTGGGTCCTCTTATCATCCTCTAACCGAATGAACCTCAATGCCCTGTTCCTTACTTCATCTAAATTCCTGATTGGTTTGGAACTGGTATCGCAGAAGTGTATCCCAAAGTAGACACTTCAGGTGCAACAGTTGGACCAGATGAAGCAATAGTCTGCATAGGGATGAAGACCCCTTTGTGAACTTCAGAATCCTTGAATATCTGGGGATCCTTGATCCTGAAAGACATTGGGTCCAGGATACATGGGTGCTGAGGGCTTTGAAGGATACTGCATGGATCCTTGAACCTGAGAGGAGGATCCTTGAACCTTAGAAAAGGATCCTTGATGCTGGAAATATGATTTCTTTGGTGCAACCGACTCCAAATATCCTCCTTAGCTGAGATAGCCTCCTTGATGTTGATTTGAGGATCCATAAGGTTGGTAATGAGATGCTTGTGGCTGCGTCATTGCTAATGATCCATGTTATAATCCTGAGGATTCTTGAGCCTGTGTCATCGCCATTTATCCCTGCTGGTAATTGGAGGATCCTTGGATTTGAAAACCAGATCCCCTTGAATGCTGGATTGTTGACGCCGGAGAAGTGAAATCCAATGATCTGGGCATCAACGGAGAGTGATCCTCCACTGATCTGCTTCTTGATTTCATCAATCTCCCTAAGGATCCTCTGGTTAGTTTTGTCTTGTTGTTCCATGTATCCTTTCATCTGCAAAATCAAAGTAGACAGATCATTGTTAGTAGGTGTAGAGGATGAAACAGTAGAAGCCTTCGAGAAAACTGGTGTTGGCTTCTTCTAAGCATTATCAGCACTCCTCGCCGGTGTAGTGGGAATGGGAGGTAATGATGCACAAGTCTGAGATAAGGTGACCGCCGGCATGGCACTT
The DNA here is from genome assembly GCA_947069175.1 of Scalesia atractyloides. NCBI lineage: Eukaryota > Viridiplantae > Streptophyta > Magnoliopsida > Asterales > Asteraceae > Scalesia > Scalesia atractyloides. The sequence continues at coordinate 36,281,187 of CAMTDV010000004.1, read as the reverse complement.
GAAGCAGATTTTCCATGAGAAGCCATGTAGTTAATGGAGATGAACAGAAATGAATGAAACGAACGGAATTTTTAGAATTGAAGCACCGATTGCCCCACGGTGGGCGCCAAACTGTTTTGGTCAAAAATCACAACAAGGATAATGTAAACAAACTTTGAATGTGAGGTTTAGTGCTTGGTTAAACGAACAAATGTATGAACAAATATCAAAAGTAAATGACGATGAACACAATGATTTGTACGAGGAAAAAGCCCTTGATCAAGAGTTGATCTCCGGAATAAAAAACCTCGGGTGATGGAAACTACCGATCACCAACTATATTGAACAAGAAAGATTACAACTTTGGAAATATTGAGCTTGTTACAATAAGAATTCTAACGAGTGTTCGAGAGAGTAGCAATAGTATATATGCGAGTGTGTGTTCGGTCAGATTGTGTGTCTATCAAGCTAAATATCCCATTAAATATCTAGCTAATCTCATTAACTAACTCTCCGAAATCCATGCAAGCTCCCCACGTTCACATATAATGGTCATGGCTTCACATGCACGTGCTAGAAATGGCATATTCCTCCGACATTCCCTTGATGACTTAGTCCACGATTACTTGCATACGTAAACTAACATAAAGGAACAATTATCAGCTAACATAGATATAGGTAAGGATCCTTGATCCTTAGACTCCCTGTGATTTCCGTTAAGGATCCGTGATCCAGGTTCAATCTCAGGATGGATGATCCTTGGCATAAAATCCATGCCCTAACATGACATATATAGCGGTATAGGAGTAGCGCACCACCCGTCGGAGTTATGTTAAGTTTAATCATACTTTTTAGTATCGTTGCTTATGTGACGAGGGAAGCTCATTATACTTGTGGAAACTCGGGGTTTGATCTAGTGTTGCATGATTAGCATTTACCTTGCATACAATTACCATGTGGATTCGAGTTATACTTTTTATACTTATGCTATGTATCACCAACCTTGTGTACTCGCCTTTGCTTTTGCATTGAACTCTATTTTAAAACATGTTACAGGTTGATGAGGATGATGCTATGAAATTGGAGTAGTGTTGACGACTAGATACACACATAGACGTTTAGGTTTATTAATGTTGTATCAAATGTTGTCTTGATTATTGTTGTACTTGTAATTCCCATGTATTGTATTTGACAATTTTACTTATGAAATGAGATTTGGTTTGATTAAATATTGTCGCTATTAGTGTTGTGAGCAATGAGCAATCTCTTTCGTCCCGCCTTGAAGTTTCAGCCATCGGTTGGGGTATGACACAAACAAGAAAAGCAAACAAGTTAGCAACATAAATATGACCTTCTACAATGGTTATCTAAGGATCCTATATGTTACCCTTCATGATCTACTTTTTGGGTATACCATCCCCAAGAGAAATAGAATCCCTTCGCACAAGGAAGAATTGATTATTCCAATTGGAACCATTTTAAGTGCTCTGGAGGATGGGCAGAGGCTGATGGGGTTTGGACTTTAACAGGAAACAGTTGGAACCATGAGTGACAAGGCTGTAAAGGTAAGAAATCTCTAAAAGCTTGAAGTTGATTCCTTCACCGCTGATACACTCAATGGTGTACAAAACCCTCCAGAGCATAGGCATAGCCTGACTGTAGCTCATGCCGGTGAGGGTGAAGAACCTTTGGTTAAAATCAGGGAATGGATAGGAATAGCCAAGGAGGAAAGGTAAGGCAGGGAAGCACACAAAACGGATGAGGTAGCGTCACTCTTCATCATCGATTCATATGGCCGGAAAACAGTCTTCGGAGGAAAGCATGTGTACAAGCTATCAATCCAGGATCAATGAACTTGCTAAGTTCCGAAGAGGGGTTTGACAAAAGGTTTTGGCTTTGGGGTATGTCATCAATATCCTGGCTTTTGCCCGGAGAGGATCTAGTAACCATCTTAGCCATGAGTTTCCAGAATGGAGATATAAGAGAGTGGATTTATTGATCTTTAAATAAATTCCCAAGCTTATCTCTAAGTTATATAATATGATGATGGTTATAGTCTATCCCATTAATGACGTCAGATAGCAACGGCTAGTCCGGGTGGAAATATGACAGAAGTGATCCTTATCACATCTGCTATATTGGGGGCAATTGTTAGGGCATAGGTTCTGTTAAGCGTGGATCATATTTCCTGTTATGTTGCCTGGATCACTTATCCTTAGCGGATGATGCAAGTAGACTGAGGATCAAGGATCCTTATATTTACTTATGTTAGAGCATTCACAATCAAACCTCTTACTCCATCTCTATAGTTACACTAAAACCACTACCTTTTCTCTCTCCTTTTTAATTAAAAAATATTTTTTATAGTTTTATCATTACATTTTCTCTCTTCTCCACTCACAACCACTTTCAATAAATATTAAAAATTTATAAAGGTGAACAGTGTCTTCTCCAAATTTACTGGTGAACATTAACTTTTCTTCTTTTTCTCTCTCCTCCACTCACAACATTTACAACCACTTTTACAATATAAAGGCTACACTCACACAAAAATAAAGGATCCATTATGAATGCTCTTATCTAACAATTGTTCTCTTTGTTGTTAATGTTTATATGCAGGTCATGAACGAGTGGGACTTGGTCAAGCTGGAATCTCACTGAATATGCTTTGAATAAGGCACGTGCTGAAGATGAGTTAGCTATTATGGATGAACGTGGGGATTTCCATTTTTTCATTTTGTTAGTTCGATTCTTTCTATTAACATTTATGGGATGATATGCTAATTTAGAACACACACAACTTGTGACATTTGTGCTTTCCGATCTTGTATTTTATCCAACAATGTTATATTTAATGAAATTTTGTGTTACATTTATGAGTTTTGTATATTTACTTATGACATTTGCGTATTTTTAATCCTTGTTCAAATCCGATCTTTTAAAGATTTTCTAGAAGTGAAATCGCAAACCGTTACGCAAACTAATCAGTTTAATGCAACAAATAGTCCGGAATGGTGACATAAGCTAAACATACCCTAAATATCTTTTACATAACTTAGAAATAAGTTTTGAAGGGTTTGGTATGTCAAAAACAAGCTTATTAGATCACAGGGACTATTTACGTCAAACTACGAAAGTCTTCTGATTCTCAAGTACACAAGCTTAACACACCTTAAAATAACCTTTACATAACTTAGAATTAAGTTTTGAATGCTTCGGTATGGCAAAATCACATTTTTGTAACTTCAGGGCTATTTTGCAAATTTTGCGAAACTATGCCTTTTTGCGTAAATCGCTATCCGGAACATGTACGAACATCCAAAAATTTTTGTAATCATTAAAATATCATATTTAATTGATTGGAATGCAAAAATATCATTCGTTACGCAATTACGGTCATTTGCGCGTTCGTTACGCTTTTCGTCGTAATTAACCGAAAATTGCAACCGTACGACCAAATGAACCGATCTCTGGAACATTTTTTTACACATTTCAAGTTACCTATACTTTATTGTCCTTATGGATCTTAGAAATAAGGTTAACGGGTGTTGGAAGTGCCAACACGTGACGAAACGTGCTCAGGGGCCTGTTCTGCCAATTTGTGAAAGTTTCTGCCAGATAGGGGTCTTACTGTCACACCCCGACTCGCAGCGGAAGACAATTGCAGGGTGCGGCAGACACATGGTACTTCCTGATAATTTAAAAACATGATATCACATAAAAAGGGAACCTCGGTTACAACATACTATTAGTATCATATTACACATCATAAGTTCAAGTACAGTACTACGAGCTATCACAGCTCTTATTCTGCTACAGTTCACTACTAAAGCCATCCACACGCACATTTCTTACTCTTGCTTCGCCTTACCTAAAATGCATGTTAGTTTTAAAAAGGTCAGCTAAACGCTGTGTGAGTTCCACTAGTTTAGTTGTCGTGTAACCATATGTGTTAACAAGTTTAATTGCACAAGTCACAGTTCACAGATTTATCAACACAAACACCTTCAGCTAGCAGGACCATGTTACATCAAGCACCTGCGGCTCGCCGAACCATGTCGTAACAGACACCTGCAGCTTGCCGGACCATGTTACAACAAGCACCTGCGGCTCGCCGAACCGTGTCATAACAGACACCTGCAGCTTGCCGGACCGTGTGTTATAAAATTTACATCATCACAAGTTGGTGCAATTAACATAGTTTTGTAACATGCAAATCATCTTAGAAAACAACAACACAGTTTAAAAGTGGTGGAGTGAAACTCACTCCCAACTTGGTGTAATCAACACAGTTTTTAACATGCAAGTCCCGAGAAAACAATAAACAATTCAAAAGTGGGGAAGTGAAACTCACCGTGCAAACAGTGGTCTCACACAAGAGTGATCAAGCAGCTGGATCAACATTAATAACACACATGCAAGTATGGACTCGAATCAGAATCTAAGTTGGTAATGGTTATAACTTGGATCTGGTCATGAGTGTTTACTCCGGATTGAGTCTATAGGACACTAGTATGGTGATGGACGTCAGGGTAGTATTAGTATTCAGATTGGCTTCCGGGCATCGTTTCGCGTGCCAGCCAGTTTAACGTGTTCGGATAATGGTATGGAAATACGAATAGTGTCAGCACATGGTTATTTAAGAATGATTAACTTTCCATCAAGGGAGTTTGAGTGTTTGGGGGGTCTAAGTTGCCCAAATTTGAGTTTCCATTTTCACCGTCGGGAATTCTCTCGAATTGTATTAGGACACACCCATAGTGCCCAATTTGCCTGGGAATCTCCCGGAATACTCCCAGTCTTCCAATTATAGTATTTGTCGGGTTAGGTCAGTTCTCGTTCTGGCAGGTTCGTTATACGGTAAACTGCCGAAATTGCTTTAAAATAACTTATTATTAATTCCATAAATTCTCATTTAATCTATATTTTATATAAAAATCTGTAAATTTTTATATAAATCAGTAAAAATCTGTAGATTATCAGAAAATTTCTGGGAATTTATTTTGTTAGAATTTACTCATTTAAATAAATTATTTATAATATTATTTTTAACCACATAATTAAAATTAAATACCCTCATTAGTTCAAAAATTCCAAACCAATTCCAAAACACCTTTTACATGTCCAGGAACTCCTCACCAAATTCAGAGATTTTTCGATTTCGTTTCGGTGCGTTCCCGGCTACCGAAAACTCGCAAAAACGCGGATTTTTAACTCAAATCAAAACTCAACCAATGGACTCCGAATTTTCCCAAAACATTTTCCATATATTCCTTAGTGTCTCTGTAAAATTTGGTGATTTATTGAATTCGTTTGATGATTTTTCCGAAATTCTTTCTGTAAAACAGTTAAAAATTCACCAAAAATCATAGAAAATTCCAAAAATTCTAACATTTTACGTGAACTTTCCTGACAATACCCTACATCACCACACAAAATTTCCGCTCAATCCAAGTTACACGGACCATGTTATAGCCAAAATAATTTTCTGCCTAGCCTAGATTCGGTTCTCGGATGTTATACTTAGCGATTCTTCCGATTCCAAGTGTTTATCTTGACCCAGAAGTGTGTGAAGGCTATATTCAGTACCTACACTTCAATTACAACCCAAATATGCTAGAACTTAGATCAATCAAGCTTTATTTCATTGTTTTTCAGTTAATCGAATAGTTAAGCGATTTTTGTCACATAAGAGTTGATTAGGGTATCAAACCCCAAAGGTTTGTGATCATGGCTGCCATATAACACCAGGTAAATACCAAGGTGTTCTTATTCAGCCCATAAACATGTGGAAACCTTCAAAAATCTTGGATTAAAAGATGTTTTTCGGCTAGAAATCGCGTTTAATCGAAGAAACGGTCTCAGAATCATAAGTATCAAGGTTAATACCTTTGATTTAGTGTATATTAGTGAAGAACTCATCTGTTAAAGGGTCTTTAGAGCAGATTTGTGGAGAATTGGAGTAATTTTTCTGAAAAAATGAATTATAAAATGAAAAATAAATAAAATATATATATATATATATATATGTATATATATATATATATATATACATGTGGGGGGGGGTGGGTCCCAAGGGGGAAACCTCGTGCTTAGAAGTGCATGATAAAAGATGATGTTTATCTTCTGTTTTCTGGTCCCGGACGCGTCTCCGATTTGCGAAACGGGCTCCGTTTTGCGCGTTCTTAGTGTCAAAAGACTCGGTTTTAAAAACTGAGCATAACCATCTCGAAATCCGAGCATGGTTATGTTTTAAACATAAAAGTCTTGTTTGACGTTAGTTTAAGTGTTTTTAAGCTTGATCGATCGTTCCTTGCACATTTGGTTGCCTTATGTTATGCCCGGAACAAAGGCGTTTCCCCAACCGGGAGCTGCTTCGTTTTGCGTGCCCGGGCTTTGATTATTTTCAAACCTTAGGTCACAGTCTATGGCACAAAACTAAGTTGTTCCTGGAACTCGGAATCTCAAATGATGCTACCGATAACCTAATAATCAACGTGTAAGGTATAATGCGCTGTTAAACGTCAAGTCTCCGTTTAACACATTGTTCAAGGCTAAGGATACCAACCTCGCATCGTTGGTCCTTAGTAGTGTCATGTCAACCATGACGTGCTCTCGGGTTCATCCGAGATATAACATATATTGTTTCGCACAACACACAAGTCATGAAATTTCACAAGGTTTACGCACAATTATAGTTTTAATCATGCTTTAAGTTTAGGACCAATTAAGGTGTACCTGGTTTTGTCATGGGTATCACAATCTCCCCTGGTTAAGAAATTTCGTCCCCGAAATTTACTTTGTCAAGATAGGGAAGAGGTGAGGGTATTTTCTACGGAATTCATCCTTCCATTCCCAGGTATATTCAGGTCCTTGTTTCGAGTTCCACCGGACTTTAACCATCGAAATCTTGTTATGCCTTAGTTGTTTGACCCTACCATCAACTATTTCCACCAGCTCTTCCACAAAGTGGAGTTTATGATCAACGTGGTTGTCTTCCAATGGTATCTGAGTGGCCTCATCCGAAAGGCACTTCTTTAAGTTTGAAATGTGGAAGACATTATGAATGGCACCAAGCTCGGTTGGTAGCTTCAACCGATACGCTACGGGACCTACTTTGTCTAGGATCTCGTAGGGTCCAATGTATCGCGGGGCTAACTTTCTGGTCTTTCCAAGTCTGATAACGCCCTTCCATGGCGATACTTTTAATAATACACGTTCGCCCACTTTGAACGATAGTGGTTTCCGACGTATATCAGCCCAATTCTTTTGTCGGATCTGAGCGGCTTTCAGACGGTTCCGAATCTGATGGACCTTATCGGTCGTTTTCTGAACTTGTTTAGATCCCGTTAGTTGAGTGTCACCCACTTCTGCCCAACAAAGTGGTGATCGGCACTTTCGACCATAGAGGGCTTCATAGGGGGCTGCCTGAATGCTACTACGGTAACTATTGTTATACAAGAATTCCACGAGTGGGAGATGCTTGTCCCAGCTTCCTCCGAAGCCCAGGACAAAAGCCCGAAGCAAGTCCTCTAGTGTCTGAATCGTGCGTTCCGATTGACCATTGGTTTGGGGATGGTAAGCAGTGCTCAAATCGATTCGCATCCCCAATGCTTCTTGTAGTTTCTGCCAGTATCGCGAAGTAAAGTAGCTGTCTCGGTCGGTAATAATAGCAATCGGGACACCATGTCTAGCTACTATCTCATTAGTATAAATTTCGGCCGACTGGTCGGTCTTACAGCTCGTACGGATTAGAATAAAACGTGCGGATTTGGTCAATCGATCTACGATTACCCAGATCGCATCATGACCACGAGGCGTTTTCGGAAGATGGGTCATGAAATCCATTGTGATTTGTTCCCACTTCCACTGAGGTATCTCGGGTTGTTGCAACATCCCCGAGGGTTTCTGATACTCAGCCTTAACTCGTGCACAAGTCAAGCATTGACTCACGTATTCGGCCACGTCCTTTTTCATTCCCGGCCACCAATAAAACTCTTTCAGGTCGTGGTACATCTTGTTTGTACCGGGATGAATCGAATATTTCGATTTATGAGCCTCGTCCATTATTAATTGTCTCGGCTCCGAACTTGCAGGAATCCACACTCGATTCTTAAAGTACAACACCTCGTCCGTTTTCCTCACAAAACTTTTCTCGTTCCCGTGCAATCCTTCACTGGGTAACTGGCTTTCCTTCAGGGCTTGCATCTGCGCATTCCGGATTTGATCTATCAGACTTGTCTGCACGATCATTCCCAAGGCTCTCACTTGAAGCGGTTTAATTCGATCCTTCCTACTTAGCGCATCTGCTACCACATTAGCTTTCCCCGAATGGTACTTTATCTCACAGTCATAATCATTTAACAATTCCACCCATCTGCGATGCCTCATGTTCAAATCCTTTTGGTCGAAGATATGTTGGAGGCTTTTGTGATCAGTATATATCGTACACTTGGTACCATATAAATAATATCTCCAAATCTTTAATGCGAATATAACTGCTCCTAGTTCTAGATCATGCGTCGTGTGATTCTTCTCGTGCACCTTCAGTTGTCTAGATGCATATGCAATAACTTTTTTCCTTTGCATAAGGACACATCCAAGTCCTTGTCGCGATGTGTCACAATATACGACAAAGTCGTCATTGCCTTCAGGTAACGTCAGGATTGGGGCCTCACATAACTTTTTCTTTAACAACTGGAATGTTGTTTCCTGGTCCTCACCCCATTCATACTTCTGATCCTTTTGTGTCAAAGTGGTTAGCGATTGGGCGATGCTTGAGAATTTCGATGAAGCGACGGTAATACCCTGCCAATCCCAAGAATTGGCGTATTTCTTTTGGAGATTTCGGTGCCGGCCAATTCTTAATTGCTTCAATCTTGCTCAGGTCCACGTGGAATCCGTGCTGATCAACCACATGCCCTAGAAATTGTACGGATTGTAACCAAAGTCGCACTTAGACAACTTAGCGTATAGTTGTTCGGTCCGTAGTATCTCAAAGACAGAACGTAAATGATGCTCGTGCTCGTCCTTGCTCTTGGAGTAGATCAAGATATCGTCAATGAAGACGATGACAAATTTGTCAAGGTATGGCTTACATACCCTGTTCATGAGGTCCATGAACACCGCGGGTGTGTTAGTTAACCCAAAGGGCATAACTAGGAACTCATAGTGGCCATAACGAGTTCGAAATGCGGTCTTAGGAATATCGTCCTCTTGGACCTTCACTTGATGGTAACCTGACCGAAGATCTATCTTAGAAAAGTATCGGGCTCCTTGCAGCTGATCAAAGAGATCATCGATTCTCGGAAGAGGGTACCGATTCTTGATAGTGACTTTGTTCAACTCCCTGTAGTCAATGCACATTCAGATGCTACCGTCCTTCTTCCTTACAAACTACATTGGGTCTCCCCAGGGGGAATAACTAGGACGGATAAAACCACGATCAAGTAACTCCTGTAATTACGTCGATAGCTCTTGTATGTCAGACGGTGCAAGACGATATGGAGCCTTGGCAACGGGTGCCATTCCTGGTATTAAGTCGATGCGAAACTCGACTTGCCGATTGGGCGGCAATCCAGGCAATTCCTCCGGGAACACATCAGGGTATTCACATACTACCTGTCTTCAATATGTTTCTCGGCCGGTTCCTTGGTCATGACGCTAGCCAAAAACACGTCACATCCTTGTCGTATACACTTCAACGCCTTGAGGTGAGATATGAGGTTCAACGTGGCACCTAACTTCTCTCCTTGTACCATAATTGCATCCATGTGGGATAAAGGAATCTTCACCACCTTTTGTTCACATAAAACCTCTGCATGATGGTTGGACAACCAGTCCATTCCTACGACAATATCAAAACTACCCAATTCTACTGGTAAAAGGTTAATAATAAACTGGTAACCGTTAAGGGTTATAGGGCAATTAACAATAAGTTGGTGACTGGTAATCGGTTTCCCGCTGGCAAGTTCAACAGTATAGGGTTGTTTCAGGTCAACAGCAGGCATATTCAAGAGTGGCAAAAATGCAATCGACACATAACTTCTATCAGCTCCCGTATCAAATAACACTGAAGCAAATTGATTGGAAACGAGGAACGTACCTGAAACCACGTTGGGATCATGGCGTGCGTCACCAGGTCCCATGACAAAGGCACGACTTCGAGCTGCATTCGAGGTAGATTCTTGGTTTTGGGTGTTCCTTCCTGCCATCTGCTGGGCTAACTTCGGACAACTATTACAAAAATGCTCTGTGCTGCCACACCCGAAGCACGTATGGGGGTAGGTAACCTGTTGTGGTGCTGGTTGATGAGGTCGCTGCTGATGAGGTTGAGGCCTAGGAGATTGAAAACGAGTTGGGTTGGGATTTAGCTCCCTGGGCACCCTACAATCTCGGGCGAAATGTCCATTTCCATGGCACCTCGAGCATATCACTGTTCGGCACTTACCAGTGTGGTGGAAAGCGCACTTGTTGCACTTTGGGGTGTTTCCATTGTAGCCATCAGAGTTACCAGCAGGGTAGTCATGGCATAGCTCTGGCTAGTATTTCACCCCCTCTTTGATGCTGCTGCCCTTGCGCGACTACTCTCCGTGCTTCCCGCTTGTTCCCAGCCAGCTCTCCCGGCATTGTCAGAATCTTACGCCTAACCATGTCATATGTAACGGTACGTGACCTAGCTACCACCTCGTGCATGGTTCGGTATTCCACCGAGTTAATGATACGCCTCACTTCTGGGGCCAGTCTCCAGATATACCTTTTAATCCTCTTGGACTCCGGTCGGACCATGTCTGGCAATATACGCGCCAGTTCATTGAAACGGTTGGTATAACCTGCATGATCAGCACCTTGCATTTGCAGGTTCCAGAACTCATGTTCAAGATTCTGAATTTCATGAGTTGGGCAAAACCTTTCCCTCATCAGTATCTTGAGATCATCTCAAGTCATAGCATTAATCGCGTCCTGTCCGCGAGTTTGAACAATAGTGTTCCACCAGTTTAAAGCATGCTCGATAAAGGTACAAGTTGTATACTTAACTGCACAATTACCAGGACAATTACTTATGTTAAGTACCGATTCCGACTTCTCGATCCATTTAACAAACCCATTTGTCCTTCAATACCATTGAATTCCATCGGTTTGCATTCCATGAAATGCTTATATGTGCAAACCGGCCTACCATTATTCTGGTTATCGTTCAGACCTACGGGTCCTAGTTGCGGGTTTGGTTGCGGGTTAGCATTAATACCGGCGCTAACCTGCACCACAATCGGGGGAATAACAGCCTGGAGTTGTTGCGCTATCATTTGCGCAATATCTGCCTCAGTCATCTGTGGTGTGCGTTTCGGGGCCATTCAATTATAAACAATAGATGTCTAGGTATCAATGTCACGTATCTAGTTACCACATATCACATATTCGGCTAAAACATAACACACACTTCAGCACACACATGAATCCACGACACATTTAGTCAAAAGGATCGCATATATATATGTAATGCCATCATCATACAAGCGTCAAAATTTGCACATAGACTTAACCCATAAGGGCCAGTGCTTAGATGTGCTGTCAAAATATGTCACCAGAGTGACGTACAGACTCGATGCAACAGACTACTAACTAGGAAAACGTGAAAACACTATGACTGCATCACCACCTCGACATGGGTATAACCCAGTGCTTGGTAGGATGTACAAAAGATACATCACCTCTATCTATACTAGAAAAAACAATACTAGGAACACCACATCCACCATGCCAACCCTCCAAGACCTGCGACCAACCCTACAATGGCACCAAAACATCCGTATTCAAACGTACGGAAATGATCCTGCTCATGATGGGCATACCCCATACCCTGCTATAAAGCGATGATCGCCTGCTATAAGACGATCAGGTAGTCTCCCATCGACCTCCTCTGCTGCTCATTCTTCATCCCGTGCCATCCATTATTATGAAATCTGCTCGAACAGAAACCCCATCAAGCTGCTCTCAGTAATGGGAGCAGGCACCTCCTGAGGAGGAACAGGTATACCCCAGACGGGTGGGGAAGGCTCTCTAAACGGCTGGGAAGGTTCACCTCGCTCGTAAGTGTGAAACGGGGAAGGGTCCTCCCGAGGCGGTGCAGAAAACGGGCAGTAAAATGCTGTTGGGTCCTTATAGGTATGAGTGTCGGACGAATAGGGGAAACGGGCGGTGTGAACACAGGTACAGGTGTAAGTACCCTCCGATGAGCCGTCTGTCGGAGGCCAAATGTGGGTATCTCAAGAGGGCTAGATGAGGAGGGTGAATAAGTACTCGGAGTGGAAGGAGTATAAGGGTCCGGGGGAGTCTTTGGTGTGGGTAACCTAGGTGCTACCGGTTCCCACTCCCAATGCCCCGTGGCAGGGGTAGGGCTCCTAGGAATAGGTCATACTGGTATGGCAACATCCGGGGTACGACTATGCTCCGAGGAGCTAGTCGGATGGTGAGGTGGGGAACGGTAGGCGCTCGAGGCCTCTCCCTCGCGCCTAGTATGAGGTCTGGGTGGGTACGGACCACAACAGTAGCCAGAGAGATCTGGTTCGTTGCTCGAGGTCAAAAGGGGTGTCAGCGGATCCTCCTCAGGATCGGTCTCCATATGCGAAGTACTCTGGTGACTAGAACGATGCGACATGCTACCAGAAAAAAAAAAAGAAAAACCACACACAACGCTGATTTGACTGACCAAAATATTGAACTCAACAGTCCACAAATATACACATAAGCACGTATTGCACGCAGTTTTGATTTTTAAGATTTATAAAAAATTATTGCGATTGGTGACGTTAGTAGACGGATGTCCATCCTATCTCAATGACGTTCCCAGAACCCTCAAGTATGAGCAGATAAATTATGGTGTTCTGGACCACAATCATTTATTTGCCCCACCAGGGCTTCCTGGTAATAGCCATACTACTCAGTTTCTAGAGGTTCTCAGCGTGTGGAGACTAACTTAGGATTATAGTCTAGGTTCTTTAGAGATACCTAGTTCGCTATAACCGCAGGCTCTGATAGACACATGGTACTTCCTGATAATTTAAAAACATGATATCACATAAAAAGGGAACCTCGGTTACAACATACTATTAGTATCATATTACACACCATAAGTTCAAGTACAGTACTACGAGCTATGACAACTCTTATTCTGCTACAGTTCACTACTAAAGCCATCCACACGCACATTTCTTACTCTTGCTTCGCCTTACCTGAAATGCATGTTAGTTTTAAAAAGGTCAGCTAAACGTTGTGTGAGTTCCACTGGTTTAGTTGTTGTATAACCATATGTGTTAACAAGTTTAATTGCACAAGTCACAGTTCATGGATTTATCAACACAAACACCTTTAGCTAGCAGGACTATGTTACATCAAGCACCTGTGGCTCGCCGAACCGTGTCGTAACAGACACCTGCAGCTTGCCGGACCGTGTTACAACAAGCACCTGCGGCTCGCCGAACCGTGTCATAACAGACACCTGCAGCTTGTCGGACCGTGTGTTATAAAATTTACATCATCACAAGTTGGTGCAATTAACACAGTTTTGTAACATGCAAATCAACTCCGAAAACAGCGACACAATTTAGAAGTGGTGGAGTGAAACTCACTCCCAACTTGGTGTAATCAACATAGTTTTTAACATGCAAGTCCCCAGAAAACAGTAAACAATTCAAAAGTAGGGAAGTGAAACTCATCGTGCAAACAGTGGTCTCATACAAGAGCGATCAAGCAGCTGGATCAACTTTAATAACACATATGCAAGTATGGACTTAAATCAGTATCTAAGTTGGTAATGGTTATAATTTGGATCTGGTCAGGAGTTTTTACTCTGGATTGAGTCTATAGGACACTGGTATGGCGATGGACGTCATGGTAGTATTAGTTTTCAGATTGGCTTACGGGCACCGTTTCGCGTGCCAGCAAAAGTCAATAGTTTAACGTGTTTGGATAATGGTATGGGAATACCAATAGTGCCAGCACGTGGTGATTTAAGAATGATTAACTTTCCATCAAAGGAGTTTGAGTGTTTAGGGGGGGGGTCTAAGTTGCCCAAATTTGAGTTTCCATTTTCACCGACGGGAATTTTCCCGAATTGTGTTAGGACATACCCATAGTGCCCAATTTGCCTGGGAATCTCCCAGAATACTCCCAGTGTTCCAATTATAGTATTTATCAGGTTGGGTCAGTTCCCGGTAAACTGCCGAAATTGCTTTAAAATAACTTATCCTAGTAAACTGCCGAAATTGCTTTAAAATAACTTATTTTTAATTCCATAAATTCCCATTTAATCTATATTTTATACAAAAATCTGTAAATTTTTATATAAATCAATAAAAATCTGTAGATTATGGGAAAAATTTCTGGGACTTTATTTTGTTAATTTACTCATTTAAATAAATTATTTATAAACTTATATTTAACCACATAAATAAAATTAAATACCATCAGTAGTTCAAAAATTCCAAAACAATTCCCAAACACCTTTTACATGTCCAGGAACTCCTCATCAAATTTTGAGATTTTTCCGATTTCATTTCGGTGCACTCCCGGCTACCGAAAACTCGCAAAAACGTGGATTTTTAACCCAAATCAAAACTCAACCAATGGACTCCGAAATTTCCCAGAACATTTCCCATATGTTCCTTAGTGTCTCTGTAAAATTTGGTGATTTATTGAATTCGTTTGATAATTTTTCCGAAATTCTTTCTGTAAAACAATTAAAAATTCACCAAAAATCGTACAAATTCCAAAAATTCTAACATTTTACGTGAACTTTCCTGACAATAACCTACATCACCACACTAAATTTCCGCTCAGTCCAAGTTACACTGACCATGTTATAGACAAAACAATCTTCTGCCTAGCCTAGATTCGGTTCTCGGATGTTATACTTAGCGATTCTTCCGATTCCAAGCGTTTATCTTGATCCCAGAAGTGTGTGAAGGCTATAATCAGTACCTACACATCAATTACAACCCAAATATGCTATTACTTAGATCAATCAATCTTTATTTCATTGTTTTTCGGTTAATCGAATAGTTAAGCGATTTTTGTCGAATAAGAGTTGATTAGGGTATCAAACCCCAAAGGTTTGTGATCATGGCTGCCATATAACACCAGGTAAATACCAAGGTGTTCTTATTCAGCCCATAAACATGTGGAAACCTTCAAAAATCTTGGATTAAAAGGCGTTTTTGGCTAGAAATCGTGTTTAATCGAAGAAACGGACTTAGAATCATAAATATCAAGGTTAATACCTTTGATTTAGTGAAGATTGGTGAAGAACTCAGCTGAATTAAAGGGTCTTTAGAGCATATTTGTGGAGAATTGGAGTAATTTTTGTGAAAAAATGAATTATAAAATGAAAAATAAAAAAATAAAAAAATATATACATGGGGGGTTTGGTGGTTTGGAGGTGGGTCCCAAGGGGGACACCTCGTGCTTAGAAGTGCGTGATAAAAGATGATGTTTATCTTCCATTTTCGGGTCCCGGACGCGTCTTCGATTTGTGAAACGGGCTCCGATTTACGAAACGGGCTCCGTTTTACGCGTTCTTAGTGTTAAAAGACTCGGTTTTAAAAACTGAACATAGCCGTCTTGAAATCCAAGCATGGTTATGTATTAATCATAAAAGTCTCGTGTGACGTTCGTTTAAGTGTTTTTAAGCTTGATCGATCGTTCCTTGCACATTTGGTTGCCTTATGTTATGTCCGGAACGAAGGCGTTTCCCCAACCAGGAGCTGCTTTGTTTTGCGTGCCCGGGCTTTGATTATTTTCAAACTTATGTCACAGTCTATGGCACAAAACTAAGTTGTTCCTGGAACTCGGAATCTCAAATGATGCTACCGATAACCTAATAATCAACGTCAAAGGTCTAATGGGCTGTTAAACGTCAAGTCTCCGTTTAACACGTTGTTCAAGGCTAAAGCGTCAACCTCGCATCGTTGGTCCTTAGTAGTGTCATGTCAACCATGACGTGCTCTCGGATGCATCCGAGATATAATATATATTGTTTCACACAACACACAAGTCATGAAATTTCACAAGGTTTACGCACAATTATAGTTTTAATCATGCTTTAAGTTTAGGACCAATTAAGGTGTACCTGGTTTCTTCATGGGTATCCCACTTACGGACCGAAAGACCAAAGTCCATACGGTCCGTAAGGGACCCCCAGCTCATCAGAAACGTAGCAGCTAAATAACTTCATTTTTTACTCACCAAACGACTTTGCCACCCTTAATTCTGCACTTGACACCTATGGGACACTAATCTAACTTGTGGGTGAGTCATGGGACACTTGTTAATCACCTACAACATCAAGAAAACTATAAATACCATAGTATTCTTTACATTTGAACTCTTACAACCATTGTTATTGCTATAACCTGCCACAAATCCGAATTTGCAACCTCCTTGGAGCTATTCTCTGGTTCTTGAATCATTCCTTGGTGTTTGTAAGTATTCCACTCTTGCTATGTTCAATTATTATAGCTTAATTTGACTAAAAATCAAACAGTTTGACTTATGTTTGACTTTTAGTTTTGATCATGAATTGATCAAGATAAAGCTCAATTGAAACTTGCAAAATAATGGTAAATAAGGTGGTTGTGATCCCTAAAAATCATGCCTACTTATTCCCACCATTTCTAGTTATTTTGGCCAGTCAAAGTTTCGGTCGAAATGCGATTTTTGCGCATTCTGCAACGGATCTGTTTTCGGGTGTCAAAACAGTTTGTTTTGATGCCAAAACTCTTTTATAAACTTATTAAGACATGTTAAAATATGTCAAATTCGTCACTCTTGTTATAGTGCTTGTTTAGAGTCAAATGTCTAGCGGTTTGACTATCACTTTGACTTTTGAATCTGACCCATTTGGTCGATTTTTAGACCCGACCAAATACATATTATGACCATAAATATATAGGGAATAACCCTCTGAGGTTATACCTTATGGTCATGTCTTTCAGATAGTGTTATGTTAATCAATGGTAAATATTCCTTAAAAATGACCAAAATGCCATTTTCGCAAGAAAACCAATTAAACACATAGATAACATAAATTTTGACATGTAATCTGATCAAATAACATTTTAACCAAGTTTAAGCAATTAAAACTTATCATAACACATATCTGACCATCCGAATGCGTAGTTACGCAAATGACGCGTTAAAGTAGCTTAAACTACCTTAACAAGTCATAACGGGTCAAAGGCACTTAAAAATCTTTCCAACTCAGAATGTAAACTTATTGAACCATATCATATGAGTTCCAACACTCACTTGGTTTATAAGGTCTCATTCTATCTAAATCTTCCGATTTCAAGTTCTGATATTTACATAGTTAACCGTTTATAGGACACGCTTGATTTCACGGACTCTTGATCTTGGTTTATCTTCTTGAACAAGGATACTTTTTGCAACCACAAGTGAGTACATAGTCCCCTCTTTTACGTTTTCAAATGCTTTGGGGTGAAACATATTGTGCCTATGATTACTTTCGTGTTTTCGTGACATATTACATGCTTTGATTACTAGTACATATACTACATGACTTTTATTGCATTATATTTACATGTTGATTTGCATAATTAACACATTGGTTTTTCAAAGACATTTTTGCTATGTATGTTGACCTAGCATACTAGTACATGGTTTTCAAAGTCATTTTCAAAAGACATTTTTTGGACATTTTCAAGACATGCTTACATTGTTATTGACATTTGGTACGTTGAACTCAACAATGATACATTCATTAACATTGATCACGCCGACCGGTAGTATGTAATGGTACCATAGGATTGACAATCCCGTTCCTACTTCCTAGGTATGTTTGGAAGCGACCTTGGGGAATGATAGAATCCGATGAACATTGATAAACCCATGACCGGATAGGGGTTTATACGGCAGTCAACAAGGCTTGAATGTATTCGTCAACAATCCATAATAAATGTTTTAACAATAAAAGCAATGGTTTATAATACATTACATTGGTTCACTCGACATTGTTTACATGACACTTGTTTACTGGACATTGGTTTACTCGACATTGGTTTACATGACACTTGTTTACTCGACATTGGTTTACTCGACATTGGTTTACATGACACTTGTTTACTCGACATTGGTTTACTCGATAGTGGTTTAGATGACATTTGTTTACATGACATTTATTTACTCGACATTTGATTATTGTTTTATGGTGAGTGATTTAAATAACGTGACGTATGTAATGTGATAAAAGCATGGTGGATACACCGATGGTACTTCCTATATAAGTGCTTTTATTATCTTACATATCGTGGCGTTATCTAAATCATTTTAAAGAAAATACAAGACATAACAATTTACACGAGACAAAACTTACTTTTGGTTATCCATTTAACCAAGCTTTGTTTCTTTTATATCATATTGATTTTCATATGGCTTTTATAAAAGAAACTTTTTATGGTTCATGGCGACTTTTGTACTACTTTAAACTTTTCTTACAATAATCAAAGCCATGAAGCATCAACACAAAATCGTATGTACTCGCCGGCATTTCTTTGCTGACTTTATTTTCACATATGTTTCAGGGGAGAATGTTTGAGATTGATCATGCTACACATAGGGCAGACTTTGGGCCTTAGTGACAATAAAAGCAAGAAGAACAGTTTAACTTATGTTGTATTTTCCGTTTTATCTAAGACATGTAAAAAATTATATTCAATAAAAGTTAACTTATTATGCCATGGTTGTTGAAACAATAATTTTGTTACAACACTCCCTGACGTTTCCACCACGGTTTGTTGTTTTACGTGGTCGGGGTGTGACAGAAAGATTGGTATCAGAGCCAATGGTTATAGGGAATTAGGTTATTAGTAATGCTTTGACCTAGACTATAAATTTTCTAGGACCCTAACACAAGTCATCTTGTGTTTAGATTCTTAAAACAATACCGTCACCTATCCTTAGGTGAATACCAAAACATAAACACAATATCCAAAATGATTTTTTAAATCAATCATCCATCCTTGGGTGATTTTTTTTGGCTTTATTCCTTTGATGTTTTCAAAATCTCGTCAAGGTTTGGGTCTTATTAATGTGAACACATGCATTCTGTAAGGGTGGGTGCCTGTACCCTGAGTTTTCTGTCTAAGGCTAGAGTGTTCGTACAAATCCACTTAATCGGACCAGTCACTCTTACCTAGGAACTCTTGGGGTGAGTGTCCACTTATAGACTAAAGCATGTCTTCACGATGCATTATAAAGATCCATTCACTTTGATTAGTCACTGTGTGTCGTTTGTTTGTTTTGAGTAAACGAACGAATGACCACCATCCTTACATTTGTCGATATTTTGTCATCTCCTTTTTTATTCAACATTCATCTCACTCGTTTTCTCTCATGTTTTCTCTCTTTTAGAATGCCTCCTCAATGAGACGTAAACGCTAATCCGGACCCCTCCATGGCAGCTATGATAGCTCAGCAGATTGCTACTGTACTACCTAATCTCGTAACTCAAATGAACCAAGCCAATAACAACAATGCACCTGCTGTGTGCAACTTTAAACAGTTCAATTCGGCTAAACCACTCAAGTTTAGTGGTTCCGAGGGAGCAACTGGGCTCCTACAGTGGTTTGAGAGTCTCGAGAACACTTTTCGTCATGTGCAATGTCCAAATGAGCGGAAAGTCTAGTTTGCTTCTAGCGTGTTTGAAAAGAGAGCGCTCACATGGTGGAACGGGGTGACGAGAGATAGGGGTGCTGACGTTGCTATGGGTCAGACTTGGGAGGAACTCAGAGCCTTAATGATGAAAGAGTTTTGCCCCCGACATGAAAAGCGGGCACTCGAAAATGAGTTCCATGACCTGAAGCAAGACAGTGGTGAGCACCGTGCGTATACTGACAGGTATGAGGAGTTGAGTTTGTTATGTCCTGAGATGGTGACGCCTTTGGATAAGGCAATCGAGAAATACATAGATGGTCTCCCTGACTAGGTTCAGGATATTGTCACCGGCAGCAACCCCATTACTGTCAGGTAAGCCATTGAGCTATCTGCGACACTGACTGAATCGCAGATCAAAAAGGATAAGCTCCACCGGAAGGGTGACAAAAAACCGTCTGACAAGTCTAAGAAACAAAAGGGTAAGAAATCCGAAGGTTCGAAGAAGTCTAGGAAGCGCAAGGCTTCCAAGAATTTTGTATTCACTACTAAGCCCAACCAAGCCGCACCTAATCAAGCTACTCCCAACCAGCCTGCTCAGCCTCCCGCCAAGAAACAGTATACCGGCACTGCACCTTTGTGCAACAAGTGCAACAGTCATCACCAGCCTCATCTCCCATGCCGTATTTGTACAAACTGTGGTAGATCTGGCCATCTGGCCAATGTTTGTCGTTCTCCTGCTAACCCGAATAATGTGGCTCGTAACCCTGTTCAGCAGCCAGCCAATCCTGCACGACCTCCTACCCACCCGGATCTTGCTACAACTGTGGGGATCTCACCCACTACCGTAACAATTGCCCAAGATTGGCAAATGCGAACCAGGCTCGTGGACGAGCATTTAATATCAATGCAAACGAGGCACGGCCAGATAACGAGGTGGTGAACGGTACGTTTTTAGTTAACAACCATCCTGCTTCTATACTATTTGATTCAGGTGCTGATAGAAGTTTCGTGTCTTTATCATTTGAGCCTCTACTTGCGAAACCGAGAACCAAACAAGGAAAGCCCTTGACAGTAGAAATAGCCAGTGGTGAACCTCTTGTACTCAATTCTGTCATTCCTAGTTGCCAATTGAACCTCAATAACCATCTTTTTCCTATTAACCTCACGCCTATGCAACTTGGGAGCTTTGACATTATAGTGGGAATGGATTGGTTAACCAAACATCATGCTGAGGTGGTTTGTTTCGATAAGATTGTTCATGTACCTGTTCCGTCTGGTGAAATTATGGAAGTTCGTGGAGAGAAACCCGTCAGTAACCTCAAGTTTATGACTTGTACTCAAGCCCAAAAATACTTACGCAAGAATTATGTGGCATTCTTAGCACATATTGTAAAGGAGAAAGGCAAGGGCAAAACTATTCGAGATATCCCCGTGGTTCGGGATTATCCTAAGGTGTTTCCTGAGGAGCTACCTGGTTTACCTCCTGCTCGTCAAGTTGAGTTTCGTATAGACCTTGTACCTGGTGCCAACCCCATTGCGAAATCTCCATACCGTCTTGCACCGTCTGAGATGCAAGAATTATCGAAACAACTTTAGGAACTTTCTGACAAAGGATTTATTCGACCGAGCTTTTCACCTTGGGGTGCTCCTGTGTTATTTGTGAAAAAGAAAGACGGGTCTTTTCGCATGTGTATCGATTACCGTGAGCTTAACAAACTCACAATCAAGAATCAATATCCCCTACCTCGCATTGATGATCTTTTTTACCAACTACATGGTGCAACTTGTTTTTCGAAGATTGATCTACTATTTGGGTATCATCAGCTTCGTGTACTCGAGGAAGATATTCCCAAGACAGCCTTCCGCTCTCGTTATGGCCATTATGAGTTCACTATTATGCCCTTCGGCTTAACCAATGCTCCTGCCGTCTTCATGGACTTGATGAATGGGGTTTGTAAGCCTTTATTTGGACAAGTTCATCATTGTTTTCATTGATGACATCTTGATTTATTCCAAGACACGAGCCGATGATGAACAACATCTTCGTATAACAATAGAACTCCTAAAGAAAGAACAATTTTATGCCAAATTCTCCAAGTGTGAATTTTGGCTTAAGGAAGTTCAGTTTTTGGGACATATTGTCAACGAACAACGTATTCATGTGGATCCCGTAAAAATAAGTGTAATCAGGGATTGGAGTACACCTACTGCTCCTACTGAAGTTTGTTCATTCTTGGGTCTTGCGGGTTATTACCGCCGTTTCATTGCTAACTTCTCCAAGATTGCGGTTCCTCTCACTGCTTTAACTCAAAAGAATAAACCTTTTGAGTGGGACCCAAACAGGAAGAAGCTTTACAGACATTGAAACAGAAGCTTTGTGATGCTCCTATACTATCTTTACCCGAGGGTAACGACGACTTCGTTGTATATTGTGATGCGTCTAACTTAGGTCTCGGTTGTGTCCTTATGCAAAGAGACAAAGTTATTGCTTATGCCTTGAGACAACTGAAAGTTCACGAAAGGAATTACACCACTCATGATCTTGAGTTGGGTGCTGTTGTTTTCGCCCTCAAAATTTGGAGACATTATCTTTATGGTACAAAATGTGTGGTTTTCACGGACCACAAAAGTCTTCAACACATCTTCAATCAGAAAGAACCAAACATGAGGCAACGACGATGGGGTGAACTTCTGAACGACTACGACTGTGAAATTCGCTACCATCCTGGTAAGGCGAATGTCGTAGCTGATGCACTAAGTCGTAAAGAACGTGTCAAGCTGCATTGTGTACAGGTTCGATCTAATATCCAGAGACGTATTCTTGAGGCTCAACGCACTTGTGTCGCGCAAGACAAACTAGGTGATGAACTGCCACATCATCTCGAGCTTCGGCTGGAAACAAAAGACAATGGGTTATCTTATTATCTGAACCATTTGTGGGTTACAAGTCTAGACAATCTCCACACCTAATAATGGATGAAGCTCACAAGTCTCGTTACTCAATTCATCCTGGTGCATACAAAATGTATAAGGATCTTCGTACTCAGTATTGGTGGCCGGGTATAAAGAAAGACATCGCCTTGTACGTATCTAAATGCCTTACTTGTCTGAAGGTAAAAGCAGAACATCAATGTCCCTCTGGTTTGCTTGAACAACCAGAGATTCCAGTTTGGAAATGGGAAAGCATTGTCATGGATCTCATTACCAAATTACCGCGTACACCTAAAGGACATGATGCCATTTGGGTAGTCGTCGATCGACTAACAAAGAGAGCACATTTTATAGCTATTCGTGAGGACTTCTTTACTGACAAACTTGCTAAGATCTATGTGGATGAAATAGTATATCGTCATGGTGTTCCCTTGGATATCATATCTGATCGCGATCCTCGATTTTCATCTCATTTTTGGAGAACCATGCAATCTGCCATGGGAACCAAGCTTAATCTGAGTACTGCTTATCATCCTTAAACGGATGGACAATCTGAAAGACGATCCAAACACTGGAGGATATGCTTAGAGCCTGTGTGATTGACTTTGGTGGTAGTTGGGATTCGCATTTACCTTTGATCGAGTTCTCTTACAACAACAGTTATCACTCCAGCATTGATATGGCACCTTTTGAAGCTCTTTATGGTCGAAAATGTCGTTCACCTGTCTGTTGGAATGAGATTGGTGAATCTCGATTCACTGGACCTGAACTTATTCATGATACAACGGACAAAGTTAAGAAGATTCGTGAAAACCTTCTGACAGCTAGAAGCCGTCAAAAGAGTTACGCGGATAAACGACGCAAGCCTTTGGAATTCCAAGTCGGTGATCACGTCCTACTCAAGGTATCCCCTTGGAAGGGAGTGATTAGTTTCGGGAAGAAAGGAAAACTTGTGCCACGTTATGTTGGACCGTTTAAGATCGTTAAGAGAATCGGAAAAGTGGCCTACAAACTTGAGCTACCTCCTCAGCTTGGAAATGTTCATCCAACCTTCCACGTGTCCATTTAAAGAAGTGCTTGGCTAAAAAAAACCTCCACATCCCTCTTGATGAAATTCATGTTGATAACACGATGCATTTTGTTGAGAAACCAGTGGAAATATTGGACCGTGAAGTCAAGAAGCTAAAGCGCAGACTTATACCGATAGTCAAAGTTCGCTGGGAATCCAAACGTGGCCCAGAGAGTGAGAGGATCAAATGAAGGCAAAATATCCGCATCTTTTCTCACCAGTTTCCTCAAATTAAATTTCGGGACGAAATTTCCTGAAGTAGGGGAGACTGTGACATTTGTGCTTTCCGGCCTTGTATTTTATCAAACAATGTTATATTTAATGAAATTTTGTGTTACATTTATGAGTTTTGTATATTTACTTATGACATTTGCGTTTTTTAATCCTTGTTCAAATCCGATCTTTTAAACATTTTCTGGAAGTGAAATCGCAAATCGTTACGCAAGCATAATCAGTTAAACGCAACATATAGTCCGTAATGGTGACATAAGCTAAACATACCCTAAATATCCTTTACAGAACCTAGAAATAAGTTTTAAAGGGTTTGGTATGTCAAAAACAAGCTTATTAGATCACAGGGACTATTTACGTCAAACTACGAAAGTCTGTCGATTCTCGTAGCAACGCACACTCCGGAACAAGTACACAAGCTTAACATACCTTAAAATAACCTTTACATAACTTAGAATTAAGTTATGAAGGCTTCGGTATGGCAAAAACACACTTTTGTAACTTCAGGGGCTATTTTGTAAATTTTGCGAAACTATGTCTTTTTTTGCGTAAATCGCTATCCGGGACATGTACGAACATCCAAAAAAAATTTTAATCATTAAATTGTCATATTTTAGTGATTGGAATGCAAAAATATCATTAGTTACACAATTACAGTCATTTGCGCGTTCGTTACGCTTTTCGTCGTAATTAACCGAAAATCGCAACCGTACGACCAAACAAACCAACCTATGGAACATTTTTGGACACATTTCAAGTTCCCTATACTTTATTGACCTTATGGAGCTTAGAAATCAGGTTAACGGGTATTGGAAGTGCCAAAACGCGACGAAACGTGCTCAGGGGCCTGTTCTGCCAATTTGTGAAAGTTTCTGCCAGATAGGGGTCTTACGGACTGTAAGACCAAAGTCCATATGGTCCATAAGGGACCCCCAGCTCACTCGAAATGTGGCAGCAAGCTGAATAACTTCATTTTTGACTCATCAAACGACTTTGTTACCCTTAATTCTGCACTTGACACCTATGGGACACTAATCTAACTTGTGGGTGAGTCATGGGACACTTGTTAATCACCTACAACATCATGAAAACTATAAATATCATAGTGTTCTTTACATTTGAACTCTTGCAACCATTGTTCTTGCTATAACCTGCCACAAATCCGAATTTGCAACCTCCTTGGAGCTATTCTCTGGTTCTTGAATCATTCCTTGGTGTTTGTAAGTATTCCACTCTTGCTATGTTCAATTATTATAGCTTAATTTGACTAAAAATCAAACAGTTTGACTTATGTTTGACTTTTAGTTTTGATCATGAATTGATCAAGATAAAGCTCAATTGAAACTTGCAAAATAATGGTAAATAAGGTGGTTGTGATCCCTAAAAATCATGCCTACTTATTCCCACCATTTCTAGTTATTTTGGCCAGTCAAAGTTTCGGTCGAAATGCTATTTTTGCGCATTCTGCAACGGATCTGTTTTCGGGTGTCAAAACAGTTTGTTTTGATGCCAAAACTCTTTTATAAACTTATTAAGACTTGTGAAGATATGTCAAATTCGTCACTCTTGTTATAGTGCTTGTTTAGAGTCAAAAGTCTAGCGGTTTGACCACCACTTTGACTTTTGAATCTGACCCATTTGGTCGATTTTTAGACCGACCAAATACATATTATGACCATAAATATATAGGGCATAACCCTCTGAGGTTATACCTTATGGTCATGTCTTTCGGATAGCGTTATGTCAATCAATGGTAAATATTCCAAAAATGACCAAAATGCCCTTTTTGCAAGAAAACCAATTAAACACATAGGTAACATAAATTTTGACATATAATCTGATCAAATAACATTTTAACCATGTTTAAGCATTTAAAACTTATCATAAGACATATCTGACCATCCGAATGCATAGTTACGCAAATGACGCGTTAAAGTAGCTTAAACTACCTTAACTGATCATAACGGGTCAAAGGCACTTAAAAATCTTTCCAACTCAGAATGTAAACTTATTAAACCATATCATATGAGTTCCAACACTCACTTGGTTTATAAGGTCTCATTCTATCTAAATCTTCCGATTTCAAGTTCCGATATTTATATAGTTAACCGTTTATAGGACACGCTTGATTTCACGGACTCTTGATCTTGGTTTATCTTCTTGAACAAGGATACTTTTTGCAACCACAAGTGAGTATATAGTCCCCTCTTTTACGTTTTCAAATGTTTTGGGGTGAAACATATTGTGCCTATGATTACTTTCGTTTTCGTGACATATTACATGCTTTGATTACTAGTATATATACTACATGACTTTTATTACATTAGATTTACATATTGATTTGCATAACTAACACATTGGTTTTTCAAAGACATTTTTGCTATGCATGTTGACCTAGCATACTAGTACATGGTTTTGAAAGACATTTTCAAAAGACATTTTCAAGACATTTTCAAGACATGCTTACATTGTTATTGACATTTTGGTACGTTGAACTCGACAATGATACATTCATTAACATTGATCACGCCGACCGGTAGTATGTAACGGTACCATAGGATTGACAATCCCGTTCCCACTTCCTAGGTATGTTTGGAAGCAACCTGAGGGAATGACAGAATTCGATGAACATTTGTAAACCCTTGACCGGATAGGGGTTTATCCGATAGTCAACAAGGCTTGAATGTATTCTCCAACAATCCGCAATAAATGTTTTAACAATAAAAGCAATGGTTTATAAAACATGACATTGGTTTACTCGACATTGTTTACATGACACTTGTTTGCTCGACATTGGTTTACTCGACATTGGTTTACTCGACATTGGTTTACTCGACATTGGTTTACATGACACTTGTTTACTCGACATTGGTTTACTCGACATTGGTTTACATGACACTTGTTTACTCGACATTGGTTTACATGATATTTATTTACTCGACATTTGATTATTGGTTTATGGTGAGTGATTTAAGTAACGTGGCGTATGTAATGTGATAAAAGCATGGTGGATATGCCGATGATACTTCCTATATATAAGTTCTTTTATTATCTTACATATCGTGGCGTTATCTAAATCATTTTAAACAAAATACAAGACATAACAGTTTACATGAGACAAAACTTACTTTTGGTTATCCATTTAACCAAGCTTTATTTCTTTTATATCATATTGATTTTCATATGGCTTTTATAAAAGAAACTTTTTATGGTTCATGGCGACTTTTGTACTACTTTAAACTTTTCTTACGATAATCAAAGCCATGAAGCATCAACACAAAATAGTATGTACTCGCCGACATTTCTTTGCTGACTTTATTTTAACATATGTTTCAGGGGAGAATGTTTGAGATTGATCGTGCTACACATAGGGCAGACTTTGGGCCTTAGTGACAATAAAAGTAAGAAGAACAGTTTAACTTATGTTGTATTTTCTGTTTTATCTAAGACATGTAAACAATTATATTCAATAAAACTTAACTTATTATGCCATGGTTGTTGCAACAATAATTCTGTTACAATACTCCCCGACGTTTCCGCCACGGTTTGTTGTTTTACGTGGTCGGGGTGTGACACAACTCGCACACAGCTACTCTCGGATACTCTCTAAAACACACTAGTGAATACTTGTATTGAGCTTTATCATCATCCAAAGTTGTAACCTTTTGGTGCAATATGGTTGGTGATCGGTAGTTTCCATCACCCGAGGTTTTTTATGCCTGAGATCTTCTAAAGATCAAGGCTTTTTCCTCGTATAAATCATTGTGTTCATAGCCATTTACATTTCATTTTTTTATCATTCAATTGTTCAACACTCAAGCACACTACCTCACAAATCAGATTTGGTCACATTATCCTTAATCAGATTTTTGACCAAAACAACGATCAGGGGTGTAAAAAACCTTTTTTTACGCTACTCAGTTCTTACCAATGGGCTTATAGCTCAGTGGTACCCACAGTCGATGAAAGTCACGCTGAAATGAGAAGTTGTAATTACGCGGGTTCGACCCTTGTTGTGTCCATATAATGGAGGTAGTGACCGAGGCTATTTGTCAGCATCATAACTCTTGCGGGGTGGGATGATGAGTATCCAAAGGGTACTGGGGCCAGGGGTTTTCTGGTTCAACCCTTTTTATACTCAGTTCGTGTAGATGTTTACACACGTTGTCAAACTCTTTTTACGCACATTGTCAAAACATTTTTACGCACGTTGTTAAAACTTCTTTTACGCATGTTGTCGATTGTTTTTTTAAGTTGTAGTGCAAAATCATCAAACGTTAATGAATGAAATAGAAATTCTCAATAAACATATAAGACAAATATAGCTTGCATTTTATAAAGAACATCATGTCAGAATTAGGGAAAATAGAGCAAAAAGAAATAGATATCATTTTCGATAATTTTGTATTTTCTAATAAACATATAAGACAAATATAGCTTGCATTTTATAAAGAACATTGTATCATAATTAGGGAAAATAGAGCAAAAAGTAATAGATATCATTTTCGATATATTTGTATTTCTAAATTCCGTAATATTTTTGGTGTTTGAATTTAAAACCTAAGATATTTTTCCCAATTTAAATATAAAAAGTATAAAAGATATGAAATGAGAGAGATATTGTTATGTCAGACATATAAATGATTGTATGATGTGTTTTAGAGATAAGAGGGAGGGGATGTGATATTGAGAGAAAAAGTCTAAAATACCCTTTGAATTAAATTGATTATAGGTGGTGTGTTAAAATTCTATTGGATGGAAAGAGTTCTCATGGTTCTCGCAACTGGTAGTGGTTCCCCCTTGAACCAAATCCTATATATATATATATAGCTCTTTGAATTGTCTCTGTAACTGCCTAGTGATCGAATTAAAGGCTGAACAACAAAGCCAAATAAAAAGGCAATGAAAAAACTAACAATCAATTCGAATCACTCTCATTTGTCCCTCTGCAACTATTTCTAGAGAGAGAGAAAACAGTTTCTAGAGTGGGAAAATGTGTAGAGGTCGCCGGAGAAGAAGACTGGACCTTAGCCGGTACTGCAGATGTCGTTGGACATATGAAACCTTACGTTTTATCATCAATCAACATCCGTACAACAATCCAGAACAACAAACAGCTCTATCGATGACAATCGTTACAATTTATATTGATCGATACTCCCGCGAACGTCCGTCATCTTCTCCGACGTGTGTTGAGTAGAAGCCTCTGGTGCTTGCTTGCCAGCTTGTTTGCTGCGTGAACTTCAACGTCGGATCTCTCACGCAGATGGAGATGGCGGTGGTGGGTGGTGGTGGAGATGGCAGTGGTGGTGAGTGAAGATGACGACGATGTTGGTGGAGACGACAGTGTTGGTGGGCGTTTGTGGTGATGAGGTGGAGGTGAAGTAGTGATGAGTGTGCCAAATCATTGTCCACGTTAGCATCCATGTCAGCAAAACTAAGTTATAACTTTGTAGGATCAATAAAGACCAAAATCTTAAAAGTTGGAATTGTCATAGGGAATTTTTGAAGTTGGGATTATTATCGGCCAACTGGTAAAACTTTAGATTTAAAATCCAATAACCCATTATTATAAAATTAACTCTTACTATTTTTATCATGTCAGATGTGAGATATTTTCAGGTAACTATTATTGTACTTACTGGATGTGATCAAAGGTAGTTTAAAAAATAGTATATTAAAAGATGATTTTAAAGCTATTATATGATGATGATAATGTTTTTTTGAACGGCAACAGAATTAATTCTGAGTACTTTCGAGACATTTACTGGACCAAACGGAGTACTCCGAGAGTAACCCGAGTCCACCATCAATTCCGGAGAAAACCCGGTAACCCACCCGCCCGTAGCACGACGGTGAAATTACCGGTAAAACCTGTTTGGCTTAAGAATCGAACCCAGATTTCCCTAGGTCTCCTATCATTATTTACCAATGCCTCACTCTACACCAAGTGAAAGTTAAACTTGCATCTCTCAAAAGAAATGCAAGCATTCCATCACTTAATCTAAAGATTATTGACATGATGATAATTTAAGATCATTTTTTCTCTCCACAAGAAATAATTGTGAACCCAATAATTTAACTTTATAGTAAGATATTAAGATGCATAAAGAACGAATAGCGAAAATCCAAACCGTGACCTGATAATGTAATATCAAGCAACAATTTAAAATCCAATTCATTTTAAAAAGTATGAGAAATTGTTTTTGACTTCTCTTTACAAACGTTAAAAGCCACTTCGAAAATTTTAATTTTAAACTTTTGATGATTATAGTTTTTCTAGGTCTGTTTTAATAATTATAAGTTACTTTTTAAACACACATCGATAATTCTAGTGTGAAAAATAATAAGGTGATAATCGGTAATACTAGTATGAAAAATAATAAGGTGATAAAAAATAACAACTTTTTTTTTATCCAAGTATCAAAAATAGATAAGTAAAACTTATTCAATATGTAGCTTATTTGTAAAAACGCTTTCAATCGGGAGTGCTTTCAATAGACAGCAAATTAATTAGAGAATTTTTTTTTGAGTCAATGTGTTTTAGGGGTATTAATTACTTGAGTTCAAAATTAGAATGTTTAACGGCATGAGTCTTTAACCATTTTTTTCGAAACTCTTTGAGTCTAAATTTTTAGCCTGGGTCCTTAACGTTTCTTTTGTAATTCTTTGAGTCTAAATTTTTAACATTGATAGAATTTTTTGTTAAGTTAAATTAATGACCAAATTACATATATAGTTAAAAAAAACTAATTTATTATTAGATTTCTCTTTCGCTCTCTCTCTCACTATCACACAAACAAAATTTGCATCTCTCTTTCTCTCTCATCTCCCATTCTCTCTCTCTAAACCACCTGTATTCACCCACCACCACACCTCTACCATCAACACCACATCACAATCGCCATTGCATCTCCATCGTCACCACCAACCACCACCACACCTCCACCGTCACCACCATCATGACTGCACCTCTACTGTCACTGTCACCGTCACCATTATCGTCATCAGCCCTAACGAAAGCCCCAATTTTCATCAAATGAACATGGGTAGAATCAAACAAGATTTGAAAAATCGAGGTTCCTTCCATCATCTCTCGTCTTTCTTTATCCCCCCTTGCGGTCATTACACAATCATTCAGATGAACTTACTTTCATTAAAACATGGCGAGTTTTTGTGCATTACTATTACATGTCGTTTAGATTCAACACCGGCAACCATCTTCCACAACCATCTTTCTCGATTTATCGTTGTCAGATCTAATTTGTTAGCTTAGGAAATTCTCTCTACGAAAATTTGTTAATCCGTGTTTGATTTTCTTTTGATAGCTTAGGAAATTATCTCTCTGAAAATTTATGCTCTGTGTTTTATTTTCTTTTGATAGCTTAGGAAATCAAAAATTTGTTTTTATTTATGGAATCTAATTTGCTGAGATTGTTCATTAGTTTTTGATGGCGGAGGTGTAGTGGTGATAGTGATGTGGTTGAGAGAGAGATTGTTCATTAGTGCTCGATGGATGAGTTTTCATAAAAATTTGGATGAGAAAATATAGACCAAGTTAATGGTTTATATGATTTATCAATTATTCATCCTTTTTAAAAATTATTTTTAAAATAAAATATTTTTAATTGAATTAATTGAATAAATAATAATATGTAAATAGTTAATTTTATAGGAATATATTTTAAAATTTCCATTCAAACGATAAAATTTTGTAAATATGAAAGGGGAATAAACATAGGAGAGTACTTGAGAACACAATAAAGACACAAAGAATTGCGAGGTGACATGTTATTCGTACAGGAAGTTTGAATAAAAGCATTCACCAAAGGTGGCATAGTGAAATAACGACACAAGGGTCGTAATGTTTTGAAAAGTTTTAACTAATCAAAGTAAATGTGTTTTCATAATATTTTGGGAAGACATGCTTTAGCCTATAAGTGGACACTCACGCCGAGAGTTTTCAGGTAAGAGTGACGGGGCCGATTATGTGGATTTGTACGAACACTCTAGCCATAGACAGAAAACTCAGAGTACAGGAGTCCACCCTTCCAGATTTCATGTGTTCGCATTATTTGAACCCAAGATTTTGACGAGATTTTGAAAAATGTTTAACGCATAAAGCCTAAAGATTTAAGATAAATCATCTAAGGCTAGATGATTTGTAAATTATAGAGTAACTATGGCAAGGATAAGGATAAGGATGGGGATGATGATTAGGAAAACGAAGACAAATTTTAGAGATCATGAGATAACTCATGTTTAGGTTCCTAGGAAGGTTATAATCTAGGTCAAAAGTAATCGAATAACCTAATACCCTATAACCATGGCTCTGATACCAATTTGTAACACCCCCGACCACATGGAAATTGTGGCGGAAACGTCGGGGAGTCACGTTACAAATTGTTCACAACCCATGGTACTAAAGTTCATTATATTGTTTACATTGTTTTACAAACATAAAAGAGTACAAGTAATTGTTTTTGAATTTAAAAGCAATCTAAAGCCCAAGTCCATTCCTATGTGAATCATCCTTGAAATATGATCATGTATCAATACCTACAACACATGTGAATATCGATGGTCAACAATAAAGTTGGTGAGTGACATAGGGTTTGTGGCAAGTATTTGGCAAAAGTTTTGTTATTGCAATACATTAT
Organism: Scalesia atractyloides; assembly: GCA_947069175.1. NCBI lineage: Eukaryota > Viridiplantae > Streptophyta > Magnoliopsida > Asterales > Asteraceae > Scalesia > Scalesia atractyloides. Next base: position 36,248,649 of record CAMTDV010000004.1, on the reverse strand, counting down.
CCAACTACACGAGTTGATGCGTGAAAATAGATTTTTGTAGCCAAGTATATGGCGTAAGTTTAGTATTGCAATACACTATGTTTGATAGTAAAAGTTTATGCCAAAAGTGTATTGTGGACAGCAATATGTATAAAACCAAGGAATTTGTTTTAACAAAAATTGTAAATTGTACTTTGTTTCAATTGTACTTGTTTGCACATAACGCTTAGCATAGAAACCAACCAAGAACTTGTAAAAGTATTTTTCGAAATCCAATCAAGGATTTAGAATAGTTCTCTGAGTATCCAACAAGGATCCACCTTATGATTTGTACTTTGTTTCACCATACAAGATTGCACATAAACACTTAGCATAGAAACCAACCAAGAACTTATGAAAGTACTTTTAGAAATCCAATCAAGGATTTATAATACTACTTTGAGTATCTAACAAGGATCCACCTATTTGCATAGAAAGATCTAACAAGGATTTTGGGGTTTGTACTTTGTTTCACCACATAAGTTGTACACACAAAGAGCACTTAGTAAACACATATGCATAACTTAGTATTTGAGAAAATTTGGTTTGCACATATGAATCACCCGAAAACGATTTGACAACGGAAAAGTGGGGACCTATACTCACTTGGATTGTCGATGATGTTTTTACACGTGTTTGCAAAGCTTAAGTGTTTGCTATTAACAAGGATTTTTTTTTGTCAAAGTTTTGTTGAGATGATGTTTGTGGGTGCATTTGGGTTATAGAAACATTGTAAATTTGAAAATGTTTAGATTCTTAGAGAATAAGAATTTTGACAGCCTTCCGTGTTGCCTTTGTAAAATATGTTAAAATTAGTAAATGTTATCGAAAAATTATAAAATTTCTAGTTTACTAAATTAGAATGTGATCTAAAAATTTCATCAAGATAGTTTTTCTATTTGGAATCTGGAAAATGGTTAAAACTGCGGATCTTTGTAGATCATTCAGTTTTGACCTTTAGTTTGGTTTTAAACGGTTGAGGGTCCAAACGGAAGTGTTATTAAGTGTATAATATATCGTTGAAATTGTTTTTTGGTGTAATTAATCATGAAGTAAGAGTTTACTTCATTTGGTTAAGTTTTGACCAAGTTATGGTCGTTCAAAGTGATAACACGGAATCTGTCCAAAACAGGAAAAACACTTATGTGTTCCCGTTGGCATTTTTACTATGCATAAATATACCGTTTAGACAGAAATAAGCTACGAACCTATTTATTTATTGAAAGAGCTAAGGGAAAGGACCTTACTAACTTTACAGGACTTCTCAAAATACTAAAAGAGAAAGCTCAAAGTAGGAAGGAAGACACTCTTTATAAGACTTCTAAGCAAAATGTTTGTATTTTGAGTTGGTGTGAAGAAAATGGTAACCAAAGGGTGCTATTTATAGTGAAGGGAGATTAATGAGATTATGACAAGTGTCTATGGAGGCCTAAGAATGTGATTAATGTCTATTGAGGTGTCAACACTAGAATAAGTGCGACAAAGGAGAAGATATGTGGCAAAACATGGGCAAGACAAGTGTTCATGGGTGTCTTAGGAGATGATTTGTGTCCTACGATGTGTTAGAGCTTAAAAGTGACCATGAGTTATGTGATTAATGTCTGGCTAGGTGTCATTACATGGTAACTTAAGGTTTTTGGTATTTTTAGTCCATAGACTTTGAGTTTTGGTGTTTTGACGATTGTAATCCCTTAATTAAATTTAGGAAGGTTTCTGTAAGAACCCAAAAACGTCGCAGCAGAAATACAAACGTAATGGTGACGGAAGTTGGTGCCCATAAATATCTTAGTGGACGATGCATTGTTAATGTTGGACATTTAACTTAATTAAACATAGTTTTTTAAAACATAAAGTTTAAAGTACGTCACAACCACACCACAGTTAAGTTGTTTTTGATCCTTATGGATCTTATTACATAGGTCCCAAAGTTTTAAAAGTTTGTCCAAAAACATTCTTAAAACCACCATGCATCAACAACCACAAGATACGCCATAATTCCCGAAGCCATGCTCAAGTACCTGAAGAACACGTTAAAATCAAGTGTTAACACAAAGGAGGGTGAGCTCACATATTCAAATTTAAAACAAGGAAAAACTTTCTAATTATGTGTTTATTATCAAAACATCCAAATAATATTTTCGAAAGTTAATTTATTTCCTTAATAAAATCCATGAGTCAACCGTCACAAGCGTTTCCCTAAAACCTTTGATCTAAAGCATCTTCTCAAGTTTTACATATTAAATTTATAGCATCAAATGTTCAGACTCGTATGCTTGCAAGACATTACAAACTATATATTAACAATAAGGGTATAATCAAGACTAGACTATAATAGAATATCAATTCGTCGTTTGACTTGATTGGAGCGACCGATCACGACGGGGTAGTCAACCCGATAGATCTACCAACAATTCCACGTGTTCAATAGTTAAATGATTAAACAGCAAAACTTGCGCATGCGCCCATATCGGGCCATCTATATCGCTTGTACGAATTCATGTTGTACGAATTCCCTGAAGTCCCCACCAAAACGTAATATTTCATGTTGTACGAATACCCCGAAGTCCCCACCAAAACGTAAACCATACCCGGTACTTACTCTCTTGAGACCGAGACAATTCGTCACAACTTTAGATTTAAGCATTTTTAAATCTACACGGTCGTTTTCTCTAAAACACCGTAAAATCCCCGTTTCATCTCTGAAACATATTTATTCACAAAACCGTTTCTACCCGAAACATATTGATATCATCAAAATCATATATTTTCCATGAAAATATACATTTATATAAGCAAAGGTATGTTTATTCAAAAAAATTATCTTTAATCCTTTTAAGGCGTGTTCTTCCCTCAAAACATATACAAAACAGTAAAAAGAGGGTTTAGTGACACTCACCTTTAGGTGCGTAATTAAATTAGCACGATCCCACAATTTGATTCTACACGTCCTAATATACGTAGGAACGATATCAAACAATATATTACAAAATTCCTAAGTTTCTCCATATCTTGGAATTTTCACATAACTTTGAGATTTTTCTCGAAAAGTCATTATTTTTTATTATGTTGGCACTTTAATATATATATGAGTTCATGGGTGAGGTTCCTATAAAAAAGACTCTTTTCGTGAGAAGTGTGAGAAGGTACATATATATATGTATGTATGTATGTATGTATGTATGTATGTATGTATGTATGTATGTATTTTAAGATTTTATGACTTGAATGATTTTATTGGTGACCCTTAATATGTTACATTCGTTATTCTCCGTTTATAGGTACTATATATATACGATTTGCGTGTCGTAATATATATACATAAACGTACACAATTATTCAATACCATAACACTCGAAAACTCGTTAACTTATACATTTTATCATTTTTAAAGCATGCATACATGAAATAACTTATTAAGTTAATCAATGTACCAATTTTCATGCTCGACAAATAAGTTACACATTTAACGCAATTTCACTGATTTTACCGCTTTAGACTCACAAGTGTACATGCATAGTCTAAATTCCCGCTATCATGTCGACTCTTAACATATCATCATATAGACATATTTAAATCACGTAAAACATTTAAACACATAAGGTTCACCCATGAACAACCCATTCTTGTGTACATTGAAAATGCGTATTTTAGCGATTCGGTAACGTTTTCGGGCGTCGGAAGTCACGTATGACTAACCAAACACCAAATAAACTTAATATAAGTTAAAATACTTATATTTATATCAAAAATATCAGTTTAGTTACTGATCTAAAACAGTTTTCATAAAAACCTCTTAAAAAGGCGATTTTTACCGTTTTTAACCGCATAGTTTTGCGTCAAACGTTACCATAACCATCCGAACTCGAAACCACATGATATTTTAACACAATACATGTTATTTACTGATTAAAATGATTGTTATAATTAGTGCAGTTTTTGTGTAGGTCACATAAATCATGCGATTTCACACATTTTACAACACTTTAAGCACAATGTACTACATGCAAAGCTAGTAAACTTTATGACAAGTCTCATACTACTTTAACACATGAAATAACCTTATTTTTAAGGTTCATAATCTGATCAAAAACTATTTTTATCATGACATAATTAAATCATCATTTCATGATCACTAATCATCATGCATGCTGAAGTACAAGCACTTAATGCACACATAACATATCATCATCAACATGCACGACCTTAATTGCATCTAGACATGACTTTATTTCATGTTCATATACTCAAGATCATCATCATATTCATATTATCATCATCAATCATTTCTCATAAATGCAAGTGACACTTTCATATATATGAACTTATGACAAAACTCACATGCATGCACATATACATATACATACACGGCATATATATACGCACATGTAAACTCCAAAATTTCACTTTTTCATAATCATCTTTCTAAATCATAAGAACCTTATTGTATGACAACTTTTTATTCATGCATGTAGCAACTTCCAAAAATCTCATCATCAAGAATCAATCAAACATCAAAACTCAAAATTTCATATGTATATATACACATACATACATACGGCCATACATATATATATATATATGCACCTCCATTTTCATTTTTATTAAAAACCCATTTGATATTGTTTTCAAGTTAGTGTTTAAATCCAAGAACATGAGAAACTCATTTACTATCATCTTTACCAACAAGAATCAAGAATATTTCTAAAAGATATGATTTTATACCTTCAAGATTCTAGTGGGTTTTGATTAAGATGATGAGATGAAGCTTGGTTCTTGCTTGGAAACACCTTTAAATTTTCAAAAACACTTGAAAACACCTCCAAATGAGCTTAAATCTTCTTGAACAAGATTGAAATTTTGAAATGTAGGTGTGTGAGGGGGGTGTTCGGCCGGGATTATTGAGGGAGAGAGAGATGAAGATTGTTTGATGATATTTCTTGGATTTTGAAGATTTTAGAAGGATTTCATGGAGACATAATCATCATGAAATTTTCCAAGGACAACATGTGGAGGAGAGAGGGGAGAGAGAGCTAAGTGGCTGCTACCTTTCTCCACACATACATACATATATTTATCATATATAAGCTTTAAACAGGTATTTAACTGGATACCGGGCATTTTATTTAGCGTTTTATTCGCGTTTTAACGAGTTTTAAATTATTTTCAATGCTCTATAAAAATAAACTCATCGAAATATTACTGAACAATATTTTATTTGCGTGTCCCGGCTACGTTGTCGGTGTTTGGCAATGTGCGCGCTGTGTTGCGCAGTACGCGTTTAAATTCGCAAGATAGGGATTTAAAGCGTTTTAGTTTATTATTATCATTCTATAAAAATAAACTTGTCAAATTATTACTATAATAATTATTAGTTGCCATGGACTGGCTGTGTTGACAGTATTTTGTCAGATACGCGCAGTATCGCGCAATACGCGCTTAAACTCGAAAAATAGAGTTTCTTAGCGTTTTAAATTATTTTTCCTCACGAATATGATTAAATATATTATTTCAATCATAATGGACTATTTTTAGGATTTTAACATTATTCAGGCGGTCACCGACGTTCGTTTCGCATTTTAACCGTTACGCGATAAGCGTTTATCTTAATATTGCCAACATAATTTTTTATCAAACTTTGAATTTACCAACACATCAAATACCATATATAAACATCACAAATATCAAATACAACCTTTTATTCCTTCATGACACGTGTTACATTTGTACGGTACAGCCTAAATAGCCGGGTGTCACAGTCTCCCCCTGTTTAAGAAATTTTGTCCCCGAAATTCTTACACTACAGGTTTCGTTTTCGCACTAGACTTAAAGAGATTCGGATATTTTCGTTGCATTTGATCCTGTTGTTCCCATGTGAACTCGGATCCATGCTTGGAATTCCAACGAACTTTGACCAACTTAATCCGACTCCTCCTAAGCTTCTGAATTTTCTCATCCAGAACTTCTACCGGTTCCTCGATAAATCTCAGTTTATCGTCTACTTGAACCTCATCAGGGGGTATAATTAGTGTCAATGTTTTAAAAACCGGTATTTTAATCGTACCAGATTAGACTCCGAAATGGTTCAACCGGTTGAACCGGGTTGTACCGCGCAGTTCAACCGTGTTGACTAAGTAACTCTATAAATCCATAAAATATAATTTCAACTCAAAAATAATTCAAAACTATATCATTTCATAATAAAAAATATTTCAAAAGTTAATCTATAATCAGAAAATTATCCGAAAGTTCATGATTAAATACTCATTATATAGCAGTTAACAAACACTATAACAATTAATAACATGAATGATTGAACAAAAGTCAAAAGAAGGTAAACCTGGATGATTGGTTGAAGAACTTAATTTGAAAAACCCAATGAATTTCTATCTTTGAGTGAGAAAAAAGTTTGATCGATGTGGATAGTCAATTGTAGGCGCTAAGTTTTACACTGTAACTAATAAGGTAAATAGTCACCTTTTTAGGGACCTAAAAATTAAAAGTTCAAAATTTTGACCTTTAGCCCGGTATGAACCGGTACCGGTATATCGGTTTAAACCAGTATAACCCAATTTACCGGCGGTACAACTTCTTTACCGTTTCCTTAGTTTACCGGCATGATTCGTGCTGGCCAAGCAATCGGCATCCGGTTTAACCGGTTCAACTGGCCGATTTAAACCGGTTTTTAAAACATTGATTAGTGTCTCATCCGACAAATACTTTCTCAGGTTGGAAACATGAAACACGTCATGAACTCCATTCAAATCCTGTGGCAGCTTAAGCCTATACGCGACTGATCCAACTCGAGAGAGGACTTCGAAAGAACCTATATAACACGGGCTAAGCTTTCCCCTTTTCCCAAATCTCACATTACCTTTCCAAGGTGACACCTTCAGCAGAACACAATCTTCGACTTGAAACTGCAACGGTTTCCTTCGGTTGTCTGCATAACTTTTCTGTCGGTCGGTGGCAGCTTTCAACCTTTCCTTGATCTGGACAACCTTCTCGGTGGTTTCCTGGATAAGCTCAGGTCCGGTTAGTTGCCTTTCGCCAACTTCAGCCCAGCACAAGGGCGATCGACATTTCCTTCCATACAAAGCTTCAAACGGAGCGGCTTTGATAATAGCGTGGTAACTATTGTTGTATGAAAACTCTGCCAACGGAAAATGAGTATCCCAACTTCCAGTGAGATCAATCACACGTGCTCTCAACATGTCCTCTAATGTCTGAATGGTTCTCTCACTCTGACCATCCGTTTGTGGATGATACACAGTACTCATGTCAAAACGAGAACCCAGCGACTCTTGAAGTGTTGGGATTGAACCCTATGAAAGGAACAGATGATATAAAGCCAAATAACACTATCCGAGCTTTAGTTCAACTATCAGAGGTTACAACCTCTGATGTACTTACACTGTTTTCCATAAAGACTGCTCTTCCTATCATTTGCCTTCACAGGTCTGCCAGAGTTAACAAGGGACAGAGGATAGTGATCAGAGTTTAGTCATTAGCTTAGTTAATCAATGTAACAGTGCCAAGCACTGATAGTTTAGTATAAGCAGTGTTTAGAGTTAGTTACATATTAGTTTCTTGTCACTATCAACCCTGACGTCATCAAAGATGCTCAGAGGTTAGATAGTTAGTATAAATAGGCAACTCATGTAACCTTTAAACTTGTCTCTTAAAAGATCAACTTTCGCATATCATCTTCTCTGCATTTTCTCATTACCAAACTGTAATTGCAAAGGCTGAGGGGGAGTTTGTGAATCACATGCAAGTTAATCAACTTGAAAGCATTATGATGATGAAAACAAACGACCATTGCTTGTAGTAAAAGTTTTCCATCTTATTCGGTTGCAAATCTCTTTTAATTCAATCATTTTCCATTTTAAAACAAAAACTACAAGTAATTCAAACTCAGATCCTAACAATTGGTATCAGAGCTTGATTCCTCAAATTCGATCTAACAATCGATTTGGTTCGAACAGATCAGCTCTCTTGCTAATCAGTTTGGTTGTTTTTAGCTTGATATTCAGAGTTTTATTACGTTCAAAGTTTTCAAAATAAAATCTGTGAAAAATCAACTGAAAATGTATCAAAACACACAGGATGCCAATTCTGGTTCCTTGTTCAAACCGCCGATGCTCAAAGAGATGAATATTTTGGGAACAACGGATGGGTCACATCCTTGCTTAGCAAAACACCGGTTGCTGGAGATCTGTTGCTTATGGACCTCACGTTCCAATGGTTCTAAGCACAGAGGATCCAACCAAACAAGTGCCAAAAAATCCTAAAAACTTTTCGGAGCAGGATCTCCAGAAAATTGAATTGGATGCTAAGGCATTTAGCATAGTTGCTTCGGCCTTACCCAATGAAATTTATGCTGGTCTACTCCATTGCAATAGTGCAAAGGAGTTATGGATGCACTTAAGGAGCAATTCGGTGGGACTGATGAGGTGATAGAAAGTAATAGAAAAGTTCTAAATCAACAGTATGAAACGTTTGGTAACTTGAAAGGAGAGTCTCTAACACAACAATTTGAACGTTATAGCTGTCTCATCAGTGAACTTAGACTGGTTAACGTGGTTTTTCCTAATTTGACAGTCAATAGTCGTTTCCTTAGATCGTTACCAGATAAGTGGGAGACGGTAGCTTATGTAACGCGAAAATCTGTTGGGTTTAAAGAAATGTCGTTGACACAACTTCATGGGATACTCCTCACTTATGAGAGAGAGTTAAACCAGAAAAAGAAGTTGCAAGATTCTAGCAAAATGACTGATGATTACTCATTTGGTAATACAACTCTTTTTTGCCAAGAAGAGGGTTCTGGCAGCAGTAAGGACCAAAGTTATGATCACTATATAGATATTACATCTGGCGGGAACTTTGGATCTGAAACAAACGCACCCAACTATGCTTTTACTGCTAGTGGGGAAAGCCAAACCTCTGACAATCTATCCTTTGAGCTGAATGATTTACAACACATTGAACCTTCTGATCTTGAGGAAAGGATATATTGCACCAACTGGCCCTATTGAGTGTTAGGGCTAGTAAATTTTATAAGAGAACTTGTAGAAAATTCCCAGGTTTGCATGGGGGGTTGAAGGTTGGGCTGGATAAATCAAAAGTCAAGTGTTATAAAATAGGCTAGGACACTTTGCCAGAGAATGCAGGTCTCAAAGTTCTGGACCAATAGTGACTCATCCTGGCCCTAGACCTCAGCACACACAAAACACTGCTCATTATTCCTAATATGCCCCTGCTCACCCACTTTGCACATCCTGCTACCACTGTTCCAGTGCATTATGTTCAATCCACTGCTCCACAAATTCAATATGTTCAGGCACCATCTCATCCTCAAGTGCTTGTTCAACAAGCACCCATTGTTATACAACCTGCTCAAACCACTGCTAGTCCAGCAGAGGTTGGTCAACAAAGCTTTTTCACACAAAGTTATGTTGACTAGAGCAGTTTGCCTGAGGATTTGACTGATGAAAACTTTGCTTTAATGGCCAAAAATGATGTTGAACAAGAATTTTGTTTAATGGCCTTAGAATTGCTGAAAGTGTTGAATCTGTGGAGATAGTGTCAAAATATGATTCAAGTTTGTGATGAAACAGTGGTTTCAAGTGAAGAAAGAGAAAATGTTGCTGATAAGGAAAAGAACTCTCCTACTGACCCATGGAACATTGATGTGTGTGAAGATGAGTGTGATTGTGCTCTCATGGTTGCTACAAAGGTATCACCTCAGATCCTTAAAGATCTATGTTCTGACAAATGCATCATTGCTTTTGCAAACATCAAAAAGGTGAATGAAAACCTGAGAAACAAAATTTTTGAAGATGAGCTTAATTTTGAAAAACTGATTAAAGAGTTAAAATCAAAGTTAAGTGAAAAAGATTCTGAAATGAGTAGCCTAAGACATGAATCAAGCATAAACAAGGACCAACTCTAAACTATGGTAGAAAAATATCAAGTTTGTAAAAAGGAGTTAGAAGAAACCCAAATCACTTGTGAAAAATGGGTTGAGTCCTGCAAAGGTTATGAAATTATGCTTGATGCTCATATCAAGAGCAACATCAAGTTTGGTGTAGGTTTTAGAGCCTATGACCAAAATGGGAAAAATGTTGCTGAAATTGATTCTGAGTTGGTTGAAGTTGTCCCAACAAATTTGGCTGGTGAAGAGATAAAAATCACAGATAAAGCTGGAAACAAAATTGTTTTTGAAAAACCAGAGGTTTCAACAAAAGATAAAGAAATTGAAAAATATCAGTTTAAACCAACCTGGTCAGATGAATGTGATATCTTAGAGAACTTTAAGCCAATGGACTTCACAACCACTTATGGTATTAAAGCCCAAAAGCACTGGTGATCCCTATCAAAGATGTGCCAGCAGAGGTTACAACCACCGCTGAGAAAAAGTCTGATAGGAAAAGAAGAGTAAAGATTAAAAACTTGTTTTATGAATTTTGTGAAAAAAGAAATCATGTGGCTGTAGATTGTTTTCTTTTAAAAGCCTATGACATTAACAAAACTTGTGTTACCAAAAACTCTTCAAAATGCACCATCTGCAGCAAAACAAATCACTCAACTCAACAGTGTGCCTATCTCAAAAACTATGAACAAAAGGTAAAAGAGATCAAGGCAAAAGCACTTGAAAGAGAAAGTTCAAGTTCTGTTGGAAATAAATCCAAGCAGAGTTTTGAACCAATTGAAACATCTGTTACAAAAGCCTTAAACAAAACCTCTGTTCAAAGAGAGGTGCAAGTGACAGATGCCCCACCTTCAAACTCATTTCCAAGAGGGTATGGCTTATAAAAAGGTTCCTCATGCTTATGAAGGTTACAAAAGCCTTCAAAGCAAAGAGTAAACAGGCACCCTTATGGATACTCATCTGATAGGAAATGGTCAAGAGCAGATGTTACAAGAAAATTTCAAAACCACTGACCATTGTCCTAGACTTGAGGCTGGACCATCTGTGACCCCATCCAAAGCCATTTTGGCTTTGGAGACCAATCTTAACTGATCTATTTACTTAAATGTGCAGGGACCCTCTACTTGCCTTGATAGCTTATGGTATGTAGATAGTGGAGGTTCCAGGCACATGACAAGATGTAGAGCCCTTCTCAAGGACTTCATGGCTCATGGGGGTGATATATCTTTGGTAATAACTCAAAGGTAAAGGTTTTAGGGTCTGGGTCGGTTCTGGCTGGTAAACTCAAGTTTGAAAATGTGAAATTGATTGACAATCTGAAATTTAACCTGCTGAGTGTCTCACAAATGAGTGACAGAGGATATGGATCCTTCTTCACTAAGAAAACTTGTCAAATTGTGGGACCAGAGGTTGTTAAAAGGATTAATCAAATCATTGCTGAGAGCAAAGCACAACTCACTGCACACAGAAGTGGGAATGTGTATGTGGTAGATATGCTAAAAGATAATCCTATGTCTGGGACATCTATTCTCAGTTGCTTCTAGCAAAGAGACTGAGTTATGGCATAGAAGACTTGGACACACAAATCTTAAAACTATCACCACACTCTCAAAACAAAGTCTTGTAAGAGGTTTGCCTCACAAGAAATTTTCCTGTGATGATCATTGTGTTTCCTGTTTAAAAGGCAAACAACATAAAAGTTCTTTCAAATCAATTGAAGAGTCCAAAACAAGCTAGTGTTACAACTGTTGCACATGGACTTGTTTGGCCCAGTGCAAATCATGAGCTTAAAACACAAAAGGTATTGCCTAGTGATAGTTGATGATTTCTCTAGGTTTACATGGACCTTCTTTCTTCATTCTAAGGATGAAACTGCAAGCACTTTGCAAAACTTTGTCAAACAAGTAGAAAAGCAATTTGATCTTCCAGTAAAATTCTTTAGAAGTGACAATGGAACAGAGTTTAAAAATAGGGAGTTGTATGCTTTTTGTGAGTCAAAAGGAATTGTTAGACAATATAGCATTCCAAGAACTCCAGAGCAAAATGGGGTGATTGAAAGGAAAAACAGAACCTTAATTGAATCAGCAAGAACTATGCTAGCAGATTCTGGTTTACCCTTGTCCTTTTGGGCAGAGGCTGTAAACACTACTTGCTATGTTCAAAACAGAGTTTTGATTAACCCCAGGCATCAAAAGACTGCCTATGAGATTTTGTATAAAATCAAACCTCTGATTTCATATTTTAAAGTTTTTGGCTGTCCATGCTTCATTTTGAACTTAAAAGATTCTATATCTAAGTTTGCAGCCAAAATTGATTGTGGTTATTTTCTAGGATACTCAACCACTGCCAAAGCCTACAGAGTTTTTAACTCTAGGACAAAGTGTGTTGAAGAAACTTTGAATGTGAACTTCAATGAACTGTCATCACTGAAAATCCCAGCAAATCCTGCAGAGCTTTTTGATTTAGATAAATTCACATTTGCTGATGTTTCTATCAAGCTAGACAATGCAGGTACACCACAATCATCTGAAGAAGATCAAGCTCAAGGATATGATTGTGTGCTTCCACAAACAAAAGTCTATTCTTCAAACAAAGGATCAAGTGCTACAAGCTCTTGTGTAAACTCTGCCACTTCTAGGTTAACAGTGGTTGATCCTCAAACTTCTGCCGGTTCACAAAAACAAACATCTGTTGATAAAAGTCCTACATCTGGGCACCAAAATCATCAGAATGTTACCTCTATACCCCCAATACCACCACCACCATTCTCATCAGTGGTTGATACTTCAAATTCACCAGTAGAGGTTAGCTCAGATGATACACATTTACAGCCATCACCTCAAAATGCTATTGTTCCATACCAAGGTGATTTGATTTATCTCAAAAGCCATCCAGCAGATCAAGTTATTGGCAACATCAAATCTGGGGTGCTCACACGAAGCCAATCCCAAAATATTTGTCTTTTTGCTGGTTTTCTATCATTCATACAGCCAGCCAAGTACCAAGAGGCACTGAAAGACAACAGCTGGGTAGAAGCCATGCAAGAAGAACTCCTTCAGTTCAAAAGACAACAAGTTTGGGAGCTTGTGCCACTGCCAAAAGATGTAAGTCCAATTGGCACAAAGTGGGTCTTCAAGAACAAAACTAATGAAAGGGGTATTGTTGTAAAAAATAAAGCAAGGCTCGTGGTTCAAGGCTACAGACAGGAAGAAGGTATAGACTATGATGAGACTTTTGCTCCTGTAGCAAGGTTGGAAGCTATTCGCCTGTTCTTAGCGTTTGCTGCTAACCACAACATAAAGGTGTTTCAAATGGATATAAAGAGTGCATTTTTGTATAGAAAAATCAAAGAAGAGGTGTATGTCTGTCAACCTCCAGGTTTTGAAGATGCATTCCATCCTGATCATGTCTACAAGCTCAACAAAGCATTGTATGGCTTGAAACAAGCACCAAGAGCCTAGTATGAAACTCTATCCGCTTTTCTCTTATCCATAGGGTTTACTAGAGGCAAAATAAATAAAACCTTTTTTTAAAATGGAAAGGAAAAGATTTGATGCTTGTCCAAATTTATGTGGATGACATCATTTTTGGTTCCACAAGCACTGCTATGTGTGAAGAGATTCGAAAACTCATGCAGTAGAGTTTGAGATGAGTGCAATGGGTGAGCTCTAATGTTTTCTTGGTCTTCAAGTTAAACAATTGCACAATGGTACATTTATCCATCAAAACAAGTATGTGAAAGAACTGCTTCACAAGTTTGATATGGATGATTGTAAACCATGTAGCACACCCATGGCAACCTCCAAGGTAGTCACAATTGATGGTAAAGATGACCTTGTTGATCAAACTCTTTATAGAAGCATGATTTGGTCTTTATTATACCTAACTGCATCTTGGCCAGACATCATGTTTGCAACATGTGTTTGTGCCAGATCACAGGCATTACCTAGAAAGTCTGACCTTATTACTGTAAAAAGAATATTCAGATACATAAAAGGTGCTCCCACACTTGGTATCTGGTATCCAGCTAATGGGAATATTGAGCTTTCAGGTTTTTCAGATAGTGATTTTGTTGGGTGTAAAACTACAAGGAAGTCCACATCAGGAGGATGTCAATTCCTAGGTGATTGTCTAGTGTCTTGGCAAAGCAAAAAGCAGGTTGCAGTTTCAACATCCACTGTTGAGGCAGAGTATATTGCTGCTGCTAGCTGCACTGCTCAACTCTTGTGGATTCAAAACCAGTTGCTGGATTTTGGTATCACTGCACTAAAGACTCCACTCAAATTGGACAGTCAAGCTGCTGAAAATATCATTAAAAATTCAGTTTCTCATTCAACTACAAAGCACATTGACATCAGACATCACTTTGTGAGAGATTGCTATGAAAAAGGTTTGATTTCATTGCATCATGTCCATACTTCAGATCAATGGACAGATATTTTAACCAAGACATTGGATACATCTACCTTTGAAAAATTGATGTCAAGGCTTGGTATGCTAAACATGGATTAAAAACAAGTTTTCTTGTAAATCCATGAGTACATAGCATCAAAATGTTTTCAGAAATTCAAAAATTCCTTTAAAATAGTTTAAAATTGAAAATTTTTCAATAAATCTTTAAAAGTCTGATCACAACATCTGTTTGCTCAAAACCTCTAATAGGTTTTAAAATCTTATCCACTGATAAAGTGTATCCTCTGACTTCTATTTTTCCTTCTCTTCAAAACCACTGGTGGCTATACTCTGATAGTGTTAACAAAATCAATATTGTCCAATCCTCTGTCCTAAAACAGTGGTTTGCCACATCAACGGTTACTTATCTCATCAGAGGTTACATGTGGCCAAATGTTAGCCATCAGATCTTGCAACAGATGCCACGTCATGTTCACTTTTTCAAAACCCCTATAAAACCCCTATTTTATCTCACCAGTGGTTACCCTAAACTGTGTCGATTTCAAAATCTCAAAACAGTTTTTCTCTCAAATACCATGGCTCCCAAATCAAAATCTTCAAAATCCAAAGAAAAATCACAAATAATCAAAACCCCACACAATTACATTGCCATACTTGAAGAAAACGACGCAAATACTCGCTATCATCCAATGATTCGAATTTTGCAAAAATCTAAATTCTTGCACATGCTAACCGTCAAAGCCCCCATTTACATTGATGCCCTTCGTGTTTTCTGGAAAAATGCAAAGGTTCACTCATCTGCTGATGGTGTTCCTTATACAATAATTTCAAGAGTAGGGGGAGTGTTGCTGCAAATTAGCCCCCAATCGATCTCTCAAGTTTTCAAGTTAAATGACATACAACACCCTGTGTCATTTCCCATTAATGAGATCCAAGCAGAGTTTCTGGAAAGAGATTATATCGGCCAGATGAAAGGTATGACCATTTTTAAACCTAACTTTCCAACTGAGATGAGATTTTTCTTTATTCTTACTTGTCTCTCAGCAAAATCCACTGCTTTCAATAAAATCCCATTGAACATGCAATATCTGGGGTATGCAATTTTAACTGACACCGATTTAAACTACTCTAAGATACTGTTCAATGATCTTGTGAATAATTTTAAAAATATTGAAAAAAGAAAAGCTTTTTTGATGCATCCACGGTTCTTGAGTGTTTACTTATAGGATCAAATTAAAGGTCCTGAAAGTAAAATTGGCGTTGTGGTTAATCCAGGCCGCCTTAATCATGAAACTTTCACCAGAATAATAAACCAAGATAAAGTTGAGAAAACACAAGTAGAGGAGGATGAGCAAGTTTTACCAGAACAAAATGTTCAAACTCAACCTCTTGCTACTGAGCCCACTGCTCTTGGTGATCAGGGCAACACAACCGCTGCCCTGAAACCCACACCAAAAATTTCCAAAAAGAAAACCAAAACAACTTCCAAAAAGCCCACCAAACCCAAAAAGGCTCCTCTGGAAGATGAGACCCCAGAGGTTAACCCTGTGACAACACCAAAGTCACAAACCACTGATGCTACTTCTTCACAGCAGATGGTTCAAAGATCTCCCACCGGCTTTGAAACTCCTCCTTCTTCCTCACAAAAGGAAAATGTTGTAGACACAGGGACATCAAATTATGACGCTCTAGATCCACTTGGGTCTATCTTCAACAGCCCCTCTCCCAGGGCAATGTCGCTTTCTACTCAACCACCTTCACTAATACCTTCACTTCCACCCACAATTGTACCATTGCTGAATGCAATTGAATTAGTTCAGACATAAACCAGCACTTCTCAACAACTTATTACTAAGAATATACTTCATCCAGTGGCTGGGTCTGATAATTTATTCATTGCTAGCCCATCAGCAAATGAAGAGGCTACATCCCTTGGGTTACATGTAACCCTTGGTGATAGTTCAACACAAGCAGCCACTACAATTGCTGAACTCCCTAGTTCTCAGTTGGACAGTGGTTTCATTAATAAGACTTGGTTGAAGGCAACCACTGCTGAGGCAACAACTGTTACCTCTATTGTGGGAAGTCCCTAGTACCAAGACAAAGGGGTATCTATGTTTGAAGCTGGTCCTAAAACCACTGCTCATGATAACATAGATATAACTACCACCACTGGTAGGAGTTCAGATGATCCTATTAAATTAGGTGATGATCTAAAATACCAGGATTTGATGGAGAGAGTGACCAGAATAGAAAACTTTGTTGGTGAAATCAAAGCTTTACTAAAGCAGATGATAGCTACAAAAAGTCAACCCTCTGTTCTATCCACTGCTGATCTCAAAGAAGCTCTTAACCCTCTGTTTCAACATCAACAATATTATTTGGATTTACAACACAAGCACCAGATGAATGATGTTAGAAACATGTTTGAATCAAGGTATCAAGATACTGTAGCAGACATTAAAGCCATCAAAGCACATCTACTCACAACCACTGGCCATGCACCTCCAACGGTTATATTTGTTACAACAGATGAAGCCAAAAAGGGGGAGAAACCTTTGGGTACAAAGAAGCTAACAATAGATGATGATAAGGTCAGACCTACATTGAACATTCCAAGGCCTGGTTCAAAGAAGAAAGATTTAACTGAAGAAATTGTGGCCAAGGCAAGGGCTAGTCACAAGAAGAATGTGATTGAGGAGAGCAGAGTGTTGGTTGAGAAAAATATTGATCAGCAAAAAGAAAAAGGAGAGGTTGGTACTTCATCAAAAAGAGCTCTTGCTAGAAAAGCCACGCAACCAACATCCACACCTCCTAAAACTAAGCCTGAAACCAATCCAACCATGAAAACCTATGCCTCTCAAAAACCTATCACATCTTCAAAACCACAACCCACATCCACACAAGCAGATATTACAACAACTGTTGTGTCAACATCTGTTGATACAGCAGAGGTTGCAACAGATGCAACTCCATCCACTACCATCATCACATTTCCCACATCAAATCAACCATTATCCACACCACCAAAAATCCCACAACCACCATCACCTACTTTAAGGTTTAAAAGGAGGAAAAACACAAAAGTGATAAATGATGATGAGATCTCTGCACCTCTTCCACTATCATCAACACCTGTGATCCCTACATCAGTGCTTACAACTTCTTCAACTCTTAAATTCATTCATGCATCAAAATTGTATCCTCTTGATTTGCCAGCAGTCGGGGAAGAGATCCTAAGTTTCTTTTCAGAGGATGTCCCTGACAAAAAAACAATTCTATCCCTTGATGGCTATCCAAGACCAGCAAATGTTGATGCCTATCTAGAATTGAAAAAGAAGCAAGCAGAGGATATTTCCAAAAGAGAATCAGCTGGTAAAAATGATAGAGATATACAGATTATCATGTCCTTTCAACTGAGTAAAGTCACCATTCTACAAAATTTTGTCAAGGATCTGAGCAACCAGTTGTCAGTAAGGGAAGATAAGCTGCTCAAGAGTGAACTCATTGAGTATATCATGGAAAAGAAGATGTATACGGCAACAAGGCCACAGTTCAGGGATTGGATCATAGATGAATTGAGGGAGGAAATGAACAGAATGCAAGAAATGTTGAAAGACCCTCTTAAAAAGCCAACTCCTCCCAACTAGGATTTATACAAGAAAGATATCACTGAAAATGCCTTGAAGTTGAAGAGAATGAAGCAAGAACTGATTCAAAATCATTATGGTTCCAAAAAACAAGTGATGAGATGGGGTGAGGTGAGGGTGATAGACACTTACAGAAGTTTGGAAGAGAGAAGGAAAAAGGATCCATCCATGCCTCCCAAGCCTGACTATTCAAAAGAAGATGCTATCCTCAGAGCTCAACTCTCTAAAAGTCCAGCTCAACATCTGCCCATTCCACACTTGCCCTGCAACACAGGAAAAAGCAAGGGGAGATGAATGAAAAGACTGACAAAGAGTTTGAGGATACATTTATCAAAGAAGGGATTCAGAATATGATTGATTATCACACAGATGATACAAGTGCCAAGCTTGCTAAAGATTTATCAAAGATGGCTCATTTACAAACCTCTGCAATAAAAGCTCCTTCAAGAAAACCATCAGACCCAAAAATTCTAAAATGGAAGGTCGACAAAGACACCCATGAATTGACATTGCTCAAGGCTGATGGTGCAGCCACTAAACTATCCATGGAAGATGCTTATGAGCTTACAGTAGAAGACTTCCAAGAACTACTATGTTTAGAGCTGGTGAAGGATGCTGATGACATGGAATCTCTTAACTTTGAACTTCAATTCAAAGGTCAAATAAGACAATTCCTTCTGAGGAATAAAAACCAAGAATAAAGTGTTTTTGGCATCATCTATTCCAGGGGGAGATTGTTGGGATTGAACCCTATGAAAAGAACAGATGATATAAAGCCAAATAACACTATCCGAGCTTTGGTTCAACTATCAGAGGTTACAACCTCTGATGTACTTACACTTCTTTCCTTAAAGACTGCTCATCATATCATCTGCCTTCACAAAGCTTCAAGGTCTTCCAGAGTTAACAAGGGACAGAGGATAGTGATCACAGTTTAGTCATTAGCTTAGTTAATCAATGTAACAGTGCCAAGCACTGATAGTTTAGTATAAGCAGTGTTTAGAGTTAGTTACATATTAGTTTCCTGTCACCATCAACCCTGACATCATCAAAGATGCTCAGAGGTTAGATAGTTAGTATAAATAGGCAACTCATGTAACCTTTAAACTTGTCTCTTAAAAGATCAACTTTTGCATATCATCTTCTCTGCATTTTCTTATTACCAAACTGTAATTGCAAAGGCTGAGGGGGAGTTTGTGAATCACATGCAAGTTAATCAACTTGAAAGCATGATGATGATGAAAACAAACGACCATTGCTTGTAGTAAATGTTTTCCATCTTATTCCGCTGCAAATCTCTTTTACTTCAATCATTTTCCATTTTTGAAACAAAAACTACAAGTAATTCAAACTCAGATCCTAACATGAAGAGATTGCCAAAATCTGGAGTCAAATCTTCCATCTCTATCGGAGATAATTGACACAGGCACTCCATGTCGGGCTACAATCTCGTTGTGGTACAACTACGATATTTTTTCTGTTTTGCCTGTTTCCTTAATGGGCAAGAAATGAGCAGACTTCGTCAATCGATCCACAATTACCCATATGGTGTCATGTCCACATGACGTATGGGGTAACTTGGTGATAAAGTCCATTGCAAGATGCTCCCACTTCCATTTAGGAATCTCTGGTTGCTGCAGAAGCCCAGACGGCTTCTGATGTTCAGCCTTAACCTTTGAGCATGTCAGACACTTACTAACATACACCGCAATATCTCTCTTCATATTCGGCCACCAATATAACTCCTTAATATCCTGATACATCTTGGTAGAACATGGGTGAATCGAATATCTGGACTTATGAGCCTCGTTCATAACCAGTTCACGTAGGTTACCTCTAAGCGGAACCCAAACTCGGTTCATGAAGTACATCACTTCATCCGCTTTTGGTATCAGTTCACATTCCAAACCTCTCAAACCTTCTCTACTCAGATTCTCATCTCTCAAAGCTTCTCATTGTGCATTATGTATTCGATCGGTCAAACTCGTCTGTATGGTCAAACCCAAAGCACGCACACGCAGAGGCTTCTCCCGCTCCTTCCTACTGAGCGCGTCAGCAACAACATTTGCTTTTTCCCGTGTGATAACGAATATCACACTCGTAATCATTGAGTAATTCTACCCAACGCCGCTGTCGCATGTTGAGTTCCTTCTGGTCAAAGATATGCTGGAGGCTCTTATGGTCTGTGTAAATCGTACACTTCGTGCCATACAGATAATGTCTCCAAATCATCTTCAAATGTTGCTCATGATCTTCTTTGGTTCGCGAATAGATTTGTATATCGTCAATGAATACTATCACGAATTTGTCCAAATAGGGTTTGCATACCCTTTTCATGAGGTCCATGAACACTGCAGGCACATTAGTTAAGCCAAAAGGCATGAATAAGAAATCATAATGGCCATAACATGTTCTAAAAGCAGTCTTCAGAACATCTTCCTCAGCAATCTTCAACTCGTGATAACCTGAACACAGGTCTATCTTCGAGTAGTAGCTTGATCCTTGAAGCTGGTCGAACAAATCGTCGATTCTCGGTAGAGAGTACCGATTCTTGATAGTTAATTTGTTCAACTCTCTGTAATCAATACACATTCCGAAGGAACCATCCTTCTTCTTCTTCACGAACAACACAGGTGCTCCCCAAGGCGAAAAGCTTGGTCTTGTGAAACCTTTGTCTAATAGCTCTTGAAGCTGATTTGACAATTCTTTCATTTCTGACGGTGCTAATCGGTAAGCAGATTTTGCAATCGGTGCAGCACCAGATACAAGATCGATCTTAAACTCGATCTGTCTCGCAGGGGGTAATCCAGGCAAGTCTTCAGGAAAAACTTCCGGATAATCGCGAAAACTACAGGAATTTCTTCAATCTTCCCACTTTCGGCCTTCGTATCCACTACGTTAGCAAAAAATGCAGGATAGCCTTTATGCAACATGTTGTGCATCTTCATACTACTAACAACTCCTGATACTCGACTTGATCGGTCACCGTGAACAACTAAAGCTTCACCACCACCAGGACGAGGTATCCGCACTTGTTTCTCCGAAAAAATGATCTCAACTCCGTTCTTGGACAGCCAATCTATCCCAACGACTACATCAAAACTACCCAGCTCCACTGGTAATAAATCGACATTAAAACTATGATTGCACAACTGAATTCTACAACCACGAATGACTTCGCTAGTCTCTATCAATTTACCATTTGCTAATTATATCGAGTACTTTTTACTTAGCTTACTTGTTTGAGAACACGGAAACGGTTCAAAGTTTTTCGAAACAAAACTCAAGTCAGCACTAGTATCAAATAGTAAGAACGCAGAATGGTCATTGATTAGGAACGTACCGGTAACAACTGCAGGATCATCACATGCCTTCCCAGCATTCAACTCAAAAGCTCTGCCCTTGGCATTCTGACCCTTCACATTCAGACAGTTCCTCTTGTAGTATCCCTGCTCTCCGCATTCATAACATCCCTCGAGCTTAACTCCCTCCGACGTACTCTTAGCATAGCACTGGCGAGTAACATGTCCAGTTCGACCACATCTGGCACACTTTCCTTGCTCATCTCCGTGAGTCTTCTTTCCCGAACCACTCCTGCCATCCTTGGCGTTATCCTTTCTCGAATCACTAGAACTAGCCACATACGCCTTCCTCGAATCGCGTTTCCTCTCACGCTTCACATCAGAATCCTTTCTTGAGCTCTCAGACTTTCGCTTCTGTGAATCCCAAGATCTAGGCTCAGAACGCTCTGATCGGTCAGATTTCCCATCTGCCTTGACTTTTCCCGACGACTTCCTAGTCTCCACCTTCCTGTTAAGGCTACTTTTGCGGGCAGCATCATCCGCTAATGATTTCGCTAGAGTAGTAGCTTCCAGATAGGTAGTGGGCTTCGCTGATGTAACCATACTGCGAATTTGTGGCGACAATCCCCAAAAATACATCTCTATCTTAACGTATTCAGGAGTGACCATTCGTGGAACCAATCTAGCCAAATCATTGAAACGAGACGTATAAGCTCTGACATTCAGGCCTTCCATGGTTAAATTCTAGAAGTCAATCTCAATCTTCGGCATCTCATTACGCGGGTAGTATTCCTTAAGATGCATCTCTTTTAGTTCTTTCCAGGTAAGACCGTAGGCAGTGTCTTCGCCCAAAACTTGAACTTGATGTTTCCACTGGGATAAAGCTTCATCAAGAAATGAACACGAAGCATACCTAACCCTTTGATCAGCAGCATAACCACTGATGGCCATCACAGACTCCATCTAATGATTTCAAGAGGCCCTTCAGCACCGGTAAATGATCGTGGGTTACAGCCCTGAAATGTTTTATACGTACATCCATGCACTATTCACAAGGTTAATGAAAAATCAAGATTTCGCTCTGATTGTGTCATAACACAAGAACTACTAAAACTTTTCCGATCATTATATTACCTTGCGGGTTTCCAATCTATATACCACCATCACCATGCCCAGGAGCACCACATCCACGTCCTTGCCCAATATTCTGGTTGGCTTCGCGCTGTTCCAAGGCAGTATTAACGTGTTGGGCTATGAGTTGTGCTAACTCATCTGGAGTGGTAGGTAGTCCAGTACCCTGTCTCGCTTTTGGCGGCATCTTGTCGTTTCTATTATTACAATAATAATATCAACATAAGACATTGTTTAAATATTTCAATCATTAAATAATAGTGGACTAAACAATACAAATGCATCCACATAATAATGAGAATAATTTAACCAAAAGAGAACCCATGTCATTGATATTTATCATGGAAATTACAAAGCTTGTTCATAGTACAACGACCAATCAAAATTTGGTGTGACATAATCAACCACCAATGACAAGTTTAGATGAAATTTCCTCCTAAATATCCAAAAATTTGGCATGCAAGCCAATATAAGGGTTTATCAAAAGAGACATACAAAACCAACAACAAACTACAATCACTTCTTCAAACCAACAAACTCTAGAAGCTTCCTCACAAGCTCCTTCAACTCTACTATCCTCCAGTGCATTTGGTCCATAGCACTGTCATCCAAATCCTTCAGCTCATCAAACCAATCCACCTAACCCTCCAAGTCCTTCACATTTCCCTTTGTCGCCTCTAGATCTCTGCGTATAGCCCCCAACTGACGGTCACAATGAGAGCATCGGTTAACCCACACTCATTTCTGCTTCTTCGAAGCAGATGCTGTCTCAGCTCTAGAAGTTGAAGCGATGTCTCTAGCTGGTCGTATCCTCTTCCTACATCGAAAGTAGACCAAAAGGGGTGCAGTAGGAGCGCGCGACTCGATCGATGGAAATGACGACTCATTAACAACGGGTGGAGGGATCTCAGTAGTGGGATTAGCATCGACAATAGATGAGATGACCAATGGCTTTAATGGCTGAGCCGTAACATTGGTAGCGTCTACTGCTGATGCGATACTATAAGATCCTCCGATCAACCGAACACCTCTATCCACGTCATCAATAACCGGCATGGTACCTGATGATTGCCCAGTCTCGTAGATCGAGGGTGGAGCATCATCATCATCGTCTTCGATCCAACCGTTGCTTGTAAAAGCATAACGGGGGTCAACCTGGCTGGCGAACGCAGCAGGGTTAACATGGAAGGACGAAGCGAATCCGGCCGCATCAACAAACTATGGAATCGTGAGGGGTACCTCTGGTAATACGGATCTGGGTGAAGTCTCGAATTCTGGCTCGCTACCTGAGTCATGAATCTCGATGACCTCGTGCTCGTGCGACATCTGTGACATATATAACCGTACAAAGTAAGTGTGTGTTCTAATGAAAATAACACATAAGGCCCAAATAAACAGATTAACACGTATGCACAATAACACGCAATGGTTCTCATACATTATAAAAATCCATGTTTATTTAAAAATTTTGGCTTCGCGAATTTTGGACTTAAATCTCAAATTTCTTTGGTTGAAGTCTAGAGTTTTCCTAGGGCTAGCATAACTGGTCAACCCGATATGTTAAGACACGAACACGATAAGACACGAACCCAAAACACGTAAACACGAACACGACACGAAATCTTATCATGTAAGATTTTTGAAACACGAACACGAACATGTTAATAAACAGGTTACACGAAACGACCTGTTAAGACACGAAAAAAATACCAACGTATCATACGACCTGTTTAAGACACGAAATACGACCTATTAAGACACGAACATGACCGAATTGGGGAAGCTGTGAATCGAATTGGGAATGGTGGTGTTTGTGAGAGTGATTTAAAAATTAAGGTTTGGACTGTGGAAAAGGAACCGTGTTTGTTTGTGTATAATTCATCTCAGGTTCCACGACTAATGACCCCATATCCAAACCCACATATAAGATTTTTTATTTTTTAATTATTAACATGTATTTAATGGGTCTTAACAGGTTAACGGGTTTTAAGTTGTTTAGAACGAAACATGTTAAGGTCTCATCATGTCGACCTGTTAAGGTCAAACACGAAACATGATAACTTCGTGTAGGTTCGTGTCGTGTTATCGTGTTCGTGTCATAATTGTCGGCCCTAAGTTTTCCCCTGAAAACATCTAGTTCGCTAACAACCATTGGCTCTGATACCAACTTCTGTAACACCCAAAAAACAACGCAGCGGAAATACAAACGTAATGGTGACGGAAGTTGGTGCCCATAAAGATCTTAGTAGACGATGCATTGTTAATATTGGACATTTAACTTAATTAAAACATAGTTTTTAAAACATAAAGTTTAAAGTACGTCACAACCACATCACAATTAAGTTTTTTTGTGATCCTTGTGGATCTTATTAGATAGGTCCCAAAGTTTTAAAAGTTTGTCCAAAAACGTTCTTAAAACCACCATGCATCAACAACCACAAGATACGCCATAATTTCCGAAGCCATGCTCAAGTACCTGAAGAACACGTTAAAATCAAGTGTCAACATAAAGGAGGGTGAGCTCACATATCCAAAATTAAAACAAGGAAAAACTTTCTAATTATGTGTTTATTATCAAAACATCCAAATAATATTTTCAAAAGTTAATTTATTTCCTTAATAAAATCCATGAGTCAGCCGTCACAAGCGTTTCCCTGAAACCTTCGATCTAAAGCATCTTCCCAAGTTTTACATATTAAATTTATACCATCAAATATTCAGACTCGTATGTTTGCAAGACATTACAAACTATATATTAACAATAAGGGTATAATCAAGACTAGACTATAATAGAATATCAATTCGTCGTTTGACTTGATCGGAGCGACCGATCACGATGGGGCAGTCAACCCGATAGATCTACCAACAATTCCACGTGTTCAATACTTAAATGATTAAACAGCAATACTTGCGCATGCGCCCATATCGGGCCATCTATATCGCTTGCCTCCTGAACAATGTATATATCCTACTAAAATGATAAATTTAATATTTCATGTTGTACAAATTCCCCGAAGTCCCCACCGAAACGTAAACCATACCCGGTACTTACTCTCTTGAGACCGAGCCAATTCGTCACAACTTTAGATTTAAGCATTATTAAATCTACACAGTCGTTTTCTCTAAAACATCGTAAAATCCCCGTTTCATCCCCGAAACATATTTATTTACAAAACCGTTTCTACCCTAAACATATTGATATCATCAAAATCATATATTTTCCATGAAAATATACATTTATATAAGAAGAGGTATGTTTTATTCAAAAAAACATCTTTAATCCTTTTAAGGCGTGTTCTTCCCCCAAAACATATACAAAACAATAAAAAGAATGGTTTAGTGACACTCACCTTTGGGTGCGTAATTAAATTAGCGCGATCCCACAATTTGATTCTACACGTCCTAATATACGTAGGAACGATTTATCAAACAATATATTACAAAATTCCTAAGTTTCTCCATATCTTGGAATTTTCACATAACTTTGAGATTTTTCTCGAAAAGTCATTATTTTTTTATTATCTTGGCACTTTAATATATATATGAGTTCATATATATATCTATATATATTAAGATTTAGTGACTTAAACGATTTTATTGATGACCCTTAATATGTTACATTCGTTATCTCTCCCGTTTATAGGTACTATATATCTACGATTTGCGCATCGTAATATATATACATAAACATACACAATTATTCAATACCATAACACGCGAAAACTCTTTAACTTATACATTTTATCATTTTTAAAGCATGCATACATGAAATAACTTATTAAGTTAACCAACGTATCAATTTTCATGCTCAACAAATAAGTTACAAATTTAACGCAATTTCACCGATTTTACCGCTTTAAACTCACAAGTGTACATGCATAGTCTAAATTCCCGCTATCATGTCGACACTTAACATATCATCATATAGACATATTTAAATCACATAACACATTTAAACACATAAGGTTCACCCATGAACAACCCATTCTTGTGTACATTGAAAAATGTGTATTTTAGCGATTCGGTAACGTTTTCGGGCGTCGTAAGTCACGTATGACTAACCAAACACCAAATAAACTTAATATAAGTTAAAATACTTATATTTATATCAAAAATATTTGTTTAGTTACTGATCTAAAACACTTTTCATTAAAACCTCTTTAAAAGGCGATTTTTACCGTTTTTTACGATATAGTTTTGCGTCAAACGTTACCATAACCATCCGAACTCGAAACGACATATATTTTAACACAATACATGTTATTTACTGATTAAAATGATGGTTATAATCAGATTAGTGCAGTTTTTGTGTAGGTCACATAAATCATGCGATTTCACACATTTTATAATACTTTAAGCACAATGTACTACATGCAAAGCTAGTAAACTTTATGACAAGTCTCATACTACTTTAACAAATGAAATGACTTTATTTTTAAGGTTCATAATCTAAGATAAAACTATTTTTATTATGAAATAATTAAATGATCATTTCATGATAACTAATCATCATGCATGCTTAAGTACAAGCACTTAATGCACACATAACATATCATCATCAACATGCATGACCTTAATTGCATCTAGACATGACTTTATTTCATGTTCATATATTCAAGATCATCATTATATTCATATTATCATCATCAATCAATTCTCATAAATGCAAGTAACACTTTCATATTTATGAACTTATGACAAAGCTCACATGCATGCACATATACATATACATAAACGGCATATATATACACACATGTAAACTCCAAAATTTCACTTTTTCTTAATCATCTTTCCAAATCATAAGAACCTTCTTGTATGACAACTTTTTATTCATGCATGTAGCAACTTCCAAAAATCTCATCATCAAGAATCAATCAAACATCAAAACTCAAAATTTCATATGTATATATACACATACAAACATATGGCCATACATATATATATATATATATATATATATATATGCACCTCCATTTTCATTTTTATTAAAAACCCATTTGATATTGTTTTCAAGTTAGTGTTTAAATCTAAGAACATGATAAACTCATTTACTATCATCTTTACAAACAAGAATCAAGAACATTTCTAAAAGATATGATTTTATACCTTCAAGATTCTAGTGGGTTTTGATTAAGATGATGAGATGAAGCTTGGTTCTTGCTTAGAAACACCTTTAAATCTTCAAAAACACTTGAAAACACCTCCAAATGAGCTTAGATCTTCTTGAACAAGATTGAAATTTTGAAATGTAGGTGTGTGAGGGGGGTGTTCGGCCGAGATTAATAAGGGAGAGAGAGATGAAGATTGTTTGATGATATTTCTTGGATTTTGAAGATTTTAGAAGGATTTCATGGAGACATAATCATCATGAAATCTTCCAAGGCCAACATGTGGAGGAGAGAGGGGAGAGAGAGAGCTAAATGGCTGCCACCTTTCTCCACACACACATACAACACGCATACATACATATATTTATCTAGCGTTTTATTCGTGCTTTAACGCGTTTTAAATTATTTTCAACGCTCTATAAAAATAAACTCATCAAAATATTACTGAACAACATTTTATTTGCATGGACCGGCTACGTTGTCGGTATTTGGCAGTATGTGCGCTGTGTTGCGCAGTACGCGCTTAAATTCGCAAAATAAGGCTTTTAAGCGTTTTAATTTATTTTTATCATTCTATAAAAATAAACTTGTCGAATTATTACTATAATAATTATTAGCTGCCTAGACTGGCTGTGTTGACAGTATTTTGTCAGATACACGCATTATCGCGCAATACGCGCTTAAACTCGAAAAATAGAGTTTCTTAGCGTTTTAAATTATTTTTCCTCACAAATATGATTAAATATATCATTTCAATCATAACGGACTATTTTTATGATTTTAACATTATTCAGGCGGTCACCGACGTTCGTTTCGCATTTTAACAGTTACGCGATAAGCGTTTATCTTAATATTGCCAACATAATTTTTATCAAACTTTGAATTTACCAACACATCAAATACCATATATAAACATCACAAATAATCAAATACAGCCTTTTTTTCATTCATGACACGTTTTACATTTGTACGGTAGGTGTCATAGTTTCAAGGTATGTGATACTTAGATTTGTTCCGATAATGACGATATGTTAAAATTATAATGTTTGTATTAGAGAATATTTATTATGAAAATTAAAGGCTCAAAACTTTCACGGGGTTACAGTCTCCCCTACTTTAGGATATTTCGTCTTAAAATTTATTCGTAGGAGAATGTTGGATAAGGTTGTGAATGTTTGGAAATATGAAGGTTATGGAGTTTAGAGGGGTACAAGAGATTTGAACAACGGGAAACCATTGCTTAAAGGGAATTTCTAGATAGCCGATGAGGACTACTTGTATAAGGAACTGATGTGTATGCCTAAAAGTGTTGAGGAAAAATAGAGGAGTGAATAGTTTAGAATCCAAAGATGTGGAGTGTCATTTGGTTTCGGAATGGGGGACCAAAATGTTGGTACCGATTTAACATAATTTATAAGTATCTCAAGGTACTACAACCTCTCACTAGTTGTTGAGTAGGTATACGATGTTTAGAGCTTATGAATTTGGAATGTGTTGCCAAGTACCTGGTGGTAAAAATGGTTTTGTATGGCATTATGTTGTACTACAGCAATTTGTGTCAATCATGATAAACAAACAAACGTTTTGCATGGAAATCCAGGGTTCTAACTATTTGTGTAGAAAGACCCAAGAAGGATTTCCAAGATGGCTTTATCATTCCACCAGGGTCTTTCGGTCCCACCACACATCTAGAAGCAAGAATCCTATGTGTACATTCAAACCTTGTGTTGACTAGTAGGAAACCATGTGGTGAAAGCCAGATGGTTTCCTAGAACAAAATTGCTCGGTTTCTATTATTCCACTAGTTTCTTCCCAAACCACACAACGGGAAGCGGGAATGGGTCGTCACACACTATAACACTCATAACATTCAAACCTTGGTAGAATAAACCCAAATGGTTTACCCAAAAAAATGAGTCGTCATGCTTATAGCGCTATAATATACTTCCGGTCGGCTTGATAAGAGTTAATGAATGTACTAGTTTTGGATATTACACACATCACACACACAAGTAAGCAAATAACACGTATGGGTCCAAAATAACATAAAATCGGCAAGTGATTTGAATAACGTTACGAAAATACAATAAGAGCACTTATATATATATGAAGTACTAGTGTCGTATCCACCAGGCTTTTATCGTATTACACTCGTCTCATTATACTAAATTACTCTAGATTCCATGTTATAATACCAAACAGGACTTACTATGATTTCCATGCACCCAATTTTCTAATAATGTGTGCTCCCATAATTACTCAACTCGTCGCATAGTCCGCATAACTCATCTTGTTAAGTAGGGGAGAACAAACAGGTTCAAAGAAAACGCTTAAATCAAATAAGTTCTCAATGATACAACAATATTGGAGCAATATGTGTTTTGATATCAAAAGTGTGTAGCAAAAGTATAGTACAATTCAGATGGCTAAAACTAAGCAATTTGTATCAACAAGACGTGTACACAAACATTGGGTATGGAAATCCAAGGGTCTAACTAATTGTGTAGAAAAGACCCAACAAGGATTTTCAAGTAAAATAGTTCTATCATTCCCCAAAGGATACTTTCCTTAAAAAACCGGAAGCGGGGATGATAGGTCGACAAGTAGGAAACCATGGGGGAAAGCCAAATGGTTTCTTAGAACAAATATCTCATTCCACTATGGATCTTCCATTACTAATATGGAAGTCGTAATGGTAAAGGATGGTATGGGATTTTTGGTTAACCACATAAGTTTCACAATAGCGCAATGGCAATACGTGTTTCATACCAGCAAAAATGACAATACGTGTTTCACATTAGCAAAATGCAATACGTGTTTCATATTTTTACGAGGGAAAGATCCAGTACAAATCTACGAAAACGACCTAAAAACACGAGCCTACAACATATACAAACCTATACAAATCTACACTTGGGGTACTCACCCAAGACCTCTAATTACTCATTTTCGGGGGAGTTTCGAGAGGAGTTACCTCATTCTTGGTCGAATCTAACGGTCCTCCAACGTAATGTTTTAACCTATGACCGTTAACCTTCCACGTATATTCGTCTACGTTGTTTTCTAACTCGATAGTACCGTACGGAAACACCTCCTTCACTATGCACGGTCCCGCCCACTTTCATATGAGCTTTCCTCCTAGGGTTGTAAACAAGCCGAGCTGAACCGAACCAGGGTGGGCTCAGGCCGGCTCGTTTAAAAATCGAATCGAGCTGAGCCAGTGCATTTTTCTTAATAAGCTGGAAAATTGGGCTCGGGCTCGGCTCGTTAAAAGCTCGAGCTAGCTCGTGGCTTGTCGAGCCGGCTTGATTGTTTAAAAAACAAAATTTTTTTGTATTTTTTACACATCATGACATTCATAACAAAAAAAACAATGAATTAAATATTATTTAGGCTAATAGAATATTAATTTTGGGCAAAGTATAAATAAAACGAACAAGAAAATATTCTATGTTACTTACCTTAATATATATATATATTTTTAAATCAATACTACTAAGACTATAACTTAACAATCTATTTCATTCGATAAAAAATAACCATATTACTAATTAAACAATATTTCTTATATATATTAGAATACACACATACACATATATAATTTGAAGTTTATTTTTAAACGAGCCAACTAACGAGCGAGCCACGAACCGAACCTACCTTGGCTCGGGATCGGCTCATTTACAAACCGAGCCAAGCCAGCTCGTTTAAAACCGATCTAACTTCGAACGGAGCATTTTCAAACTTTTTTCGTGCGAACTTTGAGCGAGCCTCGAGCCACGGGCTTTTTGAATAGCCCTATTTCTTTTGAACAATTTCAAGCGTGAATTGTACAAAAGCACCTTGTCACCCTTCTTAAACTTCTTAACTCCCTTCAAGTTCAACCTCCTATCATGCAACGCTTTCGTCTTCACTTTGATACTCCAAGATTTTGCATATGCTGCATCTTGAAGTTCTTCCAACTGACGGTATTGTAGGCTATATCAAATGATGGTATCGCACGGTGCTATGACGAACGTAACAGATCGTTACCAAACAACATCGGTACTGATATTCATTTTATGGTTACCATTTTTGTAAACCACGACTTTAATTTTTGGGTAACACTTTACTTTTTGTTTCGATAACTTTTGTGTAATGAAATTGTTGTAAACAAGGTTTTTTTTAACCATAACGGTTGTGTTTAGAATAGCTTATTTACTAATATGGCAAACTATACCAATTTCCATACCATATCGATAATGAAACAGACCGGCCCAATACCAACCAAACGTCTATACCAAATATTGCTATTGGTAGCGGTATTGGTATTCAGTTTTCGATTGATATAAAACGCATGTTAATATACCCGAAGCTATGTCACGACTTTATTATTATTTTTTTTGTCTTTCATTTCCGGTTGCTATAACGAGTGCCGGTACCATAGTAAACGAAATCGATACTGATCGAATTCCCATCACGTAGCGCGGGAGAATCCGGCTAGATATATACATTTGCGTAAATATTGGTAAGCCTACACGGTTGGTTTTTAATTCTAAATCATAAATCGAAACATTAATTCTGATTTTTCAAAATAATGTCAAATGTGAACGCAAGGTTTCAATGATTTGAATCCATTGATATGTACCAACTAGATTTGTAATAAATAACCCGTTGAGTGGATCAAACTCAAGAAATTAACAAGAATCAGACTCTGAGATAAACTCTAACTTTTCATTCATAAACTCAAAATAATACAAACATCAAATATATAAAGGAGGAAATAGATAACTAACTACTAACTCAAAACTAACGTACCTACATACTAACCCACGATGCAACACTTGCATGCCAAACACTAAACTGATTCTTGATCCTAAAACATAAAATTAATAAAAACAATATTATTCCACATATGGATGCACACATCACCCATCTGGTTCCAATATGGTTAGAACAATAAAACCAATGTAGATCAATACAACTTTCTGCAACAAGTGTATTTTTTCTAATGTTTTGTGAATTGCTTCTACAATTGCAGTTACTTATGAGTGAATGTCATTATATTTTGATAAGGTATTAGGTATCGCTATTTCTATTTCACTGTTATTGGGGTCACAATAGCTTCCGATATGTGGATTATCATATTAACTTTATATAATCTCATTAAAAAAATTAAATATCAAAAAGCCAGATTATAAAATAAGCTAATTCTGTTGAATCAAATTAACTTTATATGAAATATAAAGAAAAAGAAAATAAATAATAAAGAACATAAAGTAAACAAAAATGATTTAATTGTTTCTCTCACTCTTTCTTTGTTTCTATTGTCATTCTCTTGAATTAGTATTGTTTTCACAAAAAAAATGAGCAAAATAGGGTGTTCACGTGATGTATTGGGAAATACAAACACTGCAAGAACATGCATGATTCAATTGGTTCGGTTACTCAATCGAACCTGAAATCAACGTAACCGGTTAGTTTATTTTATTAATCAATATGTTTTCAATTAATCAGTTTGGTTTATTCTGTTAGATTGACGGTTTATGATTTGATTCATTTAATTTTGGTTAATAGTCAAAAACTAAACTTGGGCTAAAACTTTTGTTTAGAAATAAATGAAATTGATGTATAAATACATAAAATTTATGTATATATACATGAACTGAATGAATAAAGAGATGGAATTGAAGTATAAATATACATAAAATTAAGGTATAAAATATGAACTACAGGAACCGGAGGTATAAAAACTATAAATATATAGAAATATGAATTATACGGTTTGCGTCAGTTAATTTTGGCTTAATGGAGGCACACAAAAAACAATAACTTGTTTTTGGTTAATTCAGTTTTCGGTTAATCGATTTAAGTCAATTCAATTTTTGGTTGTTTTCAGATCGGTTCATTTTGTTTTCAGTTGGGTTTTAGTTAATGATTCAAGTATTACTCTCCCATATACATTGTTAACATATCATTTTTTTGTTTAAACAATTTTAGCAATATTATACTCATGTTAAAGAGAATAAAATGCTCGTTTTTAGGGTATAATTTAGAAAAAAATATCAGCTTATGTAAAGATTATGGTCGTTTAAAAACTTGAGGTACTTGTTTTTTATAAGATAGATAAAGTGTAAATACTAATTAATTATGCATAATTTGGTTAAAGATGAGGAAATTAAAAATTATTAAGACTAGTTTAAGTTCCCGTGTGTTACACGGGTGACCTTACAATAAAATATATTATTTAACGCTGTTGACATCAAAAAAATTAATGAAAAAATGTTCAATTACTAACGTAAATATTAAACTACACTAAATTGAAATATTTGACTATATCTCTGGTTTTTACTCTTGATAAAGCGGTGTATAATGACCATGAGTGAAAACGGGTTGTCTCAAGTAAAAACCAACTCTAGATAGTGATTATCCTTGGCTTTTGTTGATTGTCATCGCGAAGCATATAGCTAATGGAAATTGCCTCATTTGAAATGCGAAAGGAATCCTTTGATCCGAATGTATCAAATTAAATCTAGGTAGCACAACTATAAACACAATTTGATTTTAAAGATTTAAAACACAATAACTTTGATTTCATAATTAAAAAGTAGTTCAAATGAATAACTAATAATTTGTAAAAGCTGACCTAACCATCTTAGTTGTTAGTATTTTTGTACTCTTGATTACATGAGGTTTACTCTTTTATAAAAAAAAAAATCAATCTTAAAGTCACCTTTAATTATGCTTTCCTGTATTCACCAAAAGAATACTTTTTAGCATAAATATATTACCGAAATCAACCAATGCAAAAATACTTGGTATTAAAAACTCGGCAAGACTCAATTTTCTTGGTCTAGCACACCATACGCCAATATTTGGTATCGAACATAAACACAGCAGTTGGTCAACGTATGATGGAAAGGATGCGGCGTATATGAGCTGCAATTGGCGTAGGCTATGCTTGGCGTACCTTATGTTCAAGTCTGCCATGTTTACCAAAAGTCATTTCATATAAGTAATTACATGTTAACCAGCATACTGACTTCATAAACGATTTTGAAACGAACTGTTTGTGCAATTAATTTTGCGTAAATGATGTTTCCTTTATATGTTGTGAAGCCATGTGGATAATAACCAATTTATTTTTCAAACATATACTAAAAAGGTATTCAAATAAGCAAAATACCAAACACTTAATGAGCACCATATTTATTGAAAAAGTAGTACGCTTGGTTAGCCACAAATGAACAATCAATCATAAAAATGTCAATATAAATTTTCGTTAAACCTAATTGCTTAATTGTATGTTAACTATAAAACTGTAGTATACAATCTATCGGAAAGACACCTATGAAAAAACATCATTTTTATAGGAAGCAATATATAGCTAATGTTGTAAATCCTGAAGCATGAAGTGAGCTTCTTTTCTTCTTTCCCGTATGTATTATCCTCTTTTAGCTCAAAAAGAAAACTCTTCACCACAAAACCAATAACATCTACAAATAGAACAATATTAAATTAGAAAAAAATGAACATTATATAAATTAGATAGTAAAAATATCTTCAGAAAACATATATCAACTACCAATAGGACTTTTAAAAGACCAATTGTCCTCATTCGGGTCCTCTTCAAAAGAACCAAAAGGAGAAAAGTTGAGGCCCCACTCAGAACAACAGCTTCATCATAGGTAGAAACCATTGCGTTGTCATTTAGATTAGTATTCATCGGACTCTGAACATACTTGACTTTCTGTAGATTCTCACCTAACGATGAATTTTGAATTACCAAACACTGCTAAGAAGATTAAAACAAAAAAGATAGAGTAAGAGATTGCCATATGATAATAATAGGCTTAAGTTTATTTCATATGAGATAAGATTGTTTTGATTTATTGTAATTTATATATATAGATTATAGATAAGAAGATTAAAGTATCATTAGTGTTTGTTTGAAAGACGATTTAGAATCTTGTACCTTGGGCAAAAACTAAAAAAATTCCTTAAACTTTTTTCCATTCGTGTACTATATAGAATATTCTAAGCAAGTAACTGTGAAATAACATTTCGTGAAGATAAAATGGAAAAATCAAGTGTATTTCAACCGTCCATATAAAATAATGTAAATTGCAAAAAAAAATCCCCCAACTATCAACTACTATGTAAATATTGCTTAATAGTTATTTTTCTCACACTTTTGACAAAGTTTACAAAGTATCACCAAATATGTCTTGTTTGTTTTAAAGCATCGACCTTTCAGTTACTTGTGGTTATTATCATTTTCACTGTTAACTTTTCTACCATACTTATTTATATTATACAGATAAGATAAAATATGAACATATTTATATTTAGTTAAAAAAAACTAAACGTCCAATAAAATATGACGTAGCGGTAAGGTATTTTTACTCTATCAAAAAAAGTAGAGAAGGAGAGTTTTCGTAAAAAAAAAAAGGAACATAAACACTTTCTAGTGATATGTTTTATAGAGTTAAGTTCCTATGAAAATAAAATTAACGTACTAAGCATACAAACTGAAAGAAAAGGCAAAAAAACGCGGTAGCATTTTCGTAAATATTTAGTCGTAGGGTAATTATCAAAATTACTCTACAGGATCATTTGTAGAGTGATTTTGGTCTTATAGAGTAATTTTGTAAAATGTTCTTGTAGAGTAATTTTGATCTTGTAGAGTAATTTTGTAAAATATTATTGTAGAGTAATTTTGATATAAAAAAAAACCTACCCCCCCCCCCTTCCCAAAACTAAAAGCTAAAAATGAACTATATAGCTAAACCCCATAACTAAATGCTAAAAAATTACTCTACAGGATCATTTTATAAAATTACTCTACAAGACCAAAATCACTCTACAAATTATCCTGTAGAGTAATTTTGAAGACCAAATATTTACGAAAATGTTACTGTGTTTTTTTTTGTTTTTTCTTCAGTTTTTACGTTTTGTATATTAAATTTATTTGTATTTAATATTTAGTCATGTTTTATAAATGCAAATATCTAAAAAATAGTAAACGTTCTTTAAAACTAAAATTTCAGGATTCTGAGATAGCATGAAACTTATTGTCTAATATAGGAAAGACAGTCTAGTTTAATCCGTTTATAAAAAAATGTCGAACACCAACTTTGTTTTTAGTTGACAGAAAACACTACAAACAAACCATTAAAAAATTACATATTTTTTCTACAAGAACTAATCTTAAACTTCTCTTTCATTTGTCATAATGATACCCCACATCATAACAACATTGCCTAATCTTTATTATGCTACCAAAGCTTGTTTAATTCTTGGAGCCCCTAAACGAATTGACTTGAGCACGTGTTACAAAAATGCTCACTATCATCCCCCCTTAGGGTTTCTTAAACCATGGATAACGACTGATTTTATAAGAAAATATGATTTATTATTATAAAACATAGTTTTCTTATTTTTTTTTATTATTATGGTCGATGAAGTATTTTGAAAATTTTGATTTTATGATTATAAAACATAGTTTTCTTATTTTATTATTATTATTATTATAGTTGATGGAGTATTTTGGATGATGAATAAGGGAATGAGCTCCAAAATGACTTAGAAAGTTAGTAATTGTGTTGATGGTGATGAATTGAAGGTTGTGTTAGGGGGTGTTTGAGATCCAAACCGTTGAATTAACCATATCGTCCAAGTCAAAACAAATTGGCTGGTTTGCTCGGTTTGATATCCAAACAATTCTATCAGTTCGGCCCGGTTTTAAACTTGAAACAACCCGTATAAATCAAAATCGACCATTTGATCATTTTTATTTATATAATTTTTATTTTTGAAATACATGATCATGTATGTGTATTAATTATTATTACTGTGAAGCATCTTTATTGTTTTAAATTATTCAATACAAATTAATGATTTTAGAAAAAAAAAAAAGTTCAAACCGTTAAATCATTAAACTGGTAAAACCGGTTAGTCTGACCGGCTAACCTAACCTGACCCGACCCAACATGTTTGGATTTTCTTCCCCGAAAGCACTCAGCCAAATTTTTTTTATTGAAATCGACCGGACCATTCGATATACACCCTACATTCTATCTACTCCATGGTCTATGTGTTTCGAAATTGGA
Organism: Scalesia atractyloides; assembly: GCA_947069175.1. Taxonomy (NCBI): domain Eukaryota; kingdom Viridiplantae; phylum Streptophyta; class Magnoliopsida; order Asterales; family Asteraceae; genus Scalesia; species Scalesia atractyloides. The sequence continues at coordinate 36,211,008 of CAMTDV010000004.1, read as the reverse complement.
ACTGCAAGTACAAAACAAAACATCAGTTGGACTAAAACTGTTAGTTGGCAAATACTACAAGTATAACATTGTAATTTACACTAAAATAAAGGAAGAAACTTTCAAAATCACATGCATTTGCAGCACCCTTGAGGCCCAGATTTTGCTGCTATCACACAGGAACCAAAACATAATCTTGTAGTCTTACTAGACCACTTCTTTCTCCTTCAGTTTCTCCAAACCTCATCAATCCCAAATCCCAATTATCAAACTAATCAATGCCCTAAAACAGACCCACTTCAAAAGGTGTAATCTTGAGGTGAGATTGTGATCAAGATTCAAGAACAGTGAAGGTGGGCAGCCATGGAAGCATCATCTTTACAGGTTAATTCACCTGTGTGTTGTGGAAGAATTGCTTTAAGAGACAAAACCCTTGTAAAGATTAAACCTTTTATTGGGTCTCACCCTTCAAGAAGAACAGATTTGTGTTCTAAGGTAATCTTTGATCGATTTCTTTGATGGGTTTTGTTGATATGTTGTCAAGAATTGTGGGTTTAGTTGAATGTTTTGTAATTGTTGCTTTGTGGGTTTGTTTTTTTGTTGAAATGTTTGTGAATTTGTGTATGATTGGTATGAATTTAGGTGGGTTGATGGCTGATGAGTTTTAGGGTTTTGTGGTTTGTGATTGATTGTAGTTTACGCAATCGTGTTCGTGGTACAAATTTTCGGTGATTGCGGGGTTTTCACGGCAGATCATTGCAAGTTCAGGTAAGTCGTTGAGCTTCGATTTATTTATCCATTATTTATTGAGCTTTTAGTGGTGAATTTGTTGAGAATGGTGGGTGTTTGGATGTAATCATGAATATATTACCCCTAAATAATCAGATGATCACAAGTAGAAGTAAGTTGTCTTAACAGTTAACACTATACACTGATTATTATAACTTGAAGTGGGAAAAATCAAATAACCACTTTCAAAACGCACATCCAAACACCCCCTAATTCGTTTTAAATGACTTGTTGATTTTGTAATTTATAGACTTTTCAAGAAGGAGGCGATATAAAGTGTCAACACCAAGGGCAAATGACTCTGCACCGAAAGGATTTAAACCTAAACCAAACAGCCCAAGAAAAGATCAGAAACCAATCGAAGGGAAAGAAGGCCTGAACCCTTTTATCTCTACCGAGGTTGTGAATCCCACCATAAAAGAAACTAAAACTGAAGTCAAAGTTGAGAAAGTTCCCGCGTTCAGTCAACGGGCAGAAAATGTAAATATTGATGTTTTGGATGCAATAAGTGTATCGGGATCACAAACGAAACTAGAGGCAATCACTAACAGTGATAATCAGATTGAAACATTAAGCAGCGGAAATGATGATGATGGTGATGATGATGATAATAATAATGATGATGATGAGGAAGCTTCTAGAATGTTGAAGTTAGAAATGGAAGCAAAATTACTAAAACAGAAAGTGGAAGAACAAGAAAGAATAATTAAACAGAAAATGGAAGAAGAAGAAGAAAAGTTACGTGAACAGAAAATGGAAGAAGAATTGCGAAAGAAAGAGATGGAAGCAAAGTTAAGAATTCAAGAACTCAAATCTATCGCTACCGAGACTCTTGTTAAAGGTGAAAAAATATTTTATTATCCTAAGATTGTGGCACCGGATCAAGATATAGAAATATATCTAAACCGAACCGTTTCAAGTTTATATGAAGCATCAGAAATCTTGATAATGGGAGCGTTTAACGACTGGCGGTATAAATCTTTCACTGTCAAATTGGAAAAAACAAATTTTGGCATGGATTGGTGGTCTTGTCGAATTCATGTTCCGAAAGAAGCGTATAAGATAAATTTTGTGTTTTTTAACGGGAAAGATGTGTACGAAAACAATGAAATGAAAGATTTTTGTATCGATGTGGAGGGCGGAATGGATGTTTATGAATTTGAAGAACTTCTGCTTGAGGAAAAACGAAGAGAACTTGAACGACTTGCGAAAGAAGAATACGAGAGAGAGAAACAAGCGGAAGAACAAAGACGGATCGAAGAAGAAAAAGCGGCCAGTGAAGCGGATAGATTGCAAGCGAAAAATGAAGCGGAAAGAAGAAGGGGGATACTTGAAGAACAGTTACAAAAGGCGGTGAAATTTGATGATAATGTATGGTATATAGAACCTAGTGAGTTTAAAGGGGGAGATATGGTTAGATTATATTATAATAAGGGTTTGGCCCCACTTGCGAATGCTAAAGATGTGTGGATTCATGGAGGGTATAATAACTGGAAAGATGGATTGTCGATTGTTGAGAAGCTTGAGAAATTTGAAGGAAAAGTTGGCGATTGGTGGTATGTTAATGGTATGCAACCATATCTATTATCCTATTCTTGCTATAAATTGTAAGCATGTCAAACGGGTAAAAGTAAAGCTTGAAGGGAAACGGGTCAAGGGGGTTAAATGGGTCGAAAGTCGCTCAAAGTGTATTTTTTTTAATTCTTAAAACCTCTTTAATCATTTTCTTACAACAATTAGTTATCATTGTATTAATATATTTTTATTGTAAATATATTTGAACACTAGATATATAATTAAAATTTCGCCGTTAAAAATGATATATAATTAAAGGGTTAAAGTTGTACACGAAAAGCAATTATGGTCAACTCGACCTGACCATTTTGCAGCCTCTAGTTTTTGTGGTTCAACTAGTGACGGAGCCAGAACATGGGTAGCAGGTGGGGTTGGGCCCCACAATCGTAAGTAAATCACAACACAAATAAGTTTTTTAAAAGGTTTATAAACACTGTCTCAAACTATGTAACTGTCTTAAGTTTTTTACTTGTATACAGTTGTTGTCCCCAACCGCTCACTTGTCTTGGATTGGGTTTTTGCTGACGGTCCACCTCAGCAGGCCACCCTGTACGATAACAATAACCGCAAAGATTTCCATGCAATCGTCCCCATATCCATTCCACAAGATCTCTTTTGGGCTGAGGAAGAACACGAGATTTACAAGAAACTTCAAACCGAGAGACGAATAAGAGACGAAGAAATCCGTGCTAAGGTTATTAAATTACATCAAATATCCGTATTTTCATATGTTTATCTTATCATTAATTAATGTATTTTTGTGTCTTCTCATTTATAGGCCGAAAAAACTGCACGCATGAAAGCAGAAACAAAAGAAAGAACGATGAAAACATTTTTGTTGTCACAAAAGAACATAGTCTACACGGACCCGCTTGAGGTCCAAGCTGGCGGTCTTGTGACAGTTCTATACAATCCCGCAAATACGGTTTTAAACGGGAAGCATGAAGTATGGTTTAGATGTTCTTTTAACCGTTGGACACATCGCATGGGCCTATTGCCACCTCAGAAAATGTTGCCTGCAAATTACGGGACACATGTCAAAACCTCCGGTAAAAACAAATAACCGATCAATCTGTATCACTTTACTGCGATGTAAAACATGACATTTTTTATATATGGCGATGCAGTTAAGGTGCCACTAGATGCGTATGTGATGGATTTTGTATTTTCTGAGAAGGAAACCGATGATGGCATTTTTGATAATAAAAACGGTATGGATTACCATTTACCTGTGTCTGGCGGAATTGCAAAAGAACCCCCTATGCATATTGTGCATATATCTGTTGAAATGGCTCCCATTGCAAAGGTAATCTCTCATTGAAGTATATTGTTGTAATCAAGCATATGCACACCGCTCATCTTGTGTTTGCGTTTTGCAGGTGGGAGGCCTTGGCGATGTGGTCACTAGTCTTTCTCGTGCCGTTCAGGATTTAAACCACAATGTCGATATTATTCTTCCAAAGTATGATTGCTTGAATCTTAGCAATGTAAGCTCGCTGGCTGTTTGCTTGGTTCTTTTAAGTTTTCATCAGTATTATGATTCTTAAAAACATATATTATTGTGTTGAAGCATTATTTTGACTCATAATATATATATATAGGGGTGGGTTATCGTACAATAGCCCCTTAACGTGCGAAGGTACGAAGTAAATTACGCACGTTACAAAATTCAAATCCCGCATGCCATCAAACATGAAAATTCCGTATGGGTTAACTCAAATTATGCATGGGTTAGGGTAACCCTAATTACGCATGTTACAAACATAATTACGCACGTTATTTTCTGACTTCGTACATTAGCACGTTAAAGTCCATTTTTATTTAAAACTTTCACCATATATATTGGATTTGGTTCACCTGAGAACCACCCTAAGTTGTGAGAACTCACGAACCATTGGTGGAAATCCTACTTCCCATGCAAGTCTTTCAACCAAAATTTGCATAAATGTAGATGAACATCTAACTAAGACATCTATAAAAAAAAAATGCCGAGCTGGCACTTATACTACATGTAAATTTGCCATAGGCTGATTTAAATTTGTTTTACAATACGCATTTCGTCCCCCGTAAATTTGTTTTACGGTGATGTAAATTTACGTTGCCAATGTTTTTTTTTTCTTCTGAAACAGTTGAACTTTTTTTTTTTATTTTGGAAAAACTTTTTTTAGCCTAGTTCTCTTGGTTCTCTCAACTCAAGGTGGTTCTCATTATACCTTGTCCTTATATAATAGTATAATTCATTTCCTTTAAAGTTATTCACTCTAAGTACCATTATATTCGACATATTCTCGATTTGACCACGGTCCTTGCACATATGTGAGAAAAAGAACACAATAATGCGCAAGAACGAGTGGACTATAGAAGACTTTTGAAAATTAGAGGTTGCAAAATGGGTCGGCATGCGGGTAAGGTAATTTGTCGAACCGTGTTGACCCACCTAACATTTTTTTTGTTAATTTCTTTAAAATTTATGACCAATCAATATATTAAATATGATTACAAAAAATATACTATTGAAATACTTGATTTTCCTTACTACTTTATCCTTGCAGGTGAAGGACTTAGGCTTCCATAAGAGCTACTCATGGGGTGGGACCGAAATTAAAGTTTGGTTTGGGAAAGTCGAAGGGCTTTCGGTCTACTTTTTGGAGCCCCAAAACGGGTAAAATTTACTCTTATTTCATGTTAACAACTTAACATCAGCATTTTGCCTAATTTTTCTGACGGGAAATATAAAACCTAATGTATATAAATTTTATTTGTATGTAATAGACTCTTTTGGAAAGGATGCATTTATGGTTGCAATAATGATGGGGAAAGATTCGGGTTTTTCTGTCATGCTGCTCTTGAATTCCTTCTTCAAAGTGGATTTCATCCTGTAAGCTTTAGGTGTAAATGATATGGAATGGTTTTATTCACAAATGACATATTAACTTATTGTTTTGGATAACATTTGTAAATATAAATGAAAGATAATCTTGGCATTTATCAATTTTTATCCAAGTCACCATTTCTTGCAAAATGTAAAAAAAAAAACTAAGTACAACTGTTGGAGAAGTTAGATGAAGTCTAAAAAGTCAAACGAACTTTTATTTTGATGCTTTATAAAGAGTATTTTATGTTATGTTTTGCAGGATGTGATTCATTGTCATGACTGGTCTAGTGCACCCGTTGCATGGTTATTTAAAGAGAACTATACACATTATGGTTTGAGTAAAGCACGAATTGTCTTCACAATTCATAATCTTGAATTTGGGGCCCCACTAATTGGGAAAGCCATGCAGTATGCTGACAAGGCTACTACGGTACATCTTCATAAGTTTTTCTCTTTAGTTTTTCATTCGTTATTTAAGAACTATATTTATGTCAACAAAGATGGCTAGTAGTTATTGCATAAATATATGGGTCGTGTTCGGGTTCGATGATTCAACCCACCGACCCAAAACCTGTCAACCTGACATGATTGACACCCCTAGCATTAATCAGTAAACGATAATTTCATGGGATACTTTGTGCAGGTATCTCCAACTTATTCACGGGAGGTTTCTGGGAATCCTGTGATTGCCCCTCATTTGTACAAGTTTCATGGAATACTTAATGGCATTGACCCGGATATATGGGACCCATTTAACGACAAGTTCCTTCCTGTGAGTAGCTTACAATCGTAGTCTTATAATTTTTTTTGTTATTATATTGTTTATACCTTATTAATTGTAATATCAGGTGTCTTACACTTCGGAGAACGTGGTGGAAGGCAAAAAAGCAGCCAAGGAAGCCTTGCAACAACGAGTAGGTCTAAAAAGGGCTGCTCTACCATTAATCGGAATCATCACCCGTTTGACTCATCAAAAAGGAATCCACCTAATCAAGCACGCCATCTGGCGGGCCCTAGACCGTGGCAGTCAGGTTGTGTTGCTGGGCTCCGCTCCTGATCCTCGCATCCAAAACGACTTTGTTAATTTAGCAAGTCAACTACATTCTACACATCATGATCGGGCCCGCCTATGTTTGACCTATGATGAACCTCTATCCCACTTGGTATATGCTATATATATTTTTTACGTTTTGGGCTTCTATCGTATGTTGACTTTTTGACCGGTTTTATATCGTTGTAGATATATGCTGGTGCTGATTTCATTTTAGTCCCTTCAATATTTGAGCCTTGTGGGCTAACTCAACTCACGGCTATGAGATATGGGTCAATACCTATTGTGCGCAAAACCGGAGGTATCATCGTTGGTTCTATACTTGTATATTTACTGTTTGACTTATTAAGTCAAACAAGTTAAATATTAACTAATTCTTTTTATTTACGTTGTTTGCAGGACTTTATGATACTGTATTTGATGTGGAACATGATAAAGAGAGAGCACAATCACAAGGGCTTGTACCAAACGGATTTAATTTTGAAGGAGCCGATGCTGCTGGTGTCGATTATGCAGTCAACAGGTAATTACACAACTCTCTCGAACAGTTTTATGCAAACTGGGTGGGTCAGTAATGTATCAAAACGGGACGGGTCAAGTCAAGTTGACCCAAAACACTTATTGTCCAAAGTTCTTGTGCTTTTTATAATTACATGATTTTTTATGAATTATGATCTATTTTTTTTTCTGCAAAGAGCAATTTCGGCATGGTATGAGAGTCAGGGTTGGTTCAATTCGTTATGCAAAGTGGTGATGGAGCAAGATTGGTCATGGAACCGACCGGCTCTTGATTATCTGGAGCTCTATCATGCAGCTCGAAAGTGAATTTATTGAAGAAAACCGTGGTTGAGTAGATTAAATAAGTAACAGACAGCCAGCCAGCCATAGAAGAATTTGTACAGGTCTTTTTCTTCTACAGTTATGATTCTTAAATTATAAGGTTGTGTTGTTGGTCAGTTTTAGAATGGTGTGATGAAATTGATAGTGTTTTTTTAGAAACCTCTCTTTATTATTTTTTTAAATAATAGTTCAAATTATAATCTATAGAACATTTTTTTTTTAATAATTGTTTGGTTTTTTCTGTTCTTATTTTATTTTGAATATGTACCAATTTCTAATCTCATTTACAAACCAAACACACTTAAGATTTATTAATTCCTGTGATTTGTGTGACTATGTCACACGTGCGGCGTTAGAATGATATACATCTGTATCTTATATCGTTGTTAGGGACTCCATGGAAATGTAGGCTTTGTACGCGACCGTGTAGCATGTATGACACGGGTGCGTAGGCTACGTGACTTCATATCTGCATGATTTTGCTGTGCACCACAAAACTGGAACTAAGCAAACTTTAGTTGTGATGCATTTCATAATGTAACTTAAGCTTACATCTCAATAAACCTAATTTCAAACAAAAGTTCATGTATCAAGTCACAAAAAAGAATCACTGAATAATTTCAAATCATTTAAAAGGTGCCTTGTATTAAATCGTTCTCAAAGGATTCTTTTTTCTTTCTAAAATTTTCAATAAAAAAAAAACCTCAAGGGTTCTTTTTTCTTTCTAAAATTTTCAATAAAAAAAAAACTTCGTGTATTGAATGAGCCCGAGTCGTATCGTCATTTTTCTTCACTTACTATCCAAAAAAAATTTGAGCCAGGTTTTAAGGCTAAGTATTGTCAGATAATGTCCTCAATGTTAAATCAACCTAGGGGGCGTTAAATAGTGTGTTGGGGCGTCAATGGAGGCGTTAATGACAAGCCCGCCATTGCATTAACGGATGCCAAGCCCCTTGAGAGATAGGGCCCACACCTTTTATTTTATATTTGGTTATTCTATTACACATGGTTATTGGGTATTTAATTATTGCTCAGATTCCTACATGGCAGTGATCTGACAACGATTTAGTTATTCGACAAAACATAGTCTTATGTTTTAGAAAAAAAAAAACTAATACAAAGGTTTAAATTTAAGAATTAGTATAGAGTTACAAAAATAACTCTTCAAATTCATTTTTCTAAATGAGATTGTTGGGATTGAAGACTCGAAGTGTCACACCCCGACTCGCAGCGGAAGATAATTACGGGGTGCGGCAGACACATGTTATTTTCTCATAATTTAAAAACGTGATATCATATAAAGAGGGAACATCGGTTACAACACACATAAACTATCATATTACAAACCATTAGTTCGAGTGCGGTACTACAAGCCACCACAACCTTTATTTTGCTACTGTCCACTTACTCAAGCTATTCCATACGAACGTTTCTCATTCCTGTTTAGTTTTACCTGAAATGCACGTTAATTTTAAAAAAAAGGGTCAGCTAACCGAGCCGGTGAGTTCCACTGGTTTGGTTGTTTCATAGCAAAATGTGTTAACAAGTTTAATTGCACGTGTCACATATCACAGATGGAATTACACGAGTTCACAAGTGAAACCTTGACCGCAATAATCGTGCCGTGTCACGTTTGACACCTCAGCACACCGGGTCGTGTCACGTTCGACACCTCAGCCCACCGACTGTGTCACGTGCAGCCCAACGCCCAGGGTAGTTATGCCTAACAACATAACATAGTTTAGGACGCGTGCAGTTGTATGACAACCCGTAACTTCTAGGTAAAAAAAATCATTCGTTTCGCTTATACAAATTAATTATGTATTTATCTAAATTATAGTGGGTCAACCGTCAACGAATATTCGAAACCAACTCCAAATCGTGTTGAACCGACCCGAACCGTTTGAACCAAAACTTATGTCTCGCGTGTCAATTCAACCCACTCACGTTGCTCAGAACTTACGAGACCCGAACCATAGCATGAATGTTAATTATACAATTGTATTAGTTGGTTTAAAAAAAATTAATAAATAATAAAAATTGCAATATCAACATGTAGTTGTTCAATTTGTTTCAATGGTGTACGACAAAACCATATTTCCCTTCTTCTTTATTTGTGGTTAGTGGCCCAATTCCATTTTATGTCCCAAACCGTCCCCCAAACACTTTACCCATGAATTCGGTTGAAAATTATAACCCAAGCCTTATCTCTAAATTACATCCATTTAATTTTATTTGGCCAACAGTGAGGTAACTCATTCATTCAATCTCAAACCGTTTCCTCCTATAATACGTAGTGCATGAGTTTTATAAAAATTTAAAATCCTATCACAACCTTTAAACCTATTATCACGATCTAACTAGTCTCCCTTCTTCTGTGGACGAAGAACAAGTCCAAGGACCCAAGGAATTGTTGACATCTAGGCTCAATCAATCTCCAATCATTACTAGGTATCATATCTTGTGTTTTTTTATATAAATAAAGAAATTTTGCATGATTCGATTACTATATTATGAAGACCATGGTTGTGTTTTCTGGGATTGTTGATGAATTAGTTATTCTTGATGATTTTATATAGTTCTAGTTGTTAAAGATCATGTGTTATAATGTTTGGATCGGTTATGAGTTCGGTTAAGCCACTAGAGTTTAATGAGGGGATGGATCTTGTGTCTTGTGATGATTATACATGTTTGTGCATGATTTTAATTATATATCTTGGCTGCGTTTTGGGTGTAACTTCTGGATTCGTGATGGCATGATGATAACTTGTGGTATAGGATTCATAATCGTCAAGTTGGATATTTAGTGTTAATTGAGTGTGCGGGTATAGACGCTAGATACGGATTCGGGTTGGCATTCTCGATGATGTTGATGCTTTGTATGAAGAATCCAATATAAAACAACATATAACCTGTTGTGAATAATGTAGAGGTTTTTATATAGCGGTAAAACACGATAGAGAAACCCGGAAACTTGTTTATAAAAAGATTTGCGACTAATCAGATTCTGCCCAGATATTACAGCAGACTTCAATCGGTTGTAACCAGGTCAAATCCTACTAAAATTTGATGTCTCTTTAGTCTATGATGAACTTCCAGAAAATAGCTTTCAAACCCAACTGAAATCGCATTTTTTCGACGTCGCTTGGTATTTTAAATGATTTATTTCGTGTTAAAGGTACAAGCTGCGATTTTCGTCAGAATTTGCAGCCCATTACAAGAGTCATAACTCAATGTATGAATTGACTTATGATCTGAAATTTCTACTGTAGGTACTCCTAGGTGATTCCAAAAATCTCCAACTGAAATTTCGTAAAAAGAATAAACGATGATTTTTAAATGAATTTTTCCGTAAACCGCATTCAGAAAGTGACGAATCTGGCCACTGCATAGTAAATGATTTTTCTAAATTTCATGCTAAAGAGTTAGGCCCTAAAATTTTAACACAAGACCGACCCCACCGAGGGGTATGTCCCATAAAAAGATCATAATATTTGCAATAACGTATGTATGGTAAACGGACATCCTAAAACAGCCGAATTTCAGTAAAATTGTAGTGCATGATTGATAAACTTATACGAGTCGGATTTGTTATTTAAAGTGTCCGCACTTGTTTAGTGATGGTATAATATGTCATGTCGTAGGTTATATTATAAACATGTGCATGGAAAACTTACGATAAAATATTAAGTGACAACTTGTTCTGTGACTATGTGTTAGACTACGTGTAGGATTCATAAATTAAACTAATTGAAACGGTAAACATATCAGGAAGAGATTGACTTCCCTGATATGTCATGTCGTAGGTTATATTATAAACATGTGCATGGAAAACTTACGATAAAATATTAAGTGACAACTTGTTCTGTGACTATGTGTTAGACTACGTGTAGGATTCATAAATTAAACTAACTGAAACAGTAAACATATCAGGAAGAGATTGACTTCCCTGATTTCCTTTCGAGTTTACAACCGAGCAACATAAGGTGAGTTCACAACTTTTTCTAAAAGCATGCGTCCCTAGTTTGGGACAACACTTTTTACGGTGGCCCTGGTTTGGGCTACGCGCGCGTCCCTTGTATGGACCACGGAAACATGCTATCCACTGAAGGTAGATAGTACATTTGGACTAAACGAAATCTCTATCATGAAAGTCCCTACATTTTACCGATTAGATTGTCGGGTGGGCATACGCGGGGTATTAGTTGATAGCGCTATTAGGTTTGACAAACCTCACACCGTGCTAGAGGCCGAGCGTGAACTTCTAACCTTCACTCTTGCTTTATTGTTGATAGACATTATTGAGGGCACAAACGAAACGTTAGCATTCGGTATACAGTTTAGTCATATGATGAGGGTTAGCTACCCGAGTCATACTTAAATCAAAAACATTTTGAACTTTATTTTTACTAAACTCAAATTTGTGAATTCGCCAACTTTATTGTTGATACGTAGTTGCATGCTTTGCAGGTCAGTAGGTACAAATAAGGACGGGCGTTGCAATCGGCTTGAGTGGGTGGTTTGCTAAAGGATTTATGTTTTATTTAAACAATTATTTAAGTTGTGGTTTTAGTTTCCATTGGTATTTTAACTTTATTTCCGCTGCATCTTAAACTGCGTTTTGATAACTAAAACTTGATCGCTAATCATGTTGTTAGTGATGTTTATATGCTTTTAAATATTTGGTTCAACATGATTAGTGGCTAGATCCTGGTCAGTCACACGTCTCGCGGTAAAACTCCGCATGTGGACTTTGAGGGTGTGACAAGTTGCCTGGCTGCCGGCACACCGGTCCGGCGGCAATTGGGTTTGTCAGACGAATAGTACTATCCACTGCCCATGGCTTACGTTAATCACTTGCATTGGGGAAGTTCGTGTGTTAGGTAATTCTCACCATCACAAGTTGGTGCAATTAACACAGTTTGTAACATACAATTCACCCCAGAAAAAAGTAAAACAATTTAAAAGTGGGGGAGTGAAACTCACAGTGAGGGTAGTAGCCTCAATCAAAGAGTGATAATTTTGCAACTGGATCAGCTTTAATAGCACGCTGCAAGTAGGGACTCAAATCAGCATCTATGTTGGTAATGGTTATAACTTGGATCCGGTTATGAGTTTTCACCCCGGATTGAACCTATAGGATACTGGTATGGTGATGGATGTCAGGGTAGTATCAGTTTTTAGTTTGGCTTCTGGGCACCGGTTCGCGTGCCAGCCAAAGTCAGTTGTTTGACACGCTTGGATAATGGTACAGTAATACCAATAGTACCAACATGTTGTCATTTAAGAAATATTAACTTTTCATTAAGGGAGTTTGGGTGTTTGGGGAGTCTAGGTTGCCCAAAATTGAGTCTCCGTTTTCGTCGTCGGGGATTCTCCCGAATTGGCATGGGACACACCCCTAGTGTCCAAACGGCCCTGGAATCTCCGAGAATATTCCCAGTGTTCCAACTATAGTAAACTTTGGGTTCGGTCAGTTCCCGGTTCCGGCAGGTTCGTTATACGGTAAACTGTCGAAACTAGTTTAAAATAAAGCGTTTTTAACTCCGTAAATTTCCCTTTAATACATAAGTTTGATAAAAATCTGGAAATTTTTATATAATTCAATAAAAATATATAGATTATGAGAAAAATTATTCGGGAATTTATTTAGCCATTTAACTCCTCAAATAAATCATTTGTAAAACAGTATTTAACCGAATAATTTACATTGCTTATCATCCGATGTCTAAAAATTCCCAAAATATTCCAGAAAGTCCCTTATATGTCCAGGAACTCCCTGTAAAAATTTAGGATTTTTCCGATTTCGTTTCGGTGCGTTTTCGGCTACCGAAAACTCCAAAAAACGCGGATGTTTAATCCGAATCAAAATCCAACCAATGGACTCCCAAACTTCCCAGAACCTTCCCTATATGTTCCTTAGTGTTCATATAAATTTTGGTGATTTATCGACTCCGTTAGGTATTTTTTCCTGAATTTCTGTGGGTAAAACAGTAAAAAATTCTCCAAAAATCATAGAAAATTCCTAAAATTCTAAAATTTTAGGTGGACATTCCTGTAAATACCTACATCATCACACCAATTTTCAGCTCAATCAAGCATCACGGACCAAGTTATAGTCCAAACAATATTCTGCCTAGACTAGTCGAAGGGTTCGCGTGTTATACCTAGCGCAAGCTCCGTTCCCGACGTTTCTCTCGAGTCCAGAAGTGCGTGGGTGCTATATTTAGTACCTACACATCAAGCACAATCCAAACATGCCATAACCCATGTCAATCAAGCCTCGTTTCACTATTTTTCGGTTAATAACTTTGTTAATCGCTTTTGGTCGATTAGGGTATCAAAAGCCGAAGTTTTGTGATCTTGGCTACCATATAACATTAGGGAATCCCTGATGTGTTCTTATTCAGCCAAGAACCATGTGTAAACCATCCATTAGTGTAGGAACGTCCATGATTAGCACGAGAACCTAAATTTGTTATCTATTGTCCAATTAGGCGGAAACTAATGACAAGTTAACCAAATAACAAGAATTACTCATTTAAATGTTGTTTTCATTGATCTAAAGTTCAATACATTTGAGAACCAGATCCAACAGAGCTTCGCCGTCTCTGTGCCAAAATCTCTAACTATCACAAATGAATAACCAAGGCACCTTTTTTATAGGATTGGAAGTTCACTGGTGAGAGACTATGTTCGGGCGAACTTGACCTCCAACTCACTTAGATACGCCTCATTTCTAACAGATTAAGCCCTAATCGCTCAGACTCGATACATAATGATGTAGGCAACATACATATGCACCAACAGACTCCCCCTTGGATGTTGCCGTAGTCATTGAAATTTAAAATCTTCAGAGTCTTCCGATCTTTAGTTCTTGTATAAACTTTAATATCTTGATCTTTATATCCTCTTCCTCTTTCTTGAGCTTTGTCTTGATAAAACTTTTTTAATCAACATGCTCCCCTTAGCTTTAAGCTCTCCCCTTGCTTTAAACTTTCCGGTATCTTGAATCTTTGCTTTATCAACTCCCCCTCAATCTTTAATTCCTGTCTAAATACTTTCTGACATTCAAATAAACATTTCAGATTTACTACTTTTGAAATTTTGTAACATCATCATTATACATTTCAATCTTCACTTTCAACTTTTCAAACTTTAGTTATTTAAGTTCAAATTAATGACCTTGAACACTTTTAATATTTAAGTCTTTGTCCTCTTGATTAAATTTTCAAATAGGAAACCCACTTAGTTAACCAAGTCCAAGTTAATGACCTTGGTTACCCAATTTCATTTACCAAGTCCAAATTAATGACCTTGGTTTGAAACCACTGTGATTGAACTAATGTTTTCTTCAATTTTAAAGTTTCAATTTAATGAACTTTTTAGCACTTTTGATCATTTTAGTTTTTCACAGATGTCATCAAGATTTTCACCCTTAGAGCACCTTACCAGACTTCGAAGAACCGTTCTCCATCATTGGCTTGTTAGAAACTAATGAAAAAACAAAATCTTTTTGAATTTTGAAAAGTTTAAGCTAAAACACACTGAAAATCTTTTTAATTTTTATCTGTAAAGCAATTAAGAAAGTAAACTATGTACAAACATATTTACAGACATATTTTTGTGAACTCGTGTCTAAGGATCATATCAGTTGATGGAGACATATCACCAGTACCGTTGACCTTCTGAGACTTTAAGATTTAAACTTGTTTACTTAGATTGTCGATATGTTTGTCCATTTAAACTTTACCACGTTTCTCAACTGTTTCAAGATATTGTTAGTTATGATTTATTAAACTTGACTTAACTATGGTTCTCACTTCTTGAATATACTCCCAAATCCAGATTCCCTAGATTTCATCTTACAGGTGAATATAGCGTAATTGAAATCTGTCTTTGGGTTAATGCGAGACCTTGAGAGCTCAGGTTAGTACTACCGTACAGAAAAAGAGATGAAGGCTTGTCTTTAGGGTGTGTTCCACTTAAGGAATCTTTTAAGCATTACAAATGATTAGATCTTTCGATTCTTTTCAAATTTTGCATGCTAATTTGGGATTTTTAGCAAAAGTATTATAGAAGTTCTAGGCTATTGATTCCACAAAATCAGAAGAACTTGTATAATACCCCAGATATCAATCATCTATAAAGACCTCGTATCTCAGAATCAGGCAACCCTTCAATCGAAATTTCGGACTACTAAGTCCATATATCCAAGATGTGTTAATCCACAAGTTTAAGCAGTTGTAAAATTTAGTTTATCCCGGAAACAATTTACTGAACGTGTTAAGCCTATCGACACATTGTTTATTACTTTTCAAAAACTTTACAATTCTTTAGCATACTGTGATAGTCCACTGATGTACTATCATTTCCTTTTTGACAACAAAATTCTTTTTGTCTTTTTTGATGTTTTTGTACTTTTTGAATTTTTTCAATGTTTTTGAGTTTTCAACTTTTTCATATGTTTTTTATTTTTTCTAAAAATTTCTTACTCCCCCTAAAATCAAAAACATATTTTTGGATTTTAGTTTTAAGAAGTTCTATTCTAAAAAGGAAACAAACCAATGTGGATCCCGAGAACCCGTCGTCCGATCCCATTTCCCAACATCTGCATCTGTTTAGCAAACAGAACCTATTAAAATTTATTTTAATCATGAAAGCATAATTCGTTCAACGGTGTGGATTTGCAAAAAAAATTCAACATTCCTTTTCAACTTTTTCTTTTTCAACCACTTGTAATTTCAAAAACAACAATGATTAAGACATTCTAGATAAGTTAAAAACTCATGGAGCTCCGCTATCCTGTATCAACTTTGATAGAGTGGATCTTGGAACTCCTGCACACAAAGTAACTATTTGAAAAAGGAAACCCAAACCTTTTTGGTTTTGGGTTTAACATGATAAGCATCATAAACACTTTCAAAATCATCATCGTAATCAAAATCATCATCAAACATTTCGTCCGATGTCAATTTTGGAAACTTTTTGATTTTTTCTTTCTTTGTCTGTTTAACTACTGACTCGGTTGATTTGACATTTTCAATTTTATCAGCAACAGACTTTGGTTTTTCTGATGATGAAAGCCTTTTCTTAGCAACCCAGGATTGTAGCTTGCTTCTCGCTTTCTTAATATAGAACCTAGAATCCTTGTTTTCGTTTAATTTTAAAGTTTCACCTTTTTCAAAAATTGAGTTTTCAAACCTTGAACTCGTTTTAGGTTTCACTTCATCTTTAGATTCATAGTTTCTATTTGATTCCGTGACAGATTTCACAATCTCTGGTTGTTTTTGCTTTTCATTATTTGACACAGATTTTCTTCGTGGAAACACAGGCTTTAGATTCAGACACTTGCGAGCAATATGATTAACAGTATTGCATTTAAAGCAAGTCCGATTATCAGAAATATTTCCACTAGTGGGTTTCACCCCACTTGTGGACTTGATCTTAGCCTTGTCCCGAAGTTCTTTCTTCTTTTTTAATTCATCATTCGATTTCTTACCAATCATACCTTCTTCCTGAACCGTATTCGTCCCATACACAAACTTCATGTGTTTATCTTTGTATTCATGAAATGGCGACTTCTGGTTCCTTCTCGGCTCATCTTCATTTTCCTCCAAACCCAATCCTGCTCTCCTGTTCTCAGGAAAATCACCACCAAACTTTCGATAATTGTTAGCATTTCTTTTGGGTTTCGAGTAAAATCTTTTCTTGTTTTTCTCAAGATCATCTGATGAAACTTCTACAAGTTTGAAAAATTTTATCAAGTTGATCCTCTTTCACGTTCCAAATCGGAAAACTATCATCGAAGTATAATCTATCAGATTCCTTAATCTTGTACATGACAGCATTAGGATCATCACTTAGATTATGTTCTGATAATGTATCGTCATCTTCAGAGTGTGATTCCGAGTTGTTCGAACTTGATCTGACGCTTTCAGAGCTGCCTTCATCAGAATCATTTCCTAACACATTTTTTACCACATCTTTTACAATCGCTTCATTGTCAACATTTGATTTCGTAAAGTCTACGTCAATGTTCTCAGGCAATTTATCTTTCATTTCTGATAAGAGTAAAAGATTAAATGCCTTTTCAATCTCATCATCTTTCTTGCATGACTAACTGGCAAGAAGTGGTGGAGGAACACTTCCGTATTCTTTACACTTGGATTTATCATCATTTTCCTTCGACTTAATCGTAGGTAAAATGTGATCAATGACATACGCATTTGTGGTGTAACTTTTCAGCAGTTGTCTTACTCTTCTGTTTCTATTTTTATGTCATGAAGCTCACGCTTTGTTTCAGCAATAGTGTTAATGTACATGTTAATTGCTTTTTGTTTTTCAATTACTGTGGCATTTAACATCTTTACATTAGCACTGAGTTCACGATTAGCTTTTTTGACATTTTTATATTTGCTTGATATTTTGTCATAAGCTTCTTTCATGTTTCTGTAATCATAACGAAAGTTCTCGTTGTGTACAGTCAATTCTCTTATGACTTTGACTTTATCAAGACATGGTTCACAAGGATTTGCGCACTTTGTGCAAGGTTTTTCAACCTCCACAACTTTCACAACTTCCTTTTCAGACATACTTACCTTAGCTTTTACCTTTTCTGCCTCTAATTTTAACGCTTCTTGTTTTTGCATCTCAAGGTAAGCTAATTCTTCTTCCTCATCTCTCTGCCTATAACCTTCCAGAATAGCATTTTCTAGAACAACATCAACATACGATGTCTCAGATTCATCCACTACCTCTGCCATCATAGCAACACCAGTCTTCTTTCCGATGTATCTGTTCCAGTCAAAACCATCTTCTTCATGAGTAACAACAAGAGCTTGTTCGGTTTTCTTTGCAGATTTATCTTCAACTTCGATTTGTGTTCGCTTTGGATATGGCTTATATTGAAGAGCTTTCTTGTAGTACTCGTTACTGTTGCCGAAAGGATTTTGGTTTCCATTTGCTACTTGATTGTTGCATTCTCGTTTGAAATGTCCTTTTTGTCGACACCTAAAGCATGTGTTTTGACTTGTCAAACCCGAGCTTGTTGCTTGAATTGCCAATATCCCTTCCAATGAGTGCCACAAACTTGGTAACTCTTCTGATAATAGATGCCAGACTCCACTTTATATCCATCAGTTCCAACTCTTCTTTGTCCAGTTGTTCATAATCCTCGGCAGTCATTTCCAGATTACCGATCTTTCCAGCAACCAGACTTTCATACGATTCAAGAACAGTAGCAAGAAGTGCTATGTGCTGCTTGGCCACTTTTTCAGGAAATACATTCTTCAAATCGACTACTATGTTGAACTGGAAAACATTTGAATCAGAACTGGATTGATTTGTCTGATATGACTGATTATTCTGATTTTGGAATGAAGAGCTTGAACTAGCACCTGTATAACCAGCATATGGAGAACTCTGATTTGGAGAAGAATTTGTATTTGCATTAAATGCTGTTTGAATTTTAAGACTTTGAATCGGAGTATCCTGAACACATCATTTGTAATAAACACCGACATCTTGAACAACATTAGCATTCTTTAATTTTGCAATCTTTATCAATTCCATTTCGTGACCTTCTAATTTGTCGATGAAGGATGACAATTTGAAATGTCTCCAAGATGGACTGTTCTTTAGAATCATCAGATACGTTGTCCATTCTCCCTCAGGAATTGCATCGGCCAACTTCTCAATTTGCTTTTCATTAGATCTCTTGATATCATGTCTCCGCATTTGGACCATGAGATGACAGTATCTATCGATCATCTGCTTCATTGTTTCACCTTTGATCATGGTGAAGATCTCGAACTCTTTCTTAATCAAGGCCTTTTTGCTTTTAACCATTTCATCACTTCCTTTGAATTTGTCACAAAGAGCGTGCCATAATTCTTGTGATGTTTCATATTCTGGCAAAAGAATCAAGATATCCTCTTTTACTGATTGTTGTATCAAGCTAATCATTTTCTACTCAGCGACATAATTTTCTTTGTCAGTCGATGAGAACCTGTTGAACGGAAGATCATGATCACGCTCATCCTTTGGCCATTTGTACCCATCCTCAACTGCAACCCAGCTGTTGAATTGATTTGCTTGTATCCAATTCACAAAATTTTCCTTCCATCCTTCAAACTCGTCCATACTCATTAGCTTTGGCGGTTTCGACGTAGTACCCATTTCGTTGTCAATATTCATTTGGTTCGCCGCAAGAGTATTAGCATTCGATGAAGAAGCCATTTGTGAAACAAACACGTTGTGGAAATCTTCCATTTTGACAATCTGAAGACTTATCTGCGAATACGATAAAAAACACTCGAAAATTGATTAGTAACAGACAAGTTCGGTCGAACTTGTTTGAAAATCAGTTTTTGATTTCAGTTTTTAACAAGTTCGGTCGAACTTAGATAAAGATTTCAAGTTTTATCACCAGCACCTCAAGTTCGGTCGAACTTGATATTGAATGAAGAATTTCAGATTTTAATCTCAAGTTCGATCGAACTTATGTCTTTTGTTTTGAAAAATATCCTAAGTCACTTCGAGCGAACTTACAATTAGTTTTTGAAGAGAAATTCGCAAGTTCGGTCGAAATTGAAACCAACTTCAATAATTTTCCTTAAGTTCGAGCGAACTTGAATAAAAACAATGAAATTTATGCAAGTTCGGTCGGACTTATCAAAGATTTCTCCCAGAAATCCTCAAGTTCGGTCGAACTTGATAGAAAATCACTTAAAAAGTGAGTTTCTAAGTCAAGTTCGGTCGAACTTGGCTTCTAAGTTCGATGGAAATGAATTTTGAAAACATGCTTTTTCAACTTTTTTGATATCAATTCGATTGAATTTGATGCCCAAACTCTCAGGGGTTTACCACAAGTGTATTTTACATGACATGTTCAAAAATTAGCCAATTCTATCCATGAATTCTTCAAATATGTGAAAATGTTAAGAAAAATGATAGAATGGAGATGAATAAGAGAAATTCTTGTCTTGATTCCAGCAAATTTAGGTATCCAGGCTCTGATACCACTTGTAGGAACGTCCACGATTAGCACGGGAACCTAAATTTGTTATCTATTGTCCAATTAGGCGAAAACTAATGACAAGTTAACTAAATAACAAGAATTACTCATTTAAATGTTGTTTTCATTGATCTAAAGTTCAATACATTCGAGAACCGGATCCAACAGAGCTTCGCCGTCTCTGTGCCAAAATCTCTAACTATCACAAATGAATAACCAAGGCACCTATTTATAGGATTGGAAGTTCGCTGGTGACAGACTATGTTCGGGCGAACTTGACATCATCATCACCATGACCAACGAACTTGACCTCCAACTCACCTAGATACGCCTCATTTCTAACAGATTAAGCCATAATCGCTCAGACTCGATACATATTGACGTAGGCAACAGACATATGCACCAACAATTAGCATGGATTAGAAAGGGTTTTCCTAGTCTAGTTCATGTTATACAAGAAATCTTCATCAAAACCTTACAAAACTTGAAAAATACCTTCAATTTTGCTGAACTAAGATGATGATCAGCTGTGTTTTTTATGCTTGAGAGCAGAATTTGGTTGCAAGATGAAGAAAAAAAAATAAAAAAAACTTTTATATAATAATGGGGGTGGGGCAGTCGCAAGGTGGGGTGCCCTACCCCACCCCTGCTTTGTCGTGCTTCGTTTTCGTGTTAAAAAGATGATGTCTATCTTCGTTTTACGTTTAGGTTCGTTTTCGGGTCCCACACGCGTCCCCGATTTGCCAAACGGGCTCCCTTTTTTGCGTTTTTAGTGTTAAAAGACTCGGTTTTAAAAACTGGGCATAACCGTCTCGAAACCCGAACACGGTTACGTTTCATTCATGATGGCCTCGTATTAGGGTAGTTTAAGTGTTTTTAGGCTTGATTGGCCGTTCCTTGCATGTTTGGTTGTCTTTTGTTGCTCTCAAAACGAAGGCGTTTCCCTAACCGGGAAACTGCCTCATTTTGCGTGTCCGAGCTCTGATTTTTTCAAATCCTATGTCATGGTCTATGGCACATTGTTCCGTGAACTCCGAATCTTAAATGGTCCCACTGTTGACCTAATAATCATAGTCAAACGTTTAATGCGCTGTTAAACGGAAAGCTACCGTTTAACACGTTTTTAAAGGATAAGGACACCAACCTCACACCGTTGGCCCTTATTAGTGTTGTGTTAACCATGACGTGCTCTCGGATTCCTCCGAGACATAACAAATATCATTTAACATAGCACACAAGCCATACATGTTTTTAGGGTTTTCGCACAATTATTGTTTTAAGCATACTTAAAATTTTGCACCGATTATGGTGTACCTGGTTTCGTCCTGGGTATCACACGAAGACCTCATGAATTAGTATATCTTGGCTACTCAACCTGTGGGTATATGTGCCATCTAAATTTTAAATTAAATCGAAGTTCAGTTATTCTATAATCAAGATTAATAACCTTATGCTTAAAGATCCTACGTGCGATCAACATGGTTTTCTTATGTGTGATCTTATGTTGTATCACAACCACTTTGGGGACATGTTGTAATAACATCACAGATGGTATAAAAGAACTTGATAGAGCATTTGGAGACCAAGTATCATATCAATAGACTTTTTTTTCTTTTTTCTTTTTTCAGGTTCGAGCACATGCGTGTGATACCACTATCCAATCACGCGAAACATACATACCATTATAATTTAACCATACATAAAATTAATTTTTTTTATTTACCCTTGCTACTTGGGTAATAGTATCTGATTTGTCACATTCTAAATTTGTTATAGTTGTTATAAACGTGAACAAAATGAGAAGAAATTTACTTAAAAATCTTTATAATTAGCTTTTAGCAAAATACGGCTCTCTGATGGTAATTAGTAATCAGATATGCGACGAGCACCTTTATAATCAAATATTCAGTTGGAGTAAACTGCCATTTTGGTCCCTGAGGTTTGGCCAGTTTTGTCACTTTAGTCCAAATCTCAAAGTTTTTGTATCTGGGTCCCTATGTTTTCAGTTTTGCTGCCATTTTAGCCCAAAAGTGTAATCTGACCAGATTCCCCAAATTAAATCCCCCTGTTTTGTCCTTTTCCTCAGGGGTAATTTAGTCATTATAATGTTATTATAATTCATTATTAATTAAAATAATACCTTTGACCCTATAGCATAGAAACCTTCTTCATCATCCCCTAAATCCCAAACCCTAATTCTTGGATAAATATTATTTGTTATATCTGGTTATTGGTTCTCGGTTTCCGTATTTTGTTGAGATGCTGCAGGTGGTGATAATAGTTTGGATGGATGTGATTTGAGATCAACCTCAAAGGTCTTGGAAATATCATCACCAGATGAAGATTCATCTTGAAAGTATCTACTTCTAGATTCAACAGCACTTTGTGAAATTTGTTTCTCATGAATATCCCCCTTGTTGTGGTTCACACTGGGATGAGTATCGTTTGTTATATATGATTTTTGGTTCCCGATTTCCTTGTTCGGTTGAGAATCCGCAGGTGGTGAATATTCTTTGGAAGGATGTGGTTTGAGGTCACCCTCAAAGGTCTTGAAAATTCCATCACCTGCAGCACTTTGTGAAGTTCGTTTCTCATGAAAATCTCCCTTGCTGGAGTTTACACTGGGATGGATATTATCTGTTTTATATGATTTTTGGTTGTCACTCTCCTTATTCGATTCAAAAACAACAGGTGGTGGTGATACCTTGGAGGGATATGGTTTTTAGATTAACCTCATAAGCCTTGACAATTCTATCAGCGGATAAGGATTCATCTTGAGCTACTTTCAGATTCCACAACACTTTCGGAAGTTTGTTTCTCGTGAAAATCCCCCTTGCTGGAGTTTACATTGGCACGAATATCATTTGTTGTATGAGTTTTTTGTTTCTCAATCTCCTTGGTCGGTTCAAAAACTACAGGTGGTGGTGGAGGGGCATGTCTATCACAGAATTAGGGCTTGGGATATTGGGGAAGATGGAGAAGGTTTTGTGCTTTTGGTCAAAGGTTTTATTTAGTTTAGTTATTTTAATTAATAATGAGTTATAATAAAATTATAATGACTAAATTACCCCTGAGGAAAAGGACAAAACAAGGGGGTTTAATTTGGGGAATCTGGTCAGATTTTACTTTTGGACCAAAATGGCAACAAAACTGAAATCACAGGGACCCAGATACAAAAGTTTTGAGATTTGGACTAAAGTGGCAAAACTGGCCAAACCTCAGGGACCAATATGGCAGTTTACTCATTAAGTTGAGATTACAAATAACCTTTTCCATCAATGTATCTAAAAACATAAGACATATAAAATAAGAGCACTTAAAACGGAGTCTATAAATAAATTAGGGTTGCAAACGAGGTGAGCCCGAGCTCGGCTTATGGGTAGTTTTTCAAGCCCGGCATCGGCTCGTTTATTATATATTAATTAACTTATGATAATTAAAATTGTGTAAATTTATAAACTTGTATGTAACAAAATACACATACATAATTTTAGTTATTTTTTTATTATTTCATAAATAATATTTTTTATTTAAACATATAATTAAAAATTATACAAATAATGAGCTCGTAAATACAAACGTAATGGTGACGGAAGTTGGTACCCATAAATATCTTGTCGAACGATGCATTGTTAATGTTGGACATTTAACTTAATTAAACCATAGGTTTTTTAAAACATCAAGTTTAAAAGTACGTCACAACCACACCATAGTTAAGTTGTTTTGATCCTTATGGATCTTATTACATAGGTCCCAAAATTTTAAAAGTTTGTCCAAAACATTCATAAAACAACCATGCATCAACAACCACAAGATACGCCATAATTCTCGAAGCCATGCTCAAGTACCTGAAGAACACGTTAAAATCAAGTGTCAACACAAAGAAGGGTGAACTCACATATTCAAATTTAAAACAAGGAAAACTTTCTAATTATGTGTTTATTATCAAAACATCCAAATAATATTTTCGAAATTTAATTTATTTCCTTAATAAAATCCATGAGTCAGCCGTCGCAAGCGTTTCCCCGAAACCTCCGATCTAAAGCATCTTCCCAAGTTTTACATATTACATTTATTGAATCAAATGTTCAGACTCGTATGTATGCAAGACAATACGAACTATATATTAATAATAAGGGTATAATTAAGACTAGACTATAATAGAATATCAATTCGTTGTTTGACTTGATCGGAGCGACCGATCACGACGGGGTAGTCAACCCGATAGATCTACCAACAATTCTACGTGTTCAATATTTAAATGATTAAACAGCAATACTTGCGCAGCCCATAAGGGCCATCTATATCACTTGCCTCATGAGCAATATATATATCCTACTAAAATGATAAATTTAATATATAACGAGTTGTACGAATCCCCGACGTCCCCACCGAAACGTAAGCCTAATCCCGAGAATTAATCTCTTGAGACCGAGCCAATTCGTCACAACTTTAGATTTAAGCATTATTAAATCTACACGGTCGTTTTCTCGAAAACACCATAAAATCCACGTTTCATCCCAGAAACATATTTATTCACAAAACCGTTTCTACCTGAAACATATTAATATCATCAAAATCATATATTTTCCATGAAAATATACATTTTAAATAAGAAAAGATATGTTTTATTGAAAAACATCTTTAATCCTTTTTAAGGCGTGTCCTTCCACCAAACATATACAAAACCGTAAAAAGAGGGGGTTTAGTGACACTCACCTTTGGGTGCGTAATTAAATTAGCGCGATCCCACAATTTGATTCTACACGTCTTAATATACGTAGGAACGATTTAATAATCAATATTTCACAATATTACTAAGTTTCTCCAATACTTAGAATTTTAACATAACTTTGAGATTTTATCGAAAAGTCATTATTTTTTATTATGTTGGCATATTAATATATATATGAGTTCATATATATATATATATATATTTTTAAGATTTTGCAACTTGAACAATTTTATTGGTGACCTTAATGTTATATCCGTTAACACTCCCGTTTATAAGTACTATATATCTACGATTTGCGCGCCGTAATATATATACATAAACGTGCATATTTACACAATATCATAGCACGCGAAATCTCGTTAACTCATACATTTTATCATTTTTAAAGCATGCATACATGAAATAACTTATTAAGTTAACCTATGTATCAATTTTCATGCTCGACAAATAAGTTAGACATTTAACGCGATTTTACCGATTCTACTGTTTTAAACATACAAGCGTACATGCATAGACTTAATTCCCGCTATCATGTCAACACTTAACATATTATAATATTCACATATTTAAATAACATAACACATTTAAACACATAAGGTTCACCCATGAACAACCCATTCTAGTGTACATTGAAAAATGCGTATTTTAGTGATTCGGTAACGTTTTCGGGTGCCGAAAGTCACGTATGACTAACCAAACACCAAATAAACTTAATATAAGTTAAAATACTTATATTTATATAAAAAATATAAGTTTAGTTACTGATCTAAAACAGTTTCGTAAAAACCTCGTAAAAAGGCGATTTTTACCGTTTTTACCGCATAGTTTTGCGTCAACGTTACCATAACCATCCGAACTCGAAACGACTTCATATTTTAACACAATACATGTTATATACCGAATAAAATGATGGTTATAATCAGATTAGTGCAGTTTTTGTATAAGGCACATAAATCATGCGATTTCACACATTTTACAACTTTTTAAGCACAATGTACTACATGCAAAGCTAGTAAACTTCATGACAAGTTTCATACTACTTTAACACATGAAACAACCTTATTTTTAAGGTGTATAATCTGATCTAAAACTATTTTTTATCATAACATCATTTATTCATCATTTCATGTACTTACACCCACATGCATGTCCATGTACAAGCAACTAATGCATCCATATCATATCATTTTCAACTTGCATGAACTTAAATACATCTAGACATGTATTTAATTTATGTTCATATAATCAAGATCATCATCTTCATATGATTATCATCTAATCATTTACCATAAATGCAAGATTTATACACATATCCTTGCATATTCAAAATCATTATCATTAAAATTCACATGCATGCATATATATACAAATATATACACACGGCTCATATATACACATATATATAATTCCAAAATTTCACTTTTCATATCAATCTTTTTAAATCAAAGAACCTTCTTGCATGACACCTTTTTATTCATGCATGTAGCAATTTCCAAGAATCACATCAACAAGAATCTTTCAACAAAATCAAACTCAATCTCATATGTATATACATACATACCCACGGCAACCCACATAAACATATACATATCCATTTTATTTTCTTTGAAAAACCCATTTGTTATTGTTTTTAAGTTAGTGAATCATCCAAGAACAAGAGAAACCCATTTACTATCATCTTTACCAACAAGAATCATGAACATTTTTAAAAGATATGATTTATACCTTCAAGATTCTAGTGGGTTTTTGATTAAGATGATGAGATGTAGCTTGGTCCTTGCTTGGAACTTCTTGGAAACACCTTAAATCTTCAAGAACACTTGAAATATTGTTGTATGAACATGGATCTTCAAATAACAAAGTTGGATTTTGAAAACGGATGTTGTTTGGAGGGTGGTCGGCGGAGCTTTGATGAGAGAGAGAGAGAGAGAGTAATTTGATTTTGTGATATTTCTTGGATTTGTGAAAGATTTGAAGAAGATATGGAAAAAGGCTCATCATTATTTCTCATTTTCCCATGTCAACACATGGAGGAGAGAGGAAAAGGAGGCCCTATATGGCTGCCACCAACCCTTACACACACACAAATACATGCATACATATGTATATATATCACATATTGGCTTTAAACAGGTATTTAACTGGATACCGGGTATTTTATCTAGTGTTTTAAATTATTTTCAACGCTATATAAAAATAAGCTCACTAAAATATTACTAACCAATATTTTATTTGCCGGGACCAGTTACGTTGTCGGTAATTGGCAGTATGCGCGCTGTGTTGCGCAGTAAGCGCTTAAATTAGAAAAATAGAGTTTCTTAACGTTTTAAATTATTTTTCCTCACAATTATGATTAAATATATTACTTAACTCATAACATACTATTTTTGGGATTTTAACATTATTCGGCGGTCACCGACGTTCGTTTCGCATTTTAACCGTTACGCGATAAGCGTTTATCTTAAAATTGCCAACGTAATTTTTATCAAACTTTGAATTTACCAACACATCAAATACCATATATATACATCATAATTAATCATATACAACCTTTTATTCATTTATGACACGTGTTACATTTGTACGGTACTGCCTAAATAGCCGGGTGTCACAGGTTTAGGGCTACTTTAGGCTGGTTCCTGTCGTTTTTGGACCGGTTTTAGCTATGTTCAGACTGGAATTTGGCATCAATTCTTGCTGGAATGCCTTTAACTGTGCGTGCAAGTGGCGCTTTTGACTACTATTGCAATTTGATTCTCTCTAGTAGAGGTCTCATGTTCGAAAGCCCACCTGCCTAGCACAAGCTGAGTTTAACTGCTCCCATTGGTTATCGCCTATAATCATTTTGCCGTGTATTGCAGTTATCAGCGGCTTGTGTTTCACCATAAACTGTATCATCTACGTGAAGAAAGAGATATGAAGCCTGAAACTTTTGCTAGTCTTGTTTCTGCTATCTTGTATGAGAAAAGGGAAAATCACCATAATAGCCATTTTGACCAATATAATTATGAAAATAGCCTTGACTTTTTTAAATTTATCAATATAGCCTTGACTTTCCATCTCCTGCGCCATATGGGCGCAACACATTACTCTCCTGCGCTAAAATTTTCACTTCCTGTGCTGCGCCATCTTCTCCTGCGCTATTCTCTCGAGTGCCACCATTTTTCCTGCGCCATTTTTTGTCCTCCTGCGCCAAAACGACACGTGTCTGTATATGGTTAAGTGGTAATTTAACAATTTTCACGGCTATTTTGAAAATTTTTAAAGTCAACATGATTATGGCTATTTTGGTGATTTTCCCTTGAGAAAAGGTTAACAATCATCTTACTACCGTTTGGTTTCTAAAGTTTTCCATCATTTAGTTTCATAAACTTATATAAAACTTGCATTTAATAGATCTTATTAATATTCTGTAGGTTTGGTCCTTATTTCTGCAACCTGTGATTGATAACAACAAGCCATTCATATGCACAATGGACTCGACTGGAACAAAGTAGGTCCACTTTTTATGCTTTTGTTATTTGTCATACTTTCAAAACGACTCTTCAACCTCGATCTGGAGGTTTTGTAGATCGAGGTGCAAAATGGGCGGGTCAGGGTCGGTTAACATGTCAAAATGGGTATGGGTCAAAAACAGTCATTAGTTCATTACGGGTCAGGTTGGTTCGCCCCACTACACTTGTCTAACATTTTTTACTTTTTTTAGTGAATAAAGTAGTATATCCGTTTTGATTATATTAGTCATGCGTTAATTTGTTATCTTTGCCTTTTGAAATGAATCATAGAGAGCTTGCAAAAGATTTTGTGGTGCCAGATAGGTCTGTCAATGGATTGGATATTGATCAGTAGATCGCGATGGGGAGGACATGTTTACATTGTGTAAGTTTGTTGCTAACCATTATTTTAATTTATTTCAATTTGTTTCATTTCATACATAAGTAAAGAGGTAAATCTACTTGGTTTCTTTTTACACACCCATTGTATTTTCATTACATAACTAATTTTAAGTAGAGAACTATGTGAATTGCATAAATACTTGTTTATGGTGCTGATATAGTGGGAGAGAGAGAAAGAGATATTGTTATGTGGTTACATACACCTTTTGTATTATAGTTAAATCAATACGTACAAATTTTTATGCTGTTCTTACAGTGCTCCATTTAAACTCGATTGTGTATTGCATGACTCTCTTTCTCTATGTATAACTTGAAACGATTTTGTATGGCTTTTTTTTGCAGCACGCCAATTGAAGTGACTGAAAGAATCTTGAAAGGAAGAACGGATTTACCTTAAACTTTAGTTAACAGTTGATAGTAGTGAAACATTTGACTTTCAGATTGTCATAAGATGATTTCTTGATGTTGTGGTTGTGGTTGGTAGCATAATTATTAAAAAGACTTCTTTTTACTGTTTGCCATAGCATAAACCTTTAGGTTTGATACCATGGCGTGGTGGATCTACTTTATATTATGGGTCGGTAAAGCCACCATAAATGAAAAGCTTTTACATTTCACGGTCAAAAGTTACCTCGTCTTTTTTGCCTCGCTCACAAACAAACTGGTGCAGAGCACTCACTTGTCTCTAGAGACGTTCAAGGTCTAGTTCAACTTCAACCGGTTTTGATTAGAATTCTAGGTTGAACCGTTAACTAAGTTAAAGTCAACCAAACAAATTGGTTTGGGTGGTTTAAACAGGTGTGTTTTCTTTTTGTTTCAAAATCATTAGTTTGTAACTTTGTATTATTTTTTTTTAAATTATGAAAGATGGTTGATGAATATCAGACATACGATAACTAATTGCATATTCTAAAATTGATAAACAAAGGGTTCCAAGTTTCAAGCTTATACACATTAGAGGCCATATATATAGATATTCAGATATATAATGGCTGCTAGTTCTCATATTCTTTAGACTTGTTCTTGTTCTGGCAGATGTTCTTGATCCACTTGATCAGTTTCTTGGCTCTTCTTTTTGCTTTATTTTCATTGTTCTCTTTGATCGATTCCTTTTGATACTCTCCTATCGCACCGATCCCTCCTGTACCCCATTGATCTGCCCACGTTGGTGCCTCATTAATAGTCATGCTCTATAGCTCTTCAATACATGCACAAAAAAACATCATGATATGCATGGCCTATATAGTAGGTGTGCTGGTCTACGTGTACATATACAAGTTTATATATATATATATATATATATGTGTGTGTGTGTGTGTGAGAGAGAGAGAGAGAGAGAGAGAGTGAGTGATTGAGGAAGGAAGGGAGGGAGGGAGGGAGGGAGGGAGGGAAAGTTGGTACATACCAGCTGATACAATACAATCACCAACACTCTAAAACAACTTACTTGAGGATGTATACAAGTAGGTATATATTGTATATGAGAGAGAGCCTTGAGATGATATGTTTGGAGAAAACTTAAGGTGCAAGATAAAAGAGAAAAAGAGGCTTTTGTAAAGGAAAACCCATTTTACACTTTTAATGCATAATAGTGCTGTAGAATGAATATTAAAAAAAAAACTAAATGAAATTTTGTACACTTGCTTATTTCGTAAACCAAGCTATCAACAGGTGGTAATTTTTGAAACTATTTGAACACAAAAATAATTAGGCGTTGAGTACTCATGTCTAACCAATTTAATAAATAGGTCAGGTTGAGATGTTTAACTCGTTTAATCTAACGTTTATATTCAGGCTGACTTGTTTAATTCGTTTGATTACTTGTCAACATATTCACAACACGTTTAACCCCCTTTATTACAACTTGATTACAAGAAGTCGGCCATATACAACTCATCAACCATTTGACTCGTTCAGATAAATATGTAGCACACTTGTGTTTAAGTTACAATGTTACATGATTATACATGTATCAAAACTTAAATGCATATTGCATGTTTATATATATATATATAGGGTGTGTTTATGTTCATTAGTTGAACTTGCCAATACGTTAACATGAGATACAACGCCGTCTCCGAAAACGTTAAAAACAATTTGGGCCCTGTGCGAGATAAAAAACACTAACCCTACACACTAAATCGATTCGATATATAAAATTTAATTTATGTTTAATCGTTTGAAATTTGGGTCTTTTAAAACTGAGTTAGCCATATTACCATTAGTTATTTAGTTTGGGTTTAAAATTCTCAACCTTTTAAAATTGTTGTAACTTCAAGTATTAAAACAAATTGACTCGGTTTAATGTAAATATGAAGGCTTTTATATATATATATACACAGTGGCGAAATCATAACATTTTAATGAGAGGGTCTGTATTGATTTTCCTTTACATAAATCACAAACTTGTGTTAGTTACTTTTGTTTAATGATCAACATGCTATAAACATGTAAAGATAATTTGTATTTGCATAATCGAAAAAAAGATTTTTTTATTTTTATTATACTTTTTTCTAGAAAAGATATCTTTATATAATGAAAAATGTGCTATTCAAATATATAAAAAAGAAAAAAAAATTGATAAATTAAAAAAATTAGATGAAACAAAAAATCTAAAATCTTTTTATATAATCTTAAATAAATTAATAAGGAAAAATAAATAAATAAATAACAAAAATCATTTCGTCTAAGTAAATTATATTTGTTTTGTGTTTCTGAAAATCATTTCGTTTGAGCAAATTAAATTTGTTTTGTGTTGTGAGTCTGTTGCTAGCAATTAGACTTTCATTTCCTTTTTAATCTAACGATAAGATATTATGTAATAGGAATTTAGGACCCCTGTATAGTGGGCTATGGGCTTTAGATATTAAAGGTCCAGTACTGCTTTAATATAATAGGTCATCTTCGTCGTATCATAACTTCCTTTGTTATTCAGAGCGGTATATAGCCGTCGGAGTCCTGACCGAAAAAAACTTCAAAATTATCTCAATTTCTGCCGTCTCTTCTCATCTCAACTGTAATCTCCACTCTGGTTCCTTCGGTATGCTATGATACAATTCTTTCTAAATTTTTTCCGGGCCTCTTGAGGTTTTGACCTGTCGCCCACCCAACACATGCTCAGGGCCGGCCCTGATGAGATAGTTTCCAACACTAATAATAATATACTCTTGGGCTTCTGTTCTCATGTAAAAACTTTCATAACAAATTGTAATTTAAAAAATGATTTGTTACGCGTTAGTAATTTTTGTAGTGTAGTTTTAATTATTGAAAATGGTTTATCTAAACTTTCTTTATAAAAGCAAGGAGAATGTCAGAATGTGACCCTACTTGGCTATAGTTTGTGTGGTATTCCATCCTACTTATTACGTGTGAGAATTTTTAACAAGACATGTGCGTAACACAAAATTTGTGAATTTGGGTTTAGTTCAAACGAGTTTGGGTCAGTTTTAGGTTGAACTCACGAACCCATTTAACTAAACACATTAGGTTCGGGTCAACCCGGTCCGGTTGGCGGTTAACCCGTTTAACCAATTTAAATTATATTATATTTTTTGATAATATATTTTATGTCATAAATTATATATTATATGTATTTTGTGCCATAATTATAACCAATTTATATTATATTATATTTTTTATAATATGTTTTATGTCATAAATTTAATATTGTGTGTATTTTATGCCATAATATAACTTTAAAATAGTAATTATTACAAGATTTTTTAATTTTAGTGTAAAAGTATTTTGCGTGTTATTTGGTAAATTTTAATTTTAATATATGAATGTGGAAAAAAAAAGTAAAAAGTTCGGGTTGAACGGGTCATGTTCGGGTCAACTTGCAAATATCGGGTCGTGTTCGGGTTCATTTGTATGACAAGATTTTCTGGTTCGAGTCGTGTTCGGCTTCGTCTAAAATTTTCAAGTTCGGATCAGTCTAAGACTCCACGATGTGGAGATGTGGAGGCCTCAACCACGCCGGCACACTGCCTCGTTCCATGGCGTGGTGGCGGCGTGGGGATGAAGACGACAAAAATACCACCGGCGTGGAGGGGGTTTGGCTTGGTGATATGATAACTTGTTATTGGTGGTGAGAAATAGTTGTTGAACGACTACATTAAAAAAATATTTTTCTTTTAAAAAATCCTATATATTAAATCATTCTAATCTTAATTCTCAAAAAACACATAACATATCCAATCTATTTCTCTCTACCAGCATGTTTTCCCCACTTTTATCATTCTCGAAAAAAAACAGAAGGCTCAAATTCATCATCTTTATTGAAAATCTTCTTTTACTCTCATCGGATGAAAATGGCCCGAAGCTAATAATATTAGCGGTTTAGAAGTGCACCAAACTATATTTGAAGACGAAGGATCCTCATCAAAACCCAAAAGGAGGGAATACATAGTACGTAATTGCTTATCGCATATGACTTATTGATTACTGATTTTTTTTCACCCAACCCAACATATAATGATATGAGTTTTAGGCGCCGTTTTCGTATGATCTGAAGTTTATTTCTAAGAATAAAAAATGATTTTACAAAATAAATATGATTTTTTTTCCAACAAAAAAACCGATGCATGTGGTAGTATGTGATTTAGCACGTTGCAAAAAGTTACGACCGCGATTAGACAATTGGCTTATGTCACGACTTCCAACATAATTGATGACTATATAAAAATGTCGGAATGAGTGGTGAGGGAATGTCTTCATTATTTTTGTGTGTACGTCATTGATCTATATTTTAAAAAAATATTTAAGAAAACCTACGTTTGTTGACATACAACAAATTTCGAAGGCTCATGAAGAGCGACATGGTTTCCCTAGGATGATCGGTAGTTTAGATTGTATGAAATGTGAATGGGAAAGTTGTTCAACTGCGTGGAGCGGCCAACACACTAGTGAATATCATAAAAAACCATTTATGATGCTTGAAGCGGTTGCATCAAAAGATCTTTGGATTTGGCATGCATTCTTTGATATGTCTTCTTCGAACATCGATTTAACTATTCTTAATCAATCACCCATTTTCAACGACTATATAACGGTGTTGGACCGAAGTCTTCTTTTTTTAAACGGTGCAGAGTACAAATACGATTATTATATAACGGTTGGAATTTACCTGGAGTATGTCGTGTTTGTAAAATCATTTACAAAGCATACAACCTTAGACAAAAAAGAGAACGAAGCTTAATGGTGCTCAAATTGCAGCACGAAAAGATATCGAACGAACATTTAGTGATTTGCAAAAAAGATGACACGTTTTGAATATGCCCTGTAGGACTATGGAAAATTATAAAACTAGGAATCTAATGTACGCGTGCGTTACATAACATAATTTTGGAGGATGAAGAACGCACAATTTGCGAGTACTATGAGTAGGAGAGTCAACGAAATACCGAAGAAATTAGTGATGAAGCGAGGGATTTATGATAATACCATACATCACAACCTTGAGCGGATTTGGTTGAAATCATATTTGGGGTGTTCCACGAAACGACAATGGTGAAGATGATGATTAAAAGTTTATGTAATTTTTATTTTAAGTTTATGTATATTTTTAATTAATGTTATTTCTCTAATTAATATTAATGTTTTTTAATTTAATAGATTTGTTTATTTTTCTAAATATAAAATAAATATAAAAATGGATGTCATGTATCACACCACACCATATCCCACTCCGCGCTTTTTGGGTCTTAATGGTGAAATCTGACAGCCCTGACGTGGCTGCCACCTGGCGCTTCATGCCCTCCCACTCCGTGTAGTTTAATGCTAAAATAATCCGAGTTTTAATAAAACCGCGTTAGATTTTATTTTTTGAAAAAGAATTCTATGTATCAAATAGAAGTTTCTATATATTTTTTGAAATGATTTTCAATACTATTACGAATAACCAGTTTTTGTTATGCTCTAAAAGACATATGAAACACTATTGTTGCCTTTTTAATAGGCAAACACTCCAAAGAAGTTAGAGAAGGAACAAGTGATTTGGGGAAATTTTCTGATATATTTCTAAAACAAAAATGTAGAATTTATACATGTTTGAGACCAAAGCTCATCACCCAGCCCCTTTCTATGAATTCATTGTGTAAGTCATTTTTGGGGAAAGATTTCATATCTATCGAATCCTCTAATCTAAACATGGTGGAGATGGATTATGCGGTGATTTTCACTTGTTCTTTATTGATGGTGGAAGTTATGAGATAGGGACTTTTGTTTTGTAATGTGAGCTTTGCATTTGCCCAAAATTCTCTAAGGATGGAAAGATAGATAGGGCGTTTGCGGTGAGAATGTAAAGGTATTTTGATGAATTTATGATGTCAATGATAGAGTGAAAATCCTTGTTCTTGCTGTGTTTTACAAGATACGGTGAATAGTTGTGAGGGGTTTTCAATTCAAGAGCCATAAATAACTTTAATTCAAATCTTTTGAAAATCTTTTATGCAGATGATCTTTTGATTGGAAGCAAATTCAAAGTATTCTCTTTTGAAAATGCTTTTAAATATTTATTAATAATGCAGGACAGAAATAAACTCCATTTCTCATGGTTTATATAGGGTTAATGGAATAGGGATGCTAGCGTGGACTACGATTACCTTTTTAGTCCACGTGGTAAGTTGCTATTTGTTGTAGCAAACCTTTATTCAGAAAGTGGGTCCTAGTGAAGAAACCCTTTGAAGAAGATATGTAAGATCTGTTTTCAAAATATTTGTTTGAAACCTCTGTTGTGCTCAACAGACCTTTGAGCAACAAGAACAGTGTTTTGAAACGTCTGTTTGACTTTTGGTCAACAGAGTTTTGAAAAACCTTTGTTGGGTTATACCGAGTTTTGAGTGAGAGTAAGGGTAAATTTTGATGAAACAGTGGCTGTGTTTGACTTTTGTGGTTTTGAAAAATTTGTGGTTTTTTTGCCTTAAACAGTTGTTTACCAAAGTTGAAAAAACTTTTGACCCACTAAGACAAATGTTTTACTCTTTTGAACAGAGTTTTTGATTTTGATGCTTTTATAAATCTTGTCTTGATTTTAAAACAATAACTTTTGATTTTCTGATTTTAAAAACAAGATTTAACAAAAATTAAGACAAAAATTTTGGTGGTTTTTCAAAAAAAAATTCTTTCTTTTATTTGGATAGATATAGATACACAGGTAACCTTTGTTAGTACTTTCAAATTATCAACAATGGTTTCCTGCCAGTGGTGATGAATGGGTCATTCTTGCAGATGATCCAAAGTATTGTCTGCTTTTGATTTGGTGTTATCAACCACTGTAGTGGCTCATTGGGATTGGTCATTGGTCACAAGGAGTTTTTGTACAATCTCCAACTTATATTTTTGACCTTTTGCAAGTGCCTACACACTTGGGTCAACTGGAAGTTGACCATTCCCAATAAGATGTTGATACCCATGTGGATGTCTGTTTACCCTTGGTTTTTGGGGCCGGGGCATATGTTCTACATACCTATAAGGTACCCTATTGCACGATGGTTGCCCATAGCCTCTGGGTAGTGGGTTTTGTGGTACAACAGAGGTTTGACGTAACCTTTATGCAGGATGTTGGTTCACATCTTGTGGGTGAGAAATATGGTTTGACTCAAGTCTTTTGGGAAGTGACTGGGAATTCCTGTTAACAAGCCCATCATCCTTTTTAAAGTTTATTTTCTTTCTTGACCTGTTTTGATTTACATCATATGGTTTAAGAAAAGAACATTGTTGGGTCAAGTGGTTGGGTTTTCCACAAATGGTACACCCATGAGTAGATTCAGAGACATTGTTTGTTCGATTAATATCATAGGCTTTTAACTTAAAACAGTGTTTTGCCACATGAATTTTCTTTCCACAGAAATCACATTGCATTGTTGGAACCTTATCTTTATTTGGACCCTTATATCTCTTTTTAGAAACAGATGCTTTAACATCTGTTTGAGAGTTAGTAAGAGGAATGATTTTTATCTTAGGTTGGTCAAGGCCATTTGAGTTTGTAAAATCAATGGGTTTGAAATTTTCCTTAGTATCACATTCATCAGACCAAGTAGGTTTAAATTCATACTTTAGTTTTTCAGCTTGATTGGAGCTTAGTGGCTTTTTAAGAGTTATTTTCTTGCCACTAGGTTCAGTGATTTTATTTCTTCCCCAGTTTATGTGGTTGGTATAACTTCAATCATCTCAGAGTCAATGGAAGTTTTGGTTTCTTGTTCTTGGTCATATTTTCTAAAGCCAACCCCAAACTTGACATTACTCTTGATCTGTTTATCTAGAAGCATCTCATAACCTTGACAAGATTCAACCTATCTTTCATAGGTGATCTATGTTGATTCCAACTCCTTTTGTACGTTTTGATATTTTTCTATTAGAGACTGGAGTTGGTCCTTGGTTATAGATGCTTCCTGTTTCAGACTGCTTAACTCAAGGTCTTTTCAGTTATTCTTGTTTTAAAACCTTTTTTCATTTTTTCTATAATAAGTTCACTGATTTGTACCTTATCTCTCAGGTTTTCATTTACCTCTTTTATGTTAGCAAAAGCAATGATGCAATTATCTTAACACAACTCGTTAAGAGTTTGAGGTAATACCTTTGAGGCAGGCAATTTAACTTGATCCATCCGGCTACAATTAATGGAACTTTTGGAATGTCTCTCATCCATCCTTTCGGCATGCTCCTGGTTATCAAAAAATGTTTGATTAGAGCTTTCAGCAGCTTCACCAGCAATTCCTTCACCAACAATGGTTTGAACCAGATCTTCTTCACCTGAAATATGCTCAATAGCCATAAAACAAAAGTTTTCATGTTAATCACAGTCATTTGCAATTAAAGCAGTGTTTTCATATATTAAATTCTTTGGAAAGCTAATCCAGTCAACATAGCCTTGTGTAAAGAAGCTCTGTTGACTAGATTCTGCTGGTGTAGGAGTAGTAGTAGCTTTGGGTGCTTGAACATGTGCAATTGGCATTTGGACATACTGAACCTGAGGGACATGTGGTGCAGGGACATAGTGCACAGGTACAAGATTCAGATTTTGTGCAAAGTAGTTTGTGTTTTGCACATTTGGTCCAGGGGTATTTTGGGGATAAAACTGTTGTTGTGTACCAGACTGACTGAGATCTTTGATCAGGATATGTGATCATTGGTGCATAGCTATTTTTTTGAGTCTTACAACCTCTAGCAAAATGTCCCAGCCTATTACACTTAAAACATTTAATCTTTGATTTATCCAACTTCACTTTGGACCTTCCACTTAATCCTAGGTAAGTCCTACCAGTCCTTTTATAAAAATTGTTAGCTCTTAGACTGAGTAGGGCTACTTGGTGTAATAAGTCCATCTCCTCCGGGTCAGTTAGATCATCGAGTACAAATGAGTGATTATCAGTGACATGAGTATCATCATTTGCTGCAAAAGCATAACTCGTGGAATGTTGATCAGAGTTGATTCCAATTGATATGTCAATAAAATGATTGAAACTCTGATCATTTCTCATTCCAGAGGATGATCCTCCTGACTTAAAAGTGTTTTGTTACACCTTTCCAGTTTCTTGGAGCTTTTTCTATTTGACAAGCTCCCTCTTAAGGTTAGGAGCTCCATGGATCTAGGTCAGGCTCATGTCCTTGAAATCTAGGGATGTTTTCATCACTATAGCAATAGTGACCCTTTTTTAGGCACAGATCTTAGAGATCGGTTACCTAAATTGGTTTTTGTAAGTTCCTTGTTAACCAACTTTAATTGACTGATAAGACATGAAAAATATTCAAACTGCCGAGTCAGGGTCTCCCATTTGACATGAGTGAAGGTTTCATATTGTTGGTTAAGTATTTCTTGAGTATTCTCGATAATATCCTCCATCCCACCAAATTGTTCCTTCAGTGCGTCCTACAACTCCTTGGCATTGTTACAATGCAACAGGCAAGCATAGATATCATTCGATAGAGCCATATCCACGATACTGAAGGATTTCGCATCTAGCTTGAATTTTTGATAATCTTTCTCGGAATAATTCTCCGGATTCTTTGGCTCAAATACATTTGGTACCATTGGAACATGAGGTGTGAAGACGACAAACTTCCAACACTCCGTATTTTGTTGAGCTAGTATATGCCCTAGCCTATGTTGCCAGATGTTAAATTCTGATCGGACAAGTATTGGTGGTGTTGCATGGATCATTTTGTGCCATTTTCTCTAGTTCTTTTTAGAAAAACCGAGTATGTGAAAGACACTTAATTAGTTCTTCACTATAAAAGTCTGAGCTACAAACTGTTATTGGATCTTTGTTGAGCTGATCTTTGATTGTTAAACTGATTGTGAAATCGAGTTTAACGTGACCAAGCTCTTTTACCAATTGTTAGTACTGAGTTTGATATTTGCAAACAAATAGTGATTATCACAATAGAATTCACAAATAGGAAGTCATCATCAATGATTGTTTTCCATTAATCTCAAAGGATTCAAATGTTTTACAAATCAATTGACTACACAGACTCCCCTTAGACGTTCACGTAACAAAACAATTCGTACACGAGAAAAGGTGATGTGTGTGATAATAGATCACTAATAGGTGTGATCTATTTATACGAAGTACCAAAAGCTCTGTTCAGTGATTGGTTGACATCACCCTGATAGTGACATCTAACATTCCTAACATAAAAGATTCCACAGTTGTTACAAACATCTGTGCAAATCCTATCATCTGTACTAACTAGTCTAAACATTTATAAGATAATTAGTGTTACTGACGTGTGCGTGTATATACATATTTTTACAATGAAAATTTTACACACAATTTGGTTTTAAATTTATAAAAATGATTTATACTTCAACATTAAAACACACACGAAAGGGCAAGTGTACCCCGTCATATATGTAGTAAAGTATCAGTAAGAACCAAGTATCGATCCAAGGATGCGGGCGGAGACGATAGTACTAAACCTTTGTCATTATTCTACCGGTAGAAAAGATAAGTGGATAAGTTGTTTAGACTAGAAAATGACTAAAACATAATCTTTTTTGTTTCTTTTTCTTTTTAAAAACATAAGAGACTCCAAATATGAAAAATATAAATGTAGCCTTGCTTTATGAACAACCGGAATATGTTAATTAAGTCGGATATGTCACTAAGTCACTTGGTCAATTTTCCATTTTTCAAAGACAATTAGTATCCCTTTCGGGAATCCTAACATGACAACTCTTCGGAAAGTTAAAACGATAAACACACTTTAACCACCTAAAATTGTTCTTTAATGCCCTATTAATGAATGTCCATGAAAATCCCTTAAAAATAAGCTAGTCATCCGTTAGTAGATTTCAAACCTCACTTAATCAAGGAAAGAGACACCGGTTAACACAATGCAACCACCAAGACAAGCATAAACTAGATTAAATCACAACCGAGTTCATTTTACATATCTTGAACACAAATCCACTAAGAAAGCAATTTTGGCCTAAATTACTAGCAAAGTTACAACTTATGTCAAGAATCCATAACAACACCATCTAACCCGCTAAGGTCCTTCCGTAAGGGAAAACACTCTTGATTATTACTAATTCCCCCTTATTAAACTAATACCCATTTCTTGTTTCATGGTGTAAACATTTTAACAAGTTAAAAGTCTACTAATACATGATTAATTAAGCTTCTTATTGCAAATATCTTAACTAACCACATACTAAACATCCAAGATAATTAACTATAATCAAGAATCCAACATCAATAAACAAGGTTGCAAACTAATCATCAAGGATTAACATAGAAAGTTGTTAAGTGTCATTACAAACATGACTTACATACTAATGGTTGTTTAATAAGCAAGGAAAACATAATGTTTTTTTCCCTTACCTTAAGATTGAAGATCCGGATAGTAACGAAGCTTCTTGGCACAACGGGGGCTTAATTCGGAGCAAAACTCATTGTTACCGGAGCCCAGAATTCGCCAAAGACGCTCCTAAAAGTCCAGATTTACGACCAGAACGCGTTCTGTGGTTGTTATATAACTTTTTCAATTGGCACGATCGTGCGCATAAAGTGCACGGCCGTGCACTGTTCAGCGTATCTTGTGAAGTTAGCAGATCTTAGCAGATATTTCAAACTGGCACGGCCGTGCTAAGTGTGGCACGGTCGTGCATCTCCAAGCTTCCGGCTGCACCGCCAGTCGCACTGGCAGAGCTCTCCAGGAAATAGGCCTCGCACGATCGTGCCAAGGCAAGCACAGTCGTGCGAGACGGTGAATCCAGCGGTACTGGCATTGGCACTGCCAGTGCACTCTTGTTCTTCGCATTGGAACGGCCGCGCCAATGTCCGCACGGTGGTGCCAAACGATTGCAGTTCACAGAATCTTCGTAACTTTGCCGATTCGCCCGTAAAATCCAGTTTTTCGTCATCTTCTTGTCCGGTACGCTGTTTAAGGCCTGTAAACCAAAACATAACTGATTAAGTGCCAAAACGTCAGTTTTATTGCCAAAAATGTGTAAAACGGGGATAAAATGGTTGACTAAAGTATGTGTATTTTTACATATATCAGTTACAATGGGAAACCACTGTCTAAGCTATCCTTTGTTGCAGTTATCCAAACATTTGTTTGGCTATACAGATGTTTGGTCTTCTTCATTAGACCTTTGACTTCATCAGTGTTTTGGTCATCAACTGTCTTTAGCCGTCAACAGATCTTGTTTCTTGTTGAACAATAGTTCCAAGTCTGGATTAAATGTTTGCTTTTTTCTTGAACAGATGTTCTGATTAGGTGTTTAAGATTCACTATCTTTGGGGAGAGACTGGTTCAGTCTTTTGCTTATTTCTTGATCAGTGGATCATGTTTTGGCTTTTGAATATCACACTTTCTTTTGTAGGTCTAAAGGAATGTACAACAGATCATACGTGAGCATCGATTTAAGAACTAGGAGAAAGCAAGTTATTATTTTAAGCCTAGAAATCCCATTAAAAATGCTTGTTTCTTGGTGAAAGATCGAAACTTTATTGGGGGTTTTGGTTGTGGTATGATATAGTAGATGTAAGGGAGATTTTGGAGGGTGATTGGTGGTGTTTTAATGGAGG
The DNA here is from genome assembly GCA_947069175.1 of Scalesia atractyloides. Classification (NCBI taxonomy): domain Eukaryota; kingdom Viridiplantae; phylum Streptophyta; class Magnoliopsida; order Asterales; family Asteraceae; genus Scalesia; species Scalesia atractyloides. Next base: position 36,169,210 of record CAMTDV010000004.1, on the reverse strand, counting down.
AATGGTTGTGTAATGGGTAAATTCGCTGTAGAAGAGGAAGGTTAGGGAAACTTGTGCTGCAATTTGGAGAAAATTCGCTAATATCAGTGATATGCACCAAATGCAACATATAAATTATATAAAATACGGTATAAAATCAACCCTTTTATGTACTAACGTTGGAAAAGTGTGTTTCTTTGTGTACTTTTGATTTTCAGGATTAAAAGAGCTTAAATGTACAAAAGGAACAAATTAACGACAGAAACCAACATAAATACAAAAGAAGAGAAGTTGACACTTCATACTGACCTTTTGAGCATCACCCAAAGACCAAAAACAAAAAACTCGAAGACAAGCATGGGGCAGTTCTCCACTCAAGATACTATGAAGAAAAAGACAAACAGAAGCAGACAACAGACACGGGGCCGTGTTCCATGGACACGGGCCATGGTCAACTCCCGGATATGCAGAATCTTGGATAGTACAACAACTACAATGGCCACAGGGCCGTGCCATTGACACATGGGGCCGTGTGAGCATACAGACTGACACGACTCTTTAAATAAAGACACAGGAGAAGGAGGCATGGGGCCATGTGAACAGTCTGTTTCCAACTATAAATAAGGGTGTTTGGTTCAATTGCAATCCATCCCTTGGCAAATCACATCTCTCACACCTGCCGCCATTCCACCACCACATTCCTCTATCATCCATCTATAGAGTGTGTAGTAGTCTCGGGATTCAAGATTGATCGTAAGAGTTTTTGTCAAACAAAGGCCATGCTTGGCTAATCTCTTACATCACTTGGTGAAGCAAGTCCTTTATGTATTACTTTTGATTTCCAAGCTTTGGTTAACATTTTAATAGGGTACGTATTAATGACTTTAATAACTAGTTTTTTTTATGTTGAAAGTGAACTTTATTCTATCATCTCTTCATGTTTTGTTAATTCACTCATTCGTGTCTTTACGGTTTATATAAAGCACGTTAACTGCCAGGAAGGGGGTTAGAATGGTGGTTTGGGTAAAGTTCTTGCCTTGTTCAATGTATAAATCATGCGAGGACTTGATTCAAGCTTATTAAGACTTCCTTTGAGGCAGATAGCATCAAATCAGGGGAAGTAAGAACGACTTGAATCCCTTATAAATAAATTACTCATAAAAAAATAAACCAGCCTGCGGGACTGTATCCCTGCTGACTCAGACCAATATGGCCGAAGGTAGTGTTGCCTCCAAAAGAGGGACATGCCACATTTTGCATTAATAACTTACTTAATTATCTTTCAATATTTCGGCCTGGCGGGACTGTATCCCTGACGACTCAGACCAATATGGCCGAGGGTAGCGTTACCTCCAAAAGATGGACATGCCACTATAACTAAGATAATCTCTTAAAAAATCCAAAGTGCAAAAATCATCAAAGGATACATAAAAGATGAGTCGGAACCAAATGATTCTATCTTGTCTATTTGTTTTTTTAATTATTTATTTTATTTTATTTAATTCAATTATTAAAAAATCTTTTCTCAAAAATTGGTTAGATTAGACGTTGACGATACTCCGGTATTAAAAGCTCTTGTGTCCTTGGATGACCTCGGTATCTTACCATCACTATACTACACCAACGATGGGTGCACTTGCCTAGCGTGTTGTAGAGAGTGATAGTGTTATATCGTGTTTTATAAATTTAAAGCTTGATAAACGAGTAAAAGTACCTAAAATATATTAAAAATCATACACGCTCGCATCACGTTCATTTTTTAGCGCCGTTGTCAGGGACACAAGGATTTTAAGAAAGTTTTAATATTGACGGCCTAATCATTTCTATTCTCCTTTATTTTTATTTTTAGGTTTTTTTTTGCATTTTAACTTTCTGCAAATTTCGCATGGGGCTTTGCCTGATCATACATGGTATAACACCCCGATAGCATAATACAACAAACCGTGGCGGAAACATCGGGAAGTCACGTTACATGAAATTGTTTCACAACACATGGTATTTAAAGTTTTGTTTTATTGAATCAATATATTACATTGTTTTGAAACAAACAAACAATTGTCTTTCTAGTTTTAAGGTAAGTTAAGGCCCGAGTCCATCCTATGTGTAGCATGCGTTAACAATCATCACATAATAGTACCTGAACCATATGTGAAAATAAAACGTCAGCGTAAAAATGCCTGCGAGTAACATAGGTTTTGTGATTAAGATTCATGGCTTTTGATATTAAAAGAAACGATTAAACGATTTCAAAATAGCCTTGAATCCCTTAATAACATTTGGTATCTAAAATACTTTGCTTTTTAATAAAAAGATTTGTAGTATATGTAAAACTATACTTTGGTTTTGAAAAAATAGAATTGGTAGTATATCAAAATCTACTTTGGTTTTGAAATTATAGAATTGGTAGTATATCAAAAAATACTTTTGTTTATGCATAAGGGAATCGGTAGTATATCAAAATATACTTTGATTTATGAATAAGAGATTCGGTAGTATATCAAAGTATACTTTGGTTTATGAAGTCAACAAAAGATAAACTTTATGGCTTAATTGGAAAACTTTGTATGAATAAATTGTGGTCGTTTGGTAATACATTCAAACCTTATTTGCTGACGTTATAAATTTACCATGAAGGTAAATCTATTTGGGGTAAACTTGGTTTCTGACATTCCCTAATCAAACTTCTAAACAAACCTAGGAGGCGGGAATGGGGTGTCAAGTCCTATAGCGTTATATACTACCAATTGGCTTGATCATTGTTTATGAATGTATTTTAGGCATGAATACAATTACGCAACAACAAAGGTCTTTCAAATTTTGAAAATCATTATTTAAACCATAAGTAACAGATTCAAATCATTAATGGATAAAATACTATGTATATTGAATCACATGGTTTCGAAATCATGAAAATAGTATTAGGCACATATGAATCACCCCAAAACATTTAGAAAACATAAAAAAGGGACTATGTACTCACTTGGGATTGCGTAGGTGTCCTTGAATCAATTGAATAAACAAATCTCAAATGTGTCCTAATGTGTCGGATAACTATGTTAGTGTGTCGAGACTTTAATTGGAGGATTCGGATCGAATGAAGTCTTACAAACCAAACTAGTGTTGGGACTCGTATGATATGGTTTAATAAGCTTAACATTCTGATTTGGAAAGGATCCTAAGTGCTTTTGACCCGTTATGACTCGTTAAAGTAATTTACGCACACTACTTTAACGGGTTATAAGCGTAATTATATGATCGGATGGTCAAATATGTCACATGATGAGTATTATATGCTAAAACAAGTTTGATTATGTTATAACATCAGTTTAGATGTCAAACTTTGGTTACATATACTTAAAACCAATTTATGCGCAAAAAGAGTTTTGGTCATTTTAAAGTACATAACAATCGACTCATCATATAACTAACCAAACCTTATGACCATAAGGTATAACCTCAGAGGGTTATTCCCTATATAACTATGGTCATAAAAATGTGCTTGGTTGACTCCAAAAATCGACCAAACGGGTCGGATTCGAAAGTCAAAGCGGGGGTAAAAAACGCTCGTCGTAAAAACCACACTAAACTAGAAATGACGAGTTAGACATGTTGGAACATGTCTAATTAAGTTATAAATCTGATTTGGTGTCAAAACTTTATGTTTAAAACCCGAAAACCATTTCGTCGTAAAATGCACTTATGCGCATCTTTGACCAAAACTTTGACTCGTCACTTCGCCTAGTAAACGTGGTAATCAAAAGGTGCAATCGTAAGGGATTATAACCTTCGTGATTACGATCATGTTGCAAAGTTCAATTGAACTTTGACTTGACCAAATATGGTCAAAACTGAAAGTAAAACAGAAAGTCAAACTGTTTGACTTTTAGCTCAAAATAGCTAAAATAAATGAAATAGACTAGGATAGAGCACTTACTTGTGTTGAGGAACATTATAACAGCTCAGTAGGAGGCTTCCAATGACTGGAAACAAGCTCCAAGAGAGTGGGAGAAAAAAATGTGAAATGAGAAAGCTGAAATGGGCAAAGTTCTTGGCTATTTGTAGTGATCTTGAGCACACAAGATCAAGTCAAGTGTCCCTTGATGTGTCATGATCAGAGGAATGTCAGAACACATGTCAAATGGAGGCAAAAACCTAGAAAAATCGCTAGCTTGGAGGCCAAGGCATGAAACAAGGAGCTGCCAAGTTTCTACTGTGCTAGGCACTGGATACGAACCGTATGGAAAAGTGGATATGGTCCGCATCCAAGTCTGGGGCCAAATTTTGCTTTTTGGCAGATTTTGTCCCTGGACTTGTATTGTCGCGTTTGTCATTTTAACCCCTTTAACCTAATATTTAGACTATATAAAGGTGTTAAGGCACGTGTAACTTGGATTTTTCCTGGAAATATCGTGGATGTCGGTTCATTCGGTTATACGGTTACGCGTTTGCAAATAAAGTATGAAATTTTATCGAACACGAAAATGACCGAAGTTGTGCAACTATTGACATTTTTGCATTCTTACCAATAAATTGCAAGATTTTATTGAATAAAAATGTCTGGGATTGTATAATGATTGATAAATATACATTCTCGCAAAGAAAACATAAGATTTTATTAAATACGAAAAATGTTCCGGAATTGTTCAGTGACTAAAAATGTATGAATGTCACACAGAGGGCCGTGTGTAATCCTAGTACCATAAAACTGTTTTCTGTCGGGCAGAAGCCGCAGCACGGGGCCGTGAGACAACCACATGGGGCCGTGTCTATCAAACAGTTTCTAGGAAATAGGACCGTCTCATCTCGACGGTCAAGTCCTCGTCCGGAAAATAAGGATGCTAATGATTAATATATTTACCCCTGCCACTCTTATGGTGAATTGTGCCAACTATGTGGTGGATTTCATCATTTAAAATGTCCCATTCTAAATTTTAATCCCACTACATAGACCCATCATTTTCTTGTAACGATCACCTTAAGATGGGTGGGAGTAAAAATAATTACCATCCACCTGAATGCCATCAACCCTCTTTTCAAACAGACGTAACTTCGGAAGATGTATGTCAAATAGAAAAGAGAATCATCCAAAAACTCAAAGAAATAGAATCCATGATGAATGCACGATATTCATCTAAGGATAATAAAGAAGGAGAGGAATCGATGGAAACACATTCAGGAAATGCCAACACTAAGCTCTTTACATCAATCCTAAACCCTTGAGACGACGAAAACGATAGTTATCCCTGTATCGACCATGTAATGAAGGACTCATCAGCGGCCCACGCCAACGACCATTTAGACCAGAGTGAGTCGACTCACACCTTCTTTAACAAGAGCCCGAATAAGGTCAATAAAGGTTGGTTCCGCCCATATATTCATAGCTTATGTTTCCTCCTTTCTGATAACCTCTTGCGTTCTAGTATCCCGCACAAGAGCCTAAGGTTCATACGACACTTTGGTGTTGTCCCGACCAGTAAAGAATCCCCTAATAATGAATAAAACCTTAAAAACTAGACAAAGCTTCATAATCCCTAAACAGACACGGGGCCGTGTTCTTGAAACACGGGGTCGAGCCTCTCTGCTCTCCCCGTGTTAGACTAACACAGGGTTGTGCTTCCCGTGCTAATCCATCACGGGGTCGTGTCTCCTTCGACATGGCCCGTGCTCACTAACAGACAATGTTCTCTGACTCATTAGAGATGACACAGGCCCGTGTTAACATACTGTCACTTCTATAAAGACCAAGACCAAGATCATTCCAGATCTCACACACATACCAAAAAAGCATGTCAAGCCAACAAAGTGGCACTTCGTCTACAAGCTAATGCAACAATCGTAGGGGGAGAAGGCTCTCTCTAGAAGCAACCCTCGTCCGTTACGTATACGTGAAAAGAGAGTCCATTGAAGAAATGAAAACGGTGGAGGAGGTCCTCATAGATCGAGTGAACTACCTCACACTAGCTTTGGAGAGTAGCTTTAGGGATATCAACCTACTACACCAAATGTTGAATATTTTGGTGGTACCTCCTATGGATCCAATCTTCCCACAAGAAGATTGGAACCTCGCTAATGAGGTTTTTAACCCCACTGGGTGGGATGAAATACCCACGGAATCTCCCGTTGACGCCTACTATGAGGTTCTAGTAGCCGCCACTTCTCTCCCACAAGAGAACATTGATGATGAGCCCTTCATCTTCCTACCAAGGGAGATTGAGGTGATGCTCAACGATCTTTGAGGAGGCACACCCAAAGATAGCTCAAAGCCCTTACCGAAAACTAGGTTCGGGTTTTTGTTTATCTTTTGTTGTTTTATTTAAGGAAGAGCTATTTGGGTTTAAATCTTTAGGAGTACTTACTAAAATCTATTTGTTAAAATCTAGTTTGTATTTTTATCCTTTTTAGTTGTAACCGGATGATGAATGAATTTAGTGGAATGGTATTTGGTGTTTTAAAACTTGCGGAATGGTGTGAAAAGATGGAATGACGTTGAAACCAAACCCTATGCACGTAAACAAAAGTCACCCAACTCAAAATCTTCATTACAGTAAGTGCAGCACGGGGCCGTGTAAGGTAAGCATGCCCCCGTGCTTCAACTATGCAGAAAACAATTTTGCTTCTAGAACTGTCACGCGGGGTCGTGTCTCTTAGGCACGCCCCCGTGCCCGTCTTTTGGAATAATTTTACTACTGCCACATTTTACAGGGGGCATGTCTACCTGGCACGCCCCTGTGTCTGCCTTCTTAAAATTTTCACATAATTCTTGCTACTGGCTGAACGGAGTCGTGCTCACCTGGCACGCCCCCGTGTCCAGTATCCGATTTTCAATGAAATTGTTGTTTTTAACCCACATTTGCACATTTAATCAAATTTAACCCATTTTGAACACACTGGGGACAATGTGTAATTTAAGTGTGTGTGGGGGGAGTGGGGCTTGAATTTTTTTGTCCTAAACACAAGCCTTACACAAAACTCTACTTGGAACCGCTAAAACACCCTAAATCTTTTTCAACGCAATATTTTTTATTATTTTGTCTTGTTTTTGCTTTAAGTTAGAAAAACAAGTTCTAAATTTTTTGTTTTTACAAGTTTACAACCGATAGTGACGTGATAAAAAACCGTATAAGAAAATTTTATAAAAATGCATGATAAGATTTTTAGAATTTGATTGTGTGTGTGTGTATATATATATATATATAGGGTAGGGTTCATGAGTGAACAATGTTGTATTTGTGAACAAAATGAACTTATCTTGACCATTGATTTTGTAGATCTATATTTTTTCTTTAATGGAAATATTGTAATTATCTTTCGTAACTTCCATGTATTTTAATAAATACAAAGGTATAATTGTATTTTCTTTCTCCATTTAATTAATTGGTTTTTTTCTCTCTCCTGAGTTCTTTTTCCACTTAAAAGAATATTTAATTATATTTTTTATACTTTTTTCTCTCACCAATTACCTAACTTTATAATTTTAAATAATACAAAGATTATCAAATATTGTACCATCTAAAACACGATTAAAAATAATTAATTATATTCTCTATACATATATGTATTATACGTATTCACATTTTAGAAACGTATGTATGCATATGTACATTCATAATATACCTCTAGCTAGAAGTTAATGATATTGTGGTTCAGCATTGTACATATGTGTATAACAAGGATCTGAGATGGTTATTCAGCATTGCACACATGTGTACAGTCTCACTAACTATCAATTTATACAAGATACATAGCTGCTAGTTTATACATATGTGTACAGTCTCGCTAACTACCAGTTATACAATATACACAGCTGTTAGTTTATACACATGTGTACCAGACTTTTATACATCTGTGTATTATATTCAGAACTGGTTACATATGTATATATTAACAACATATTTATAAAATAAATTTCTAAACATTTTGATATAATCTCTTTTGAAAGCGTAATCAAATAAAGTATTTTTTTCCTATTATAAACAATACCAAGTGTCGGTATCATACGATACTTTTTTCGAAGATGTAATGAAGCTATTTATTTTTGCTGTTACCAACATAATCAAACACTAAGTAAAAAAATCTGATCATAAGTGCAAGGATTATACGTATATAATATACATAATCGATACGTGAAATAATCAATAAAGAAAACTAGGTATCACTTTGATACATAAATGTGTCTCCATCTACACACATAGGTATCTCGCTCTACACACATTCGTAATAATAACTTAATTATATAGGACTCTAAATTCATAAACAACAGGATAAATAATTCGTGCAAATATGAAAAAGATAAGTTTACCGAACAAAATGAGACTTTATTTAAATAAATAAATATGAATTTAGTGTATTTTCAGAAGGAGCAGAAAGTTTAGACATTATCCAAAATTCCAAAGTTTTAATCTCTTATAATTAAAATGATGGATAAATAAAAAATGAGAGTGTGAGAGAGAGAGTTAAGAGATGAGAAATTTAAAGAATTTAATTAAATATACTTGGCTAATGTCAATCTTACCCTTTTAATCTAAAAAATGATCAAGGGCCAAGATTAGTTCACTCAGTTTACTCTCAAGAAATTGTTCACTCTTGATCCTAATCCTATATATATATATATATAGGGGAAGGTTCATTGGAGAACGCTAAATCATAAAATCTAAGCTATAAACCCTAAAAGCTAAACCCTAAAGGCTAAATCCTAAACCCTAAAGCTAAACTCTAAATACTAATGATTAACCCTAATACTAAACCCTAAGGCTAAACCCTAATATAAGACCCTGAATCCAAACTCTAATATATTTAGGATTTAGGGTTTAGGGTTAAGAGATCCTAGTTAGGGTTCGACTAGCCGGTTCCAACGCCACTGGAATGAGTCCAATCAGAGTTCGTTTGAGTCGGTTCCTCACTGTTCCCCACTTTTTTAGTGTTCCTCGACGAACCTCAGACCATATATATAGGTGAAGTATAGAGAGAAAACCCACTTGAGTTGAAAAAACTCAAGAAAACCTTATGTAACAATTTTTTTTTGTAAAAAAAGGGAATGTAAGTTACATGTTAATGAACATTTTGTAACAAGAAAAAAACTAAAAGCGCCGAATGGTTTTTTTATTAAATTTTTTTAAAATTTCAATGTTTACAAAAAAATGCTAAAAACTGAATTTTTGTAATTTTTTTATAAAAAAATCCACTCGGTGCTTTTTTTGATAGAAAACATTCATTAACATGTAACTTACATTCCCTATTTTTTTAGAAAAAATAAAAATGTTACATAGGGTTTTTTTGAGTTTTCTCAACTCAAGTGGGTTTTCATTTTATCCTCCCCCTATATATATATATATATATATATATATATATATATATATATATATATATATATATGTATATTCACACTTTTACCAATTCCCACAAATTGTGAGTATTGAGCCGTTACCGAGCATTCAATTTCATATCTTTACTAAATGCCCACTTTTCATCTTGTGTGATAAATTGTACGGTTCTTACAAATCTAGAACTTGACTAGACAATACATTCTCGGTCCTTACCGACTAATCCTAGTAAGTAAATGATAGAGGCATTAGGACTTTGAAACCTTTTCCGTTTCAACCTTATTTTCCTTTTTATCTCCCTACCAAAAACCAAAATCCCTTAGTTAACCCCTTTGAGCCTAAAATCCTTTCGTTTCAAAACCCGCAAAATACAAAATTTTGCATGAATTACACCCTTTATTTTAGTAAAAGTCGGTTCTTTTGAAAAATATAAAACATGTGACTTACTCTCTCTTGTGAATATTACTTTATCAAAAGAAAATTCTCTAGTTACTTGAAATAAAATGAGCAAATCTATTGCTCCTTAGCCTTTAGTTTATATCTAAGTCACAAATAAATAAATTTTCGAAAACCGACATTTTATGCATTTTAGCCACTTTTCAAATAAAAATACCCTACTCCTAGCCAAGACTTACCCTTTTTAAAGTCCTCTTGATATTTACAAAGATTTTGTTAAAATGAAAGAGGTTTGATTATTTGTCTAGCATATGGTAGGAATAAGTTCCATACTGGGATCGAGCGTTTCACTTATACATCTTCGACCGAGTTTTGAGTGATCACTTGTGAGGTGTGTGAATTTGTATATAACTTAATGAAATTTTAAAAGCGCATGTTATGCCTAAAAGTATTTATTTTTCTTAAAAAAGTTCTAAATAAATCATGTCGAATAGAATTGTGAATAAAATAAAAACAAGAATAAAAAGAACTTGGATTCCCGACACTCTAAAACAAGACCCAAAAACTTCTTATCTACAAATTCCATTTGGGTGTGTAAGCAATATTAAAGAGTTTTGCTTGAAGACAAGCAAAGATTCAAGTGTGGCGGTATTTGATATGCACCAAATGCAACATATAATTATATCAAATAATGTATAAAATCAACCATTTTATGCACTAATGTTGGAAATAGTGTGTTTCTTTGTATACTTAATTCAGGATTAAAAGAGCTTAAATGTACAGAAGGAACAAATTAACGGCAGAAACCAACATAAATACAAAATAAGAGAAGTTGACACTTCATACCTACCCTCCGAGCTTCACCCTAAGACCAAAAACAACAAATCAGAAGACAAGCACGGGGTCATGCCCCACTCAAGATTCCATGTAAAAAAGAAAAACATAAGCAAACAAGAGACACGGGGCCGTGGTTAACTCCCAGATATGTAGAATCTTGGATAGGCTAGCAAGTATAATGGCCACGGGCCGTGTTGTTGACAGACAGGGCCGTGTAAGCATACAGACTGACACGGCTCATTAAATGAAGACAGAGAAGAAGGAGACACGGGGCCGTGTGAACAGCCTGTTTCCAACTATAAATAGGGGTGCTTGGTTCAATTACAATCCATCCCTTGGCAAACCACTTCTCTCACACCTGCCACCATTCCACCACCACAATACCACCATAATCCACCACATTCCTCTATTATCTATCTTTAGAGTGTGTAGTAGTCTCGGGATCCATGATTGATTGTAAGAGTTTTTATCAAACAAAGGCCATGCTTGGCTAATCTCTTACTGTCAGAACATTTTGAGACCGCTGTTGCATGAATCTACGTAGTTTAGGGCTTGTTTGTAATAGTTTAGAAATGTAAAGGGCCAAAAGTGAACATTTTGTAAAGCTGACCATAAGTGTGGCGTAATTGTGACCCTGACGTAATTTTAATAACGCTGGGTAATCAGTCTCTATGTATATCAGTGCACCACACCTTAGGTTTCCAAGTTTCTTGGACTAAGGTGGTTTTGTGTTATTCATTTGTACAAGCTTCACATTCTTGTGCTTAAATCCGATATCCAGACTCTTTGATTGTGTTTATCATTATGGGATTACTAATGAACTTTGGTTGATTCATCCTTGGTCAAGATTCATCATCTTATTTTTGGTTTTCTTACTTTTATCACTCAAACACCTAATCAATAGGTGTTTGTGTGTATGTTTATGTAGTTTAGGGCTTGTTTGTAATAGTTTAGAAATGTAAAGGGCCAAATGTTGATGCACTATTGTGTTCGTCATTTGTCGAATAGGCTAGATTGAGCGTGTGTTGAATATGTATAGGTTAGAATCGAACACACGACCAAAATACGGAGTTTTCAGTGTAAAGGGAACAATTTCTCTCGAACTTGACATGTGGAGGTCAAGTTCGCTCGAACTTGACATGTGGTAAGACAAGTTCGACCGAACTTGTCGTATGGTGGACAAGTTCGCCCGAACTTGTCCTCCTATGCACATGTCAAGCGAACTTGTTATGTTTCCCTATAAATAGGTGGTGTGTGTTCATTTGTCGTTTGAGTTTTTGCCATCCCTACGGGGAGGTGCTTCCGGATTCTCTCCAGGAACTCCGACAGCTGGACTTAAAGATGCATACTCTTTCGGTATGAATGAAGACTTCTGCTGCATTCTACTTCTACTCCATTCTTGATAACATTCTACCGAATCGGTTTACGTTTACGCATTAACTTCCGTCTAGAACCGCCTGATCTGGACCTTCACCAAAAGTGAACATTTTGTAAAGCGAACCATCCGTGGCGGCGTAATTGTGACCCCAAGGTAATTTTAATTACGCTGGGTAATTAGTCTATAGAGAAACCAGTGCACCACATCTTAGGTTTCCAAGTTTCTCGTATAAGGTGGTTTTGTGTTATTCATTTATGCAATCTTCTAATTCTTGTGCTTAAATCTGATATCAAGGCTCTTTGATTGTGTTTATCATTATGGGATTACTAATCAACTTTGGTTGATTCATCCTTGGTCAAGATTCTTCATCTTATTCTTGGTTTTGTAACTTTTATCACTCAAACACCTAATCAATAGGTGTTTGTGTGTGTGTGTCAATCATTATCACTGTGATCCAAAGCTGATTTGGGACTCACAATTTGGTATCAAAGCATTTGTGCTCTTGATTGATTGATATTAGTTAAGATTTTCAAGGTTTTAAAGGTTTTTCAAAGTTTACAAAGTTTTTCAAAAGTTTTGGGTGCAAATAGCTTGATTGGTGTGTTTAATGATTGGGTTGTTGTTAATCAGTGATTAGAGGGCTTTTGTTCGTACTAAAACCCTTCTAGGCGTATTTATACTTGAAGGTGGCGTAGATAACTTTAAAGGCAACGTAGATATCATTGAAGGCCGCACAATGATATCCACGCCAGTTATAAAACCAGCGTAATTAGAAAAGTCAACGTTTTCATCCGAAGGCGACTTTGGGGTCAGTGGTATAAATCTTTTGCGATTTTATCACGGTGTTTGGTGTTTTTCACCAAATCTTTGTGTGTGTCTGATATAACAGCGTAATTGCTATCGTCGCCGGTCCAAGAAACTGTTAACTCAAACTAGCGTATCTGAATCCTCGAGCGTAATTGACTGACTGAACTAAGAACTGAGAACCAGCGTATTTATCTCAAACAAGTGCATTTACACCATAGTTGTGCCTAGCTCCATTTTTACTAGCGTATTTAAGTTGCTGTTAACAAATTGAACTTGAAATCAAGTCATAATGTCGCATAATGAACTAAACCCAATTGCACAAGCTGAACTTGAAACCAGAACCGCAACCCGACCTCCAAAATTGAAAGGATCAGCCGATTTCGGTAGTTGGAAGAACCGAATCAAATATTTCTTTGAGTATACGAACTATACTCAATGGATCTCGGTTACTGTTGGACCTCACGTCCCAATGACAGTTAACAATGACATTCGTGTAATCAACAATGATCCAACGACCTTCACCGATGAAGATAAAGCATTGATCCAACGTAATCGTCGGGCTCACACCGCTCTTACAATGGCCTTATTCACTGATGATTGCAACATGTTTGAAGAATACACCAAGGCAAATGAACTCTGGTTGGCGGTTATTGACTACTATGAACGACATGAAGAAATGAATAAGAAAGAGAGACAGGGTTCAGAAAGACTATGATATGTTCGGAAGCGTTCGCGGAGAAATTCTATCAGACCACATCAGTCGATTCCTGAACATGATGACGAAAACGAAGAAGGTTGGTAACCCCGTTAATAACTGTGCTGCTATCAAGAAGTTTTTGGACTTTCTTCCAAAAGAATGAAGCTTGTAATGCATGATAATTAAGAGAGACTTCTTGAACAGTTCGAATACAGTCACGCTTTTAGATCTGATCAACACTCTAAAATCCTTTGAAACGGATGTTACCAAAAAAGAAATGAATCAAATCGGATACTCTCAAAAATCCATCCAATCCGTTGCTACTCCCAAGAATATGACATTCCTTGCCTCGGGCGGTTCAAACTCACAAGCTACAAATGCATCTTACTTCAATGTTTCTTCAAACTCTGCAAAGGCTCCACAGTCTAATGAAAAAGCTATTGTGGTCGGTGATACTCAAGCTCTCAAGATCTCTACCGAACATGTTGCTTTGTTTAACACTTTTCTAAGCAGTTATGAAGCACTTATGTCAAGAGAGCTGAAACAAGACGTTTTTACCGCTGAAGATATGTATCAGGTTGATCCAGATGATATGAGGAAATTGATTTGAAGTGGCAGATGGCTACGATCACTTTAAGGATGATGAAGTTCCAAGATAAAACGGGAAAACGGTTGTCACTTGGGAATGCTGGCTTCGACAAATCCAAGCGTCGGTGCTACAACTGCAAGAACCTAGGGCACTTCAAAAGAAACTGTTTGCTGCTAAAAAATGAAAACACTAAAGTTGCTCCAGCTAGAAGGTAAATTTCTATTGAAGGAGATGATAATGATGCTCCTAACACTCCAAAGGCTTTGGTAGTGGAAGACCATGACTGGGCAGAGGAGATCGTTGAAGCAAAAGATGAAGTCAACAAAGTTCTCATGGCAAAGATTTCAACTGGATCGGCTCCACGTCCATCAAACTTTCTCGGTAACAAAAAATGCAGATATTCCTAAGAGAGATAAATTTGCTGACAAAGGACTGAAAAGCATTGTCAACACAACCAAGCATGCAGATGACAAAGGAAAGGAAGAGGATAGAAAATCTGAGTCAAATGAGAAGGTTCAAGAACCTAGCAGCAGTGTCAAGAAAGAGAAAGAACAAGCCCCTGAAGCAGCAATAAAAGTCGAGTCCGCCAAAGAAAAGGAGGAAAAGCACTTGGTAAACAGCATTCCCTATGAATTCAAAATCAAATTGTGCTCACAACCGTGTGTCAATGTCGTGGCTCATTATAAATCCCTCAACCGTGACTTTATCAGAGAAAAGGAAAGAGTTTTGCAATTTAATAAAGAACTAAAACAGAACGAAGCTGCATATCAGAGAAAGTTGAATTCAACTTTAGCTGAGATGCCACTTTAAAAGAAGTTGTTTTCAGAAAGGATTTTCTTATAAACGATTTAACAGAAAAACTAGAGAAATCTAAAAATGAAAACAATAAATTGAAAATCATAATCGATAAATGGAATGTAAGCAAAAAGTCCTTGGTTGATATAAAACATTTCCAACGACCGGCATATGTAAAAGATGGTATTGGGTACAAAGATAAGCTTGGAAACGAAAAAAAAAAATTTCTCCTCCTACAACAAAAATTATGTACCCATGCCCACTCCTCATCCAGATAAGGATTTAATTGATAAAAATGATTTAATTGCTCAAAATATCAATTGTGAAAATGATGAAGGTACTGACATTTCCGAAAGCAATGTAGATGTGATTGAGCGTGAGGAGGATATGTGCGATGAGGACTATGGTGGATCAAAAATAGAAATAGGGTATTCAGGACAGGTATACTACGGTTAACTAGTTTGCCTGGAACTGTGATAAAACAAACAAGACTTTTATTCGGGATGAATGTAATAATCTAACTAGGACGAATGACTTTATTAAACCTAGCTTAAATATTCGGGATGACTGTAAGAGGCGTGTGCCTAAACCTATGACCCGCGACCATGAGAATGTAGTGGTTGAACGCTTTGATTTGCAATCTGCTTTTTGTGATGAAAAAGTTGTGCATGAACCTCTTGTATTTGTTTCAGAGTTGAAACAAAACAGATTCCAAAAAATTCCTTACTGAGGAAATTCCAGAATTTGTTCAATCTCATACAGGTATGTCAGAGTCTGACAAGGAGTCAAACGAAGTAAGTAGTAGTGAAAACTCAAGCACAATAACTTCAGAAAATGGCGAAGGAAGCTCAAGTGAAGACCAAGGATAAGATGCTTCAAGTGAAGATCTACGATCAGATTGTAACACCTCGTAAAAACCCATCCTGTAAAATTCCGACACTTCTCCCGCTGATCCTCGAATGCTGCATGCTTAACGAGAGGGACTAAACTTGCCAACATGTTAAATTATAACCTCTGAACAGCAAGCCATGAAGTCGAGGGACCAAAAGTGCAAAAATGCAATTTTTTCAAGTTCTGGGATGCGGTTACGGACCGAAAGACCTTTTCGGTTACGGTCCGTAATCACCTTTGAATTACGCGCGCCAGAAGATCCTTACGGACCGCAAGCAGAGGCCTTACGGTCAACAAGTGGTCGCCAGTGAGTGATTTCTTGGCAGCCTCCTGTTCTGCCACCTTGTACCCAATGCCACCCATTCCCCTGCTCTTTACACGTCCCAAAACACTTGTTTAACTCTCATTGCACCTGCTAACACCTGGCATTACCTGAGTCTTGATCCTTGGGTATAAATAGGAGTGAACTTCAACTCCATTCCTTGCTCATTCTTACACAATCTTCTCTACTTCTCTTCTGGAGGTTCCTGACCATAAAGGGACTTCCTAATCAAGTTATGTTCGTGCTAGGACCTTGTGTAAGTGTTCCTAGCCCTCCTTGTTCAGTTTTATTAGGCTTTGAGCCAAAGTCAAAGCGTTGACGTAAAAACGCTTTGACTTTCGGCTAAGACCATTACGGTCCAGCCAACGCTCGTAACGAATATGGCTATGTGATCGTAATTAGGTAGGTGTTAAACCCTCAAGAGGGCACCTCCTGATTACCACGTTTGCTTGGTTAATTGACGGGTCAAAGTTATATTAATAAAAAGTCAAATGGGTCAGTTTTGAAGAAAAATCATATCTAGCAATGTAGGTGATATAAAATCAGTTTCAACACTTTAATAACTTTGTAATAAGTATTAGAACATGTCTAAACGTGTTCGGCCCATCAAGTCCAGGTTTAAGGTCGGTTCGCAACCGAAAGTCGTAAAAGCTGACTTTTGCTTTGACTTTCAATTTTGGCCCGATTTAGCAACCTTAGATACTGAAATTAGGTTGCCTTGTGACCATGATATATTGTACTATAACCTCTGGTGTTATATGACATGGTTGCTTAGTAATCCGAGTATTTATGCAAGCTTCCACATAATATGCCGAATTTTGCTAAAAGGTCCCTAAGAGCTTAAAAACAAGTTAAACCATACATGAGGATAAAAATGAGTTATAAACTGATGTACTAAGTTATTGAACTTATGTTGAGGCCAATTTTCTGATTTAAATCCAAGAAATGGTTATTTCGCATAGTTTACGCATTTTGCGACCAAATTACCTTTTAACACATAAATGGCATTAAAACTGAACTTTGGCCTCAAAACTCTTTACATACTGATGTAATACCATAATTAGGATTATTTGAGATGTCAATTCAGATTATAACTTGTGTTTATATACAAGTCCATGTATTAAGACCTTAAATGACGATATTGCCCTTTCGGCACCAAAAGGAGTTTTAAGCATTTTTAATGAACAAAACCTATTATCTACTTATGTATTACATTATACAACATATTTTCATCATACAAATATGTTCATAACATCAGCTTCACTCAAACACCATTTAAATCGTCATTGAGCGACTTAATCGTCGTTTCGGCGCATAGTATGGTTTAAAACCTATTAAAGCATCGAGACTTGATACCTACTTATTTCAAAACTTATTTTCAACATATTCACTGTAGGTACATAATCTAGACTCAGATTCCCAAATAATTTGTCATGTGATGTGTGAAATGACCAAAATACACTTTCGAGGCATAGTTTGGTCTTAAACTCTAAAACCACACATATACTTGATATCCTACTGATATAACATCATAGTTAAACTATTTTTACAGTAAGTTTATAACCATTATATCAGTTTGCTCATGAAGTCTTTTTATAAGCCATAAAATGACCAAAATGCCCTTTTAAGGCATAAATGGATTTTAAAACCATAACAGACCAACGCGTTGATAACTCAATGATGTTACAACATATTTAAAGTAAAATGGCATATGGAACTTGTATAGGACTCACCCAGTTACCCGATTTCGCTTATATGCGTACGGTTCGGCCTACGTAACTAGTTTATGTAATTTAACCAAAACGGGTTTAACCTTATCATTTTATCTTCAAAATCCAGAATGTAACATGTTTAACCATGTTAAACGAGTCTTCGTACTTGTCGGGTTTAAACTACATTCTATTCCGGTCATCGCTTAATCTAGCGTTTAGTACCGTTATTATCTTTAAGCTACCTGGTTCGAGTCTACAAAGTAGATAGGACCCGTTAGCATTCTAATTGGTTGTAAACACAATCATTTCCAGACTAAGAGCCTCCCGGTAGATTGCCATCTAAGCTTACTTTTTGAATATTTGGCTGAGTTACTTATCTTATTTGAAGAATTTGCCCAGGTAAATACTTTTAACTTATTTTCCCTATACGGGCTTGGGATACGGTATAATAATACGCTTGGTAGGGTATGGGATCATGTTATCGGATTGTGATTTACAAAATCCTTATAACGCATTTTATTCTGTATTGTTTGATAACTTAAACATTGGGGGTTAATTCGACCATGTCTGGGATATCCTTGGCTCATTTAAGTTACTAATGGCCACGACCTTAAGCGCGGGGTGTAGGCATACACCCGACAGACGTTAATGCTAATAAAATATTGAATCCCACTGGTGGATTATTTAAGTGGCGTGTCGGTTAATCAGGTTATTCGGTTTCTGCACCGGACCCCATATGTATTGACAAACATGTAAATATGTAAACAAGGTCATTTTGAACTATCCCAAGTTATTTATAAAACGTGCCAAGTGCACCAAAAATCATCTTAAATAAATGTTTTCAATAAGGAGTTGGTTATTAGTATTTACCAGTGAAAACTGACGTATTTTCAAAAGACCAAGTTACAGGTGGCAACACACAATAGATCGGGAGCTGCGCTATAGTGATAATAGAGGAATTTGCAAGTCTCTAGGTTGCTTAAAGTCTGTCGAACAATACTTTGTATATTTGATTCGATCCGCCTGTGGAATTTATTTTGAACTTTGGACATTCGGTTTGTAATAGTAATTTAAATCCAAGACTTCCGCTGTGCATGTGTTTGTATGGTTATGATGTTATCAACTACGTCACGATATTCCCCAACCGGGTCCACCGGGTTACACATGGAAATCGGGTGTGTGACAGGTTGGAATCAGAGCCAACGTTCGAGTGAATTAAACGCTAGTCTTTTGTGTTTAATCTCGAAAATACACAATAGCACATTCCTTAGACTTCCAAGTCTAGGCTTTGACCTAAGAGTACTCATTTCATTATTAAGTTATTATTATTGTTTTGCTTTATTTTAACTCGTTGTTGAAGCAGGAAATATGCCGCCAAAATACAGACGCGGAGGCAAGGGCAAAGGACCCATGAGGGGCAGACCCTCTATGACTGGACCATCTTTTAGACCACCATTCCGACCCTCTCTAGGTGGAGCATCTAATCTGCCTGAGCATAACCCTTACGAAGGATCCGGAGATTCTTCGTGCCCTTTCGAACCATATAGACATTCGATTTCACACGAATATTCTCCACCTCAATCACATTCCTACCATTCTCACCATTCTCACCACTCCCACCAATCACACCATTCTCATTCCCATTCTCACCAAGAATACTTTAACTTTAACTTTGACAACCCTGTTAACCAACCCTCACCTGAAACCCCTCCAGTTGACTCATCAACGCATATGGAGGAAGATTCTGATCCGGAGGAACTTCCACAAACCGGATCGTACGGTCATCCCATCGAGCTGTCTAGTGGCTCAAACTCCTTGGCAGGGTCTCCGTTTCGAGGTCCTGATGACTATGAACAAAGATGGGCTCAGTACGTGTTCGTCAATACATCCTCTCACCACATCACTCCCCAACACCATACCCCATCACCACATCTGCAAGCCGAGGATGTAGAAATGCAACAGGTGGACCAACCTCAGCCACCACCTGAGTCATCACGCCGAAGGCATGGGGCACGCATGTCGGTGCGTGCTGGTCAGAGGTCGGGTTTACTACCACCTTTGCCACCATCATACCCAGTCATCCCGGAGGACCCGCAAATGGGTGGGCCCTCGAACACATCACCAATGATGGAACCCCTGCCACAACCAACTGTTGAACCTCAACCTCAACCATCACTACCACCACCAGATTTTGCTAACCCAATACTTGCTTGCATAGGCCCGCCAGGGTTTAACTCTGTTGACCCTCCTGGTTTGTATAACTACATCCACCATGGGCTGGAACAAGATCCTTATTATGACGCAGTCATTCATAATAACCTCTATCATTCTTCTTACCCTATCTACCCACCTCCTTATGCCACTACCGGGTATCCACCTTATGGATATCCATATCCAGTTGCGCCTCAGCCGCAACCACCTCCACCTCAGCCTCAACCCCAACCACAAGCACAACTCGAGGCCATTAATGAGGCCTTAGAACAGGTCAAGGAAATGCGGCAACAAGTTAAGAAGTCGGAGAAGAAAACGACCCAATTTATCAAGAAACTTTAGAAAACCGTAAAAGGGAGAAAGGATGAGTAGTTTTTGTTTCAATTACGTAATTTAAATTCCAAAAAGTCCCTACGTGGACATTGTTATTTCTATTAAGCCCCTGCGTGGGTATGTTTTTCTTGTAATAAGTCCCTGTGTGGACAAGATTTTGATTGAGACCTCTTTTGAGGAAAAATATGTAATCCTTATCGTTTTTAGTGAAATTTTAGAATTTTGCTTTAAAGTACATTCTTGTTACTTCCTTTGTTCATTCGAGCGTCTCGATTTTAATTCTATTTTATCGCTCCGCTATAAATTCCAAAAGACCTTCTTGATGGTTTACACATGCCAAGTGATTATGTCACGTTAATTGGCAAAATAAATGGTAGTTAAGATGGAATAATCTTCTACCATGATAGTTAAGGAAGATTATCCCTTCTATCGAGAGGTAGTATCCATGCTTAAACTTCCAAGCCTCTATGGTCAATGCGATCATGGCTAACCTGTTAAACCATTTTAAGACGTCATTCTGTGTTAATATTCAAGAAATATTAACACTCCTGGCAGTGCGGCGTGAGGAACCACACCAGCCATCAAAATAGCTGAACTTTGATTCAAATATTGTAAGTCTAAACGATCATTGTGGTCAAGACTAACGTCATCATTATGATGATAAGCGTTCTAACACCCATTAGAGGTGTAATACCCACGGGTTATATTATAAGATCCATTAGTGATGTAGTGCCCACGTGTCATCTGTGTTCTATGTCCATTAGTGACAGTAACAGTTATAGTCCCTGACTCTCTATTCAAATCTTATTAGTCTACGTGACAAAGGCTTTTGTGTTGGGTCTAAAACGTGTAGTCTAATGTTATCAACGAATCAAGTCAACAAAGTCAACGCAAAGAAGTCAAAGTCAACACGCAAGTCGACACAAGAAGATGGAAGAAAGATATGGCGTGTGGAAGATCGAGATTTGATAGTTATATTGCTTTGGATAATTAAATATATTTTGTTTAGACTAAATATATTTATTATCTTATTTAATTAGTCTTCATGTTTATTGCTACTTTTTGTAAGATATTAACTCTAGGGTCCTAAATGTAATTAGTCTAAAGTTGTTTAGGCTATAAATAGATAGAGTTTTAGGGTTTTAGGGCAACACACTTAGAGAGAGATTTGGGGGATACATTGTATTCATCTTTTGCAAATCAATCAAGGGTCTTAAAGTTTATATTTTTTTAGTGTGTTCATCTTTGATTCTTAAACAAAATCACATTTTTGGCTCGATTTGGACCTACAATTTGGTATCAGAGCCTTTGTGCTCTTGATTGTTTGATTTTTGTTGAGATTTTTCAAGTTTTGAACATTTTTTTTCAAAAGTTTTCAAAGTTTCAAGGTTATTAAAATTTATGGGCTTAAAATGAGTTGATTTGGTGTGATTAATTGTTGGGTTGTTGTTAATTAGTGTTTAGACAAACATTTGGGTCATTTTAGTACAAAGAATCATGGATTTTGAGTTGTTTTTTGGTGATTAGAGGGTTTTTGTTCGTGTTAAAACCCTGTTGGGCGTATTTAATCTTGAAGATAGCGTAGATATTTTTAAATTCAGCGTAGATATCTTTGAAGACAGCGTAGTTGTCTTTGAAGGTCACGTAATTAACAAATACGCCGGAGTCTCACCAGCGTATTTGTTGATCTTCTGCGAAAGAGTATCAGCGAATTTAATCGAAGGCGACTTCGAAGTCAATAATAAGGATTCTCAGCGATCTTATTACGGTGATCGGCGAACTTAACAGAACTCTTGTTTGTGTTGTGTTTGTCAGTGGAATTAGCATTTACGCAGGAGCAGAACTTGTCCAGCGAACTTATGTCAGGGTCAGCGTAATTAGCATCAGGGTCAGCATACTTAGTATCTACCACTGTTACCGGCGTAATTAACTGTCTGGTCAAAGTTCTTAAATCGAAAACGTTAATCAAAATGTCTTTAAGTCAATTGACCACTGTTGCTCAAGCCAAACTTGAAACTGGAACTGCAACTAGGCCACCTAAGTTGAAAGGATCCAAGGACTTCAGCAGTTGGAAAACTCGCATCAGGGCGTTCTTTGAGTACACTGATTACACTCAATGGACGTCTGTCACCGTTGGACCACATATTCTAGTAATCATAGAAGATGATGTCCGTGTAGTAAACGAAGATCCTACCACCTTCACGGATGAAGATAGAGCTCTGATTCAAAGTGACTGCTATGCTCATGCCGCTCTAACTATGGCATTGAACAAGGAAGACAACAACATGTTCGAAGAGTATACTTTAGCTCATGAACTTTGGTTGGCACTCATTGAGCACTACGAGGGAAATCAAGAATTGACGGACAACAAAAGAGATATGGTGCAAAAGGAGTATGATATGTTTGGAAGTATCCAAGGAGAATGTCTATCTGATCATATCAACCGTTTTCTAATGTGCTGACCAAGATGAAGAAAGTGGGAAATCTTGTCGCCAACTATGCATCCATGAAGAAACTCTTTGACTCACTTCCTAAAGAATGGAGCTTGCAATGCATGATGATTAAAAGAACATTCTTGCATAGTACAACCCTTGTCACTCTGTCAGATCTGATCAACACTCCGAAGGCATTTGAAATGGATGTCATCAAGAGAGAAATGAATCAATCTAGTCAAAAATCGGCTGCTGTCATCATGCCCAAGAACATGGCTTTTCTCGCACCAACAAGCTCAGGAGGTTCAGGCTCTCAAAGTGCTCATGCATCCCACAACAATGCTTCCGCAAACTCTGCTACATTTTCACAGTCTAAATCCTCTGTGGTTGCGGATGCTCAAGCACTCAAAATATCAACTGAACATGTTGCTTTGTTCAATACCTTCATAAGCAGTTATGAAGCTCTTATGTCCAGGGAATTGAAGCGAGACTATCTGACAGCTGAAGATATGTACCAGGTGGATCCAGAAAACATGGAGGAGATGGATTTGAAATGGCAAATGGCTATGATCACTCTTCACTTGAAAAAGTTCCATGACAAAACAGGGAAAAGATTGTCTCTCGGTAAAGCTGGATTTGACAAATCAAAGCTACGTTGTTACAATTGCAAGGACCTTGGTCACTTCGAAAGAGATTGCCCTTTTGTTAAAGAAAGATAATGCTAAAATTGCTCCTGCTCGAAGGGCGATTACCATTGAAGGAAACCCAAATGTTACCGACAATGCTCCAAAGGCTCTAGTTGTGGAAGATTACGATTGGGCAGACGAGATAGCTGAGACAAAAGAAGAAGTAAACAAAGCACTGATGGGTAAAATCTCAGAAGAACCAAAAGCATCAGTTCAAATCTCCGCAACCAAGTCTACAAATGAATCAGCAGCTGCTCCCAAGAAATACGTTCAAAACAAAGTGATAGGAATCCCAAAGGAAAATTCTGTTGACAAGGGGCTGAAAAGCATTGCTAATCCATCAAATCATGAAGCGAAAAGGGAAGCTCCAGAGGATGCAAAGCAGAACAGAAGCAAGATGGTGAGGCGCATGCATCTTCAATGAAGACTGAGTCGACAACGGAGAAAGAGGATAAGGAACTGGTAAATAGCATTCCATACGAGTTCAAGCAAAACTGTGTTCAAAGCCATGTATGAACGTCGTGGCTCACTACAAATCAATCAACCATGACCTTATTAGAGAAAAAGAAAAGGTTTTACGAGTAAATAAAGAAATGAAACTAAACGAAGCTGCATATCAAAGAAAGTTGAACTCAACTTTAACTGAAATGCAGTCTTTAAAGGAGTTGCTTTTTAAAAAGGATTTCATTATTAATGATCAAGCTAAACGTTTAGAAAATTCGGAAATCAAAAACATCAAATTGCAACTCACTATTGATAAATGGAATGTCAGCAAAAAGGCACGGGTTGATATAAAGAATAGTCAACGACCAACATACGTGAAAGATGGCATTGGGTACAAAGATAAGCTTGGAAATGAAAGAAAGATATTTCCTCCTCCCCATAGCAAGAACTATGCACCAATGCCAACTCATCCTGAAAATGATTTAATTGATAAAACTGACGTAATTGCTCAAAGTGTCGATTACCTGAATGATAAAGGTACTAATGTTTCTATGAGTAATGCAGATGCAAATGAGCGTAAAGGAGATGTGTGCGATGAGGATGGGGAAGGCACAAAAATAGGGATAGGATATTCTGGCGACAGTTATACTATGGTTAACTGGTTTGCCTTGAATTGTGGAAAAACAAAAGAGAAATCTATTCGGGGTGAATGTAATAATTTAACTAGGATGGATGACTGTATTAAACCTAGTCTAAATATTTGGGATGACTGTAATAGGCGTATGCCTAAACCTTTGACCCAAAGCCACGAGAATGTAGTGGTTGAATGCATGGATTTGAAATCCGCTTTTTGTGATAAAAATGTTGTGCTTGAATCCCTTGTGTTTGTTCCAGAATTGAAGCAAAACAGATTCGGAAAGTTCCTTACAGAGGAAATTCCCGAGTTTGTTCCATCATGTACACGTACATCAGAGTCTGATAAGGAGCCAAATCAAGTCAGCGTCAGTGAAGACTCTAACTCAACAACTTCAGAAAGTGGTGAAGAAAGCTCGAGTGAAGATCAAGAATCAGACGATTCAGGTGAAAATCAAGATCCATTGGAAAAAGACTTCCATATTGATGATTGTACGAGTACAGATGATGAATAAAAAATAAATGAAAGTCTTGAGGAGTCAAAGATCAAAAGATCATCTGAAGTTGTCAAACCTCACGTTTATCAACATGCTGAGTCAAGCTCAAAGCAATCCCCACCCCTAGTTGCATCACACGGGACTCTAAAGCATTAAAAGCCATTCAAGGCTTGTTTTAAGTGTGGAAAAGAAGGTCATGTGCTCAAGCAATGCCCAGAACAATACGACCCAGAAGGTAAAGGCAACAGGTGTTGCTGCTCTGGTTCAAAGGTTAAAAAGCACACATCTTTGAATGATCGGAAGACGGATATTCCATCCAGATCTCCACATGTGAAGCCGATTTCACATGATTCAAAGATAAAAAGGACGAACACATCAAAACCTCAATCTTTCCCTCCGAATCTTAAACATAAAATCATTTCAAACTTTAAATCTTTTACAAGCAACTTTTTTAAACCAACACAAGTTTGGAGAGTCAAACCAAAGGTTGTAAAAGAAATCAATGAGGGTAAAGATTTGGCATATCGGGAGGTTTCTTATTTTGATGAAAGGGGACAACCCAGGACTAGGATAGCTTAGGTTCCACTCTCTAACTGAATTGCTTATGAGTGTAGGAACATCCAAGGAGGACTGTTAGTAACACCGGTTATTATCAGTGGTTGTTTTGGATACAAGTTTTAAAAAAAAAAGTCACATATTTGGTTATGGTATATAACCTGGTCGCGCAATCAACACTGCTGTAACACACTCATTTTCTTGCTCACATATGTTTTAGTGTGCATGGTGTGGAAGACTTTATTTCGTAAATACATATTTTTTAATTTTTAATTTTTTTAAGTAAATAATTGTACAAAAATAAAAAGAAAATTTATGGGGGAGCATTAAAATACTTTCTTGACCACGTGATGTAATTATTGCAAAATAATCATGATCTTACATGAGAAATGATAGGAACTAACTTGATTATATCTTCACATGAATAGGATCTGATGGAAGATGCGGCTCCAAGTTAACGATATGTTGGTAGATTCAGCATTTTAGACAAGTAAACTGCATCTTAGTGATAAAGATAAAGATTGTATGATAATGTGGATACCCACCTTGTTGCAGGATTGCACAAACCGATTATGTCCAAAAGGGGTTGCGGGATTAAATTTAGGCGTTCAAAAGACACACAATGTTGTGCAAACATATATTTATTGAAAAGACACCAATGTGTGCAACCCAAAAAGAGCAAAAAGACACGCAATGTTAATGTCGTGCAATAGGAATAAAAGATACGCCAAAGCGCGTACATATATTAAGTATTAAAATAATTTCTTGACCACGGGATGTAATTATTGCAAAATAATCATGATCTTATATGAGAAATGATAGGAACTAACTTGATTATGTCTTCACATGAATAGGATCTGATGGAAGATACGGCTCCAAGTTAACGATATGTTGGTAGATTCAGCATTTCAGACAAGTAAACTGCATCTTGGTGATAAAGATAAAGATCGTAGATAATGTGGATACCCACCTTGTTGCAGGAGTGCACAAACCGATTATGTCCAAAAGGGGTTGCGGGATTAAATTTAGGCGTTCAAAAGACACACAATGTTGTGCAAACATATTTTTAGTGAAAAGACACCAGTGTGTGCAACCAAAAGACACCAATGTGTGCAACCCAAAAATAGCAAAAAACACGTAATGTTAATGTTGTGCAATAGGAATAAAAGATACGCCAAAGCGCGTACACATATTAAGTAAATATTTTATTAGCTATGCTCTCTAATCAGATGATCATCTTCTCTGCTTATGGAAACATAGACCTGAAGCTCTCATCATCTGATTTAAGGTGATCATCTCCTCTGCTTATGGAAACATAGATCTGGAGCTCTCATCACCTAGTAGATACTATTTCTAAGTTGTTAAGGTATGCATCTCAAAAGACCATGAGGACAGAAAAGTTTAACCGAACATGTGTGGGGTCCACTAGCTTCATCCCAAATATATCCAAAACATGATAATTAATCACCGAATGTATGTCGAAAGAATGGTGCATGGATTTAAACGGACAAATATACCAACAATCGTTCTTGAGTCGTAGCTATCTTAAAGAAAGTTGAAGTGTGCCTAGGCTTTTCAAGTTGGTATGATCTCATATTTGATCCGTTCTGTATCCCAAAGGTTGGAAGTTTCTCAAAGTAAAAAAAAGCTAAAGTTCAAGAATATTTTGATTTATGTATAGTTGTTTTTCTAAGTCTTTCATATCACATCAATCGTGTCTCAAACCGCGTGCGATACTCTTTCCATTTCACACTACATATGAATACGGCTTTGTATGTATCTTGAATCTATCTAAAAGAAAATTGGGAGTTCTGTTTGTGATTATGAACAGACTACTTCGCTTATTTGCTGCAATGATGGCCGATCATCAATTGAGCAAGGTACCAGACCAAAGCACTTGTTTCCTGAAGATTGTAGAAGATACCGAGCTAGGAATCCTCCTCCTGCGTCTTCTAATTCACTCAAGCTAAAGAGGGTTGGAAAAAGGTTGTTCCGGCTTGTCAGAGATGATGCATGCAAAAACGTGGAGCTTATCTAGATAAAGCACTCAAAGAGCAAAGTGTCAAATGAAGATCTTCAGTGAAGAAAATTTGGAAAGCATCTGTCTAGGGGGAGGTGTAATACCCACGGGTTATATTATAACATCCATTAGTGATGTAGTGCCCACGGGTCATCTGTGTTCTATGTCCATTAGTGACAGTAACAGTTGTAGTCCCTGACTCTCTGTTCAAATCTTATTAGTCTACGTGACAAAGGCTTTTGTGTTGGGTCTAAAACTTGTAGTCTAATGTTATCAACGAATCAAGTCAACAAAGTCAACGCAAAGAAGTCAAAGTCAACATGCAAGTCGACACGAGAAGATGGAAGAAAGATATGGCGTGTGGAAGATCGAGATTTGATAGTGATATTGCTTTGGATAATTAAATATATTTTGTTTAGACAAAATATATTTATTATCTTCTTTAATTAGTCTTCATGTTTATTGCTACTTTTGGTAAGATATTAATTCTAGGGTCCTAAATGTAATTAGCCTAAGTTGTTTAGGCTATAAATAGATAGAGTTTTAGGGTTTTAGAGCAACACACTTAGAGAGAAGATTTGGGGGCTACATTGTATTCATCTTTTGCAAATCAATCAAGGGTCTTAAAGTTTATATTTTTAGTGTGTTCATCTTTGATTCTTAAACAAAATCAGATTTTTGGCTCGATTTGGACCTACATTTTATGCCATCTCTTTCGTGCTTGTGACAAGCTCTCGAGTAAACCTTATGAAACAATGATAGACGCGACGTTATGATCCGCTATCAAGAATTTTCTGGACTACGTCCAAAATCCTAAAATACCTGTGATGGTCCTTTTGAGGCCTAGGTTATATACTCTTATTTTTGTTAAAAAGTTTGGATGGTTTAACCATACCATGAGTAACATATGAATTACCCATTTCGGTATATAGCACATAGAATCTAAGATGCCAAATTCTGACGGCGCAAGCAGTAATGACAACAATGACAGCCGAAACAAAGCAAATATAGTCATCAATGAGGACGACTTCCAGGCTCGCATTGAGGCAGCCGTGGGTAAGGCTATGGAAAAAGCCTTCAAAAAATTTAATAGGACGAGTGCCTCGCATTCTATGACTGTATCCAAACCGCCCTCGAAACCTCCTACCTCTAATAAAAAGGAGAGTTCAGAGCACCCCTCAAATATGAGGGACGAGTCTAAAAAGCAAGAGATCTGGGATAAGACTAATACATCCAAAGATGGATGCTCATACAAATACTTCGTCACATGCAAGCCACGAGATTTTAATGGGGAAAAGGGAGCCATTGAGACCCTGAGATGGCTCGATGAGATCGAAACAATAGTTGATATCAATGGTTGCGCTGATAAAGATATTGTGAAGTTTGTATCACAGTCATTTAAGGGTAGCACCCTAATATGGTGGAAGGCTTTAATGCAATCCTCAGGAAAATTCCACCTATATAACTTGGGATGGTCCCAATTCATGGACCTTGTTAAGGACACATACTACCCACCGCATGAGGTGGAAAAGATAGAGATGGATTTTCTAGCTCTAACGATGAAAAACATCGATTGTTGGAAGTTTGTTACCGACTTCGATTCATACTCTCGGCTAGTACCTTATCTGGTCACGCCAGAACCTAAGCGCATCGCACGCTTCATTAATTCTTTAGCTCTAGAGATCAGGAGCTTAGTTAAGGCTGTTCAGCCTAGAACATACAAATATGCCGTTGAGCTATCTCTGCCTCTCACTCAAGACTATGTGAGGAGAGTGTCGGATCGAAAGGAAGCAGAGGGAAAAAGGAAAAGGGAGGATGACAACTCCCAGAGGTTCAAAAAGAAAGGAAAGTTTGGATCCCACAAGAACCAGAGTAGGCCTGGGGATAAGCCTGAATGTAAAATCTGCAAGAAACGACACGGTGGACAGTGTCGGTTTAATCCACAAGCGAAACCTTGTGATATTTGTAAAAAGATGGGACACAAAACCCTAGATTGCAGGGATATCAAGGATGCGACTTGCTTCAAATGTGGTGAGAAAGGCCACATAAAGACTAACTGCTCCAAGAGTGAAAAGATGAAAATGTAAAATCTAGTGGAGCTAAGAAAACCAATGCTCGAGCCTTTCAGATGAGTGCTCGAGAAGCTGTCAATGACAACAACGTCATAACAGGTACTTTCCTCATCAATGACACTTTTGCTAGAGTTCTATTTGATTCGGGAGCTGTAAGTCGTTTGTTGACCATAAGTTTAGCAAACTATTAAACTTGCCCGTAAGAACTCTAGACATATCATATGAGGTAGAACTTGCTGACAGAACCAATGAAACCACTTTTTCAATTCTGGATGCCATCAAGAATCATTTGATTCCTATCTCTCTTCTGCCAATGAAATTGGCGGGGTTCGATATAGTCTTAGGCATGGATTGGTTATCCCATAACCAAGCCCGCATTGTCTGTGATAAGAAACTAATCGAGATTAAAACCCCATCCGGAGAAATGCTCACCATATACGGAGATGTACACTACGGGTTGCCAGAACAAGTTGCCATGCTTAAGGCCTCCCGATGTATGAAGAGAGGTTGTGTCATTTATATGGCGCAAGTAACCGTTGATGAACCTAAGCCGAAGATTGAAGACATATCTGTTATTTCGGATTACCCAGATGTCTTCCCTGAGGAATTACCTGGTTTACCCCCTAATAGACAAGTGGAGTTTAGATTGACATCTTGCCTGGATCTGCACCTATTTCAAGAGCGCTTTATCGTTTAGCCCCAACAGAAATGAAAGAACTGAGAACCCAACTCGATGAAATTTTAGAAAAAGGCTTTATTCAGCCTAGTTCATCACCATGGGGAGCTCCGATCTTATTTGTTAAAAAGAAGGATGGTTCAATGCGTATGTGCATTGATTACCGTGAGCTTAACAAAATAACGATCAAGAATCGAAAAGATATCATGCAGTTCAAGACTCTCATGACATACATCATCTTCCAACGCATCAACCTCTAAGAGGAAAAAAGACTTGTTTCAATAAATGTTTTCGTTGTTGTCATTTAGGACACACTACGAAACATTTCAAAAGCAAGAAATGTTCTAAACCAGATCAAAAGATTACTAAAAATATCACAGAGCAATTTGATAACTTTAAGAAATCGGTCAAATGTTTTTTAAAACAACTTGTTTTTAGAAAAGAAAAGAAGATATTCTCAAAGAAAATCATGATAAATTAAAAAAAAACACAAGTTTGGGTTTCGAAAACTAGCTAACTTATATATATATTCTTTGTTTGTTGTTGTATAACAGAATAAAATTCACAAGTGGCTTCGGATGCTTATGGAGTACATTTGGCATGTTGACAGTAGATGCTCTAGGCATATGACAAGATTAAAGGAACTTCTCAAGAACTTCAGATTCATAGACGGTGATTTCGTTTCTTTCACCGGAGATGAGAAAGGAGGGAATATAGTTAGACTTGGAGACGTTGTATCGGATGCTATAACTTTGGAAGATGTTAACTATGTACCAGAATTTTGTTATAATCTTATGAGTGTATCACAAGTCTGTGACAAAGGAATATATGTTCTCTTCAACGATGTAGAATGTATCTTTCTCAAGACCGGCTACTCAGTTCCTGTCGAAATGATTACGCTTACAGCTCGTCGTCAAAACATTACTTATGTTATTAATATGAAAAATGCCAAATCTGCTGAACAGATGATTGGCTTAATCTCTAAAGCATCAATATCGGAATCACTGCTTTGGCATAGGTGAATGGGGCATGTAAACTTTAAAAATATGAATAAACTTTCTAAATTAAATTTATTAAGAGGTTTACCTATCAAAGAATTTCCTTTTTAGAAAAATGTATTGCATGCGCCCAAGGCAAACAACACAAAAAGTCGCACAAGTCCAAAGTAGTGAATATGATTACTTCTCCATTGCAATTATTGCACATGGATCTTTTTGGTCCTATTAGCATTAAAAGTTTGGCTAAAAGTTCTTATTGCTTAGTGATTACAAACGAATTTTTTCAATTTTCATGGGTTTATTTTTCTGAACCTAAAAGCGAAACCACTCTCATCCAAAAGACTTTCATTCCTATGACCGAGAATGTCATCAAACTGAAGGTTAAGTTGATCAGAAGTGGCAACGGGTCTGAATTCAAAAATCAAACATTTATCTCTTCCTGTGAAGAATTGGAATTCGCCTTCAGTATAGTGCAGCTAGAATTCCTCAGCAAAACGGCGTAGCGGAACGAAAGAACAGAACACTCATCGAAGCTGCTAGAACTATGCTTGTAGACTCCAAGTTACCAATCATCTTTTGGGTAGAGGTAGTCAACACAACATACTATGTTTTGAATTAAGTTCTAATAGTTAAACCTCACGGAAAAACTGCTTATGAACTTCTTTTCACACGAAAGCCCCTGATAGATTTCTTTAGACCATTTGCACGCTTCTCAACACTCAAGATAATCTGATCAAGTTTGAAGCATTCGGCGATGAATGTTACTTCATGGGTTATTCATCTACTCAAAAGGTGTATAGAGTCTACAACAAAAGAACCAAGATGGTGCTTGAATCATACTACGTCGACTTTCAAGAAGGAAACTACACCAACACTGGAAGCTGTCCTGATTGGTTTTACGATGTAGATATTGTTTTTAACACCTTCGACATTCCCGAAGCCGTTTTTGAAACCGAACCTGTTGAGGGTTGAACCATTGTTTAACTCATCAGACATTGGTCTCACTCCTTTCACCGCCCGTTTCACTCCCTTTTCAGCTGATCCAATCCTTCCCGTTGAAGAAGTAAATGGTGACACTTCGGCCAAGAATGCATCCTGCTTCTTCCTCACAGACGAATGTGGATGAACCAATTCAGGAAGACGGGCCGCCAATCATCTATGTCGATGAGCACTTCACCTATCTACCTCAACAAATTGAAACCCACACCAACGCAGGTTACAAGACCAATTGAATCATCCTCTTGAGAACGTCATTGGTCCCAGATGGCGTGCGAACTCATGGTCAGACATACGTTATTAACAAAGGATTGTACGCTTCATTTCTTTCGCAAACCGTACCAAAAGATATAGAAGAAGCTATTCAAAACTCCAATTGGGTGCAAGCCATGCAGGAAGAACTATCTCAGTTCCGAAAGCTTAAAGTGTGGGAACTAGTTGATCTACCAGATGGGAAGTACCCAATTGACACAAGATGGGTATTCCGTAACAAGATGGAAGATCGTGGTGTGATTATCAAGAACAAGGCGATATGGTAGTTCAGGGTTTTCGACAAGAGGAATGGATTGATTATGAAGAAGGTTTTGCTCCGGTTGCAAGATTGGAAGCTATTAGAATCTTTTTGGCATACGCATCATACAAAAACGTCAAGGTGTTTCAAATGGATGTGAAGAGTGCATTCCTCTATGTTAAGGTGAAAGAATAAGTTTATATTTGTCAACCTCTTGGCTTTGAAGACCCACACTTCCCCAAACGATACTACAAGTTAGACAAGCTCTCTACGGTCTTCATCAAGCTCCTCGGGCTTGGTATGAAACTTTGTCAACATATCTTCTGGAATGTGGATACACTAGAGGAACAATCGACATGACTCACTTCACAAAAAGGATCGTAGACGATGTAATGTTGGTTCAGATTTACGTAGAAGATATCATCTTTGGGTCGACAGATGAAGCGCTTTGCAAGGAGTTCGAGACGGTGATGAAAGCAAAGTTCGAAATGAGCATGATGGGAGAGCTCACATTTTTCTTGAGATCGGAAGTGAAGCAGAGAGAAGACGGGATCCTCATTCATCAAGCAAAATACATTAGGGATATTCTTGCTAAATACAGTATGACCGACTGTAAAACAGCAAGTACACCATTTGAATCTCTGACTGAACTCACACCTAATCTTCAAGGAAAACCCATGAACAAGTCCTTTTATCGCTTGATTATAGGCTCTTTGATGTATCTAATCGTAAGTAGGTCTGACATTATGTGGGCTGTCTGTATTTGTGCTCGCTTTCAGACTAACCCTAAAGAATCTCATGAAACTACGGTTAAACAAATCTTTCGGTGTCCGAAAGGAACACCTAAAATTGGTTTTTGGTATCCTAAAGATAGTAATTTTGATCTTATTGCTTATTCTGACAATGACCATGCAGGTTGTAAAGTTGATCGCAAATCAGTTTCAGGAGGATGTCAATTCTTGGAGAATCGTCTCATATCGTGGCAATGCAAAAAGCAGACAACGGTTTCCACCTCTACTGCTCAAGCTGAATATATGGCGTCCTACAGTTGTTGTTCACAAGTTCTTTGGATAAAAAACCAGTTGTTGGATTACGGGATCAACATCATAAAGACTCTGATATTCATCGACAATGAGGCATGTCTAGGAATCGTGAAGAATCCAATCCATAACTTGAGGACAAAACATATCGAGATTCGCATTCTTGCGATTCGAGATGTGTACGAAATGGATACATTCAAGTGGTGCCAGGGGATACTATGCAACAGAAAGCCGACATCTTTACAAAGCCTTCGATAAAACTCGTTTCAACCAGTTGGTAACCTATGAACTTTGTTGTATAATCATTTGTATATGCTCTATCTTTTTGTCTTATAAAAGCGCCTTCTAAAATAAATGAGTATCTTAAAACTATGCCCATCAAAAAGATTTTCTGATTATTGAAATTTCATATTTCGGGCAATGGACATAAGAAAATAAAATTTTACAGAGGAAGAAAATTAAAAAAGAAAAGAAAATAACATTTGATCTTTTTATGACACCTGCTCGTTAAATGATAGAACACTGCTGACACTTTGTCTACTTTTGAAACAGAAAAACAAAGAGAATCGGGGTACCAAGCAACGACGTGTCGGTAGATTCAGCAACATCATCGAGTAAACTGCGATTAGGAGATAAAGATAAAAATCTCACAAAAATCCTGGATACCCACAATATTGTGTATCTTGGCGGGTAACACTTTGCGGCACGTGGCTTAATGGTCTTAAATCTTGCGTTGACAGATTGCCAAAGTCCAAGATTTTGGGTCTTTATATTGATTAATCATTCGGGGATATCATAGTCGCTCTTCTGTTGCATGCAGATATATGCAGACCTAGACACGATTATGATATCTTTTAAAAAAGAGCCAAGGAGGCAAAAAAATCCTACAATTGAAAAGGCTCAATTAAACGAGCCACTCAAAAGTAATCATACCAAAAATGAGGTATCTGCCTAACCCTAGTTAGGTCAACATTGGTCGCTTTGATTGTACGAAAGTGCATACCTGATCACCAATACCCTGACCTTGTATCTCTCCAATGAATGAAGTCAATATACTCACCCCGCTATGAGGACGCTTGCGCATACCTTGATCGCGGGGTATGTCCTGATGTGGGACTCACGGGCATAATATTCTACCTTCCTAGCTTGAGTGGGGGCCATTGTAATTTTATTCAATATTACCCACAACATAATAAAACTTTCACCGAAAGCATGTTGAAAGAAGGATGCATGGATTTAAAGGGACAAACATACTGACAGTTTTTGTCTCGTGCCTCGATTAGTCAAAAACAAAATAATAAACTAACAAGTGTTGCGAGTATGATCTTTTGCAGGAATATCAATGAGTGTCAAACAAGAGAAAATGAAGAAATAAAATCCCTCGGTTCAAAATGGATTTCGGTGTTCAAACGGCCCAATTTTTATTATTTTTGCATGATTTTCTAACAAAAGGGGCACGTTTTTCAAGAAAGTTTAAAATTTTCAAGCATATTTGTTTTGCGTTTCTTGAATTGGAAGATTCCCTTTTATAAATCAAGGGGCGGCGTAATTGCATTCCAGCGTAATTATAATTACGCTGGAAAGTAATTTTTAAATGTATATATACTTTTATCAGTTGTGTTTCGAATGTTTATCACCATCATCATCAACATAGTCTAAATTACATAGTTAATCAATAAACTGATTTTGAATCACTGAACGAGTGAGGTAAGGTAAAGTTTATTCGGATAATGTTTTGGATTACACATGATCTCATACACATCTAATTCATGACGATTATCTAATATGTTGAAAGAATCGGATCAGTTGGGGTTTACGGGGTTTATGAAGAAATTTTTTAATATTGCGTTTTTAATGAAGACGACGTATTTGGCCGAAGACGTAGGGTCGCGTAATTATGAGTCTCGAAAGCGAGTTCGAGCAACCGTCGTATTTGACAAATACGTCGGGCCCCCATATTCTCGAGACCATACTTACTACGCAACTCTTTGTCAACGTAAATGACATTACGGTCCAACAACATTGTATAGATCTCACCGTTTTCATCACGTAACTAAATCCGTTAACCAACATAAAATATTTCGGAACTAGCATAATTAATTTTGATTTTATAAGTTTCATAGCGTAATTTCCCGCGTAATTAGTTGTGTTTTTAATTTTATTTTTATGTAAATATAATCTAACCTAAAAGTACGTTTCGGAACCCAGATCTCACTTGGCTCGTTTTGTGTTTTTTAGAATGGCTCAATCATTAGCATGCGATCGAACAAGGAACCAAAAAATCAGCCCATAACTCTCGTTCCACCAGAACCAGAGTTTGAAGATGTGAAGGTCTGGTTGTCAAGGAGCAAGATAAGCTATACAGTTCAAGCAAATCTAGCAATCTATTGCATACACATCGAAGAGTTTTGGAGAACCGCAAAAATAAAAACGATAGACAGAGTCAAAACCATCACTACAATGATACGAAACAAGGAAGTGATAGTGACCAAAGAAAGAATTCGAAAAGTGTTAAGTCTTGGAGATAATTCCAGAGTCCCAATGAAGTTAAGGAAAGAAGATATCCTGAAAGGTTTCAGGGGTATGAACTATTTAGGAGACTTCAGAGGGGAAAAATGAGATAAAGAGAAACGCGTTGACAAAGGATTGGAGGTTTATCTTGCATACATTCTCTCTAAGTATGGTTCATCGAAAAGGCGGATATGATGGGCAGAATCTGAAATCGTCGGCAGCAATGCTTAATCTGTGTACAAACCAGTCCTTCAATATATCTGGTTTGATTTTTACTACATGGTGGATAATGCCAACAAAGTCACATGGGCCATGTATCCTAAAGTCGTTCAACTACTTATCAACGATCAACATTCAAACCTACCACACGATGGAAACATGTACAAGTTTCAACTGCCAACAGGAAGACAAATCACCCAATTAAAGACAGATGAGTGGGTGATGTTGCATCACTGGATGTACAGAGAGGAAAGGCTTCTGTTGGTTCTCGAGGCCTACAAGAAATACAGAGAAGGTGTAAAGGAGGCTAGAGAAAAACAAGCCAATGAGGAACAAGAATCTGAAGAGGAACCCCAATTAGTCCACAAACAAAAAGACAAAGGAAAGAAAATAGTCAAAGAAGGGGGATCTAAGAAAAGTAAGAAAGATACGCCCAATCCAGAATGAATCTTGGGAGAAAGTATTCGTACTGGATCGAACAGAGAAGAGATCGAAAGAATGCAAGCTTTATATGCCGTGGGGGAGGCTTAAAAGAGAGAACGAAGATTGAAAAGACCAGAAATGATTGAGTCTGAAACACCTGTGGTGGTTACATAGGAAGAGGAACAATTGAATCACTTTATTGAAGGTTTGATAGTGGATCCTCATGAATCCACTTCGAGCAAATCCCCCACACACAATAAGAGAAAAACAGGGGAGGGATCTTCAAAGATGTTCAAGCTAAGCCCCTTACATCAACTCGGGCACCTCCGCCACCAGCTCCAAGAAGACCTCGACCATTTCAAGAACTGTTCGGCCGATTGTCAAGAGAAATTGGTTCATACCGGGCAAGAGAATTTTGTTTGTTAAACAACCAAGTAAACGACACCAATGTGCTAAGACAGAATTTGAAGGAACGGAAGAAGAAAAACAAAGAACTACATGGTTTTGTATCTGAGAAGACAAAGTTTTTGAGGTTTCAGCATGAAGGAATGATTAAAATGCATGAGATGCTCAAAGAGTTGTATGCCACAGCAAATCTAGAGCCAAAGTACACAGGAGAAGGTCTCTTTAGTTTGAAAAATTCAAAGAAGAGGAAGAAAAACGTAAAGCTGCAGAAGCTGCAAAGAAAAAGAAAAGGCTTGAATCTGCAGTGGATGTAAATGAAGAGGGGGATAGTGAAGAAGAGGAGGTTGAAAGGTATGAGATGCCCGCTAAGTTCATTGAGTGGGAACTCGAAGACGAGGTGGTC
Source organism: Scalesia atractyloides (assembly GCA_947069175.1). Lineage (NCBI taxonomy): Eukaryota > Viridiplantae > Streptophyta > Magnoliopsida > Asterales > Asteraceae > Scalesia > Scalesia atractyloides. The sequence continues at coordinate 36,131,422 of CAMTDV010000004.1, read as the reverse complement.
TATGAGACAGATGGAAGTGAGGAAGTGGCTCCTCAACACCCAGAATAGTTCAAGGAGGAGCGAGAAAAGTTGCCCAACTTCTACCAAGTTATCACTATTGAGAAGACCGAAGTAACTGACAAAATTATTGGGTGGAAGTATTGTGATCTTAAAGGAATGTTTATTGTCAAACGAAAGGGCGGGGTTATTCAACACTTCCGTACCGGTCTCGACATGCAAAGTATCCCAACATAGGATGCTCGTGAGCAGGGCAAGCTTGAAATGATAAATCCAACAAACAACACTATTGGAGCAGATTTTGAAAGACTCGTCCTAAAGGAATGTGTCAGAGGTTTTAGTGTTCAAACCAAAACGACCCCGAAGAAGAGTACCAAAGACCACCAAAGACCCAATGACTAGAAAAGGAAAGGTAACATTGGTGATAGACCCAGTAAAGGTGGTAACCAGGGTGAAGATTCCTCCGGAACAACCAGTTTTGCTCACCAACTTCAAGAAGTGGTTCAATGACGGAAAAACCGGTGAAGTGGTAATCAGATCAAACAATAATGAAGACATCAATATTTTTGATCCGATGGACGTGTTTATGTTCTGCCTGTCTGACTTGAACATTCTTTACTGGCACAAGATATACGTGGGAGCTGGTAATGAATACCTGGAAGAAGGAATGCTCTTTCAACGAGCTGTAGAGAGAGCTAGAGAAAGAAAGAAATGATGGAGATCCTATCGAAGAACAAAAGGAGTGGAATGAAGCTAGAAAGAAGAAAGATGTAGAAAAATCAGCTGAACCGCAATCACCCATTCCTCAAGACAAAGACCCTTCATCAGAATAAGACGTGCAAGTGATGCCACCTCCGACTTCATCCACATATGAAGTCACTATGGAGGATCCACCAACAACTAGTGAAGATGTTACTCATCAAACAACACCGTCAAATAATGTTGAAGAACCAACTGCAATTCCGCAAAACCCAAGACAAGGATTGAAGACTCTCATTGTACGCAACGGTCTAGGGGGATATTGTTAGAACTTTTTGAGACTGTTTGTACATGAGTTTATGTAGTGTTGGGCTTTGCTTGTAATAGTTAGAAGTGTAAAGGGCCAAAAGTGAACATTTTGTAAATCTGACCATTAGTGGCGGCGTAATTGTGACCCCAACGTAATTATAATTTTGTTGGGTAATAAGTCTCTCTCTCTTCTCTCTCTCTATATATATATATATATAAGTGCACCACATCTTAGGTTTCCAAGTTTCTTGGACTAAGGTGGTTTTGTGTTATTCATTTGTGCAATCTTCTGATTGTTGTGCTTAAATCCGATATCCAAGCTCTTCGATTGAGTTTATCATTATTGGATTACTAATCTACTTTGGTTGATTCATCCTTGGTCAAGATTCTTCATCTTATTCTTGGTTTTCTTACTTTTATCACTCAAACACCTAATCAATAGGTGTTTATGTGTGTGTCAATCATTATCGCTATGATCCAAAGCTGATTTGGGACTCACACTTACATCACTTGGTGAAGACAAGTCATTTATGTATTAATGCCTTTAGTAACTAGTTTTTTATATTTAAAGTGAACTTTATTCTATCATCTCTTTATGTTTTGTTGATTCAATCATTCGTGGTCTTTACGGTCTATATAAAGCACGTTAACTGCCTGGAAGGGGGTTAGAAGGGTGGTTTGGGTAAAGTTATTGCCTCGTTTGGTGTATAGATCCTACGAGGACTTGATTCAAGCTTATTAAGACTTCCTTTGAGGCAGGTAGCATCAAATCGGGGAAAGTAAGAACAGCTGGAATCCCTTATAAATAAACTACTGTTAAAACTTTAAACCGGCCTTGCGGGACTGTATCCATGCTGACTCAGACCAATATGGCTGAGGGTAGTGTTTCCTCCAAAAGAGGGACATGCCACATTTTGCATTAATAACTTACTTAATTATCTTTCAATATTTTTGCCTTGCGGAATTGTATCCCTACTGACTCAAACCAATATAGCCGAGGGTAGCGTTGCTTCCAAAAGAGGGACATGCCACGATAACTAAGGGGGTGTTTTTTTTGTAAAAAGCACTTCATGACCTCATGTCTACCCCACGCAGACCACGCGCAGACGTTTGAGTCTGCAGTATGTTTGTTTTCTCGAAGTGATTTCATTAAAAAAAATGTCTTCCAAACTTCTTCTTGGGGCAGATGTGGACTCCCCTCTTCAAGCCTCTTCTCATCTCCTCTGCCCTATTTTCAAAACATAAGTTCTTAACCCTAGCACCTTCCTCCTCCCAGCCAACACCTCCACATCTCCGCCACTACCACACCCGCCGTCACCCCAATCATCAACGCTGCTGCCTTAGACAACCGCCCCAATCGTCGACGGTACTGCCACTGATCGATCTTGGAGGAAACAACAAACACCGTTCGATCGATTTCTGAATCAAGGTTCTTTCCTAGGGCTTTAATTTTCAATCATTCGATCTTTGATATGATATAATTTATGTGGCTTTTTCATCAATAATGATCCTATAATTTTATGGAAAAGTTGGATGATCTTATCTTAAATAAATATCCACCTAACTCAATCTATTACTTGGAATTTGCAGAAATTATTGATGTGTGAAAAGTGTATATATTAATTTCGAAACAAGTTTTAAAATGGAATCGCTACTAAACCACACACAATCGACAAGTGCACCGGTCGCGGGGTAGTGTAGATGGCAAGACCGGATATCAATCCGTGGACACTATGGGCAAACCCTAGATACTGAACCGTTATCGAATACAAATTAAATTTTAAGTTTGATTTTGATAATGATCTAATAACCTAATAAATTATGAAAATGGCAAAACAAGACTGACAAACGCAACACGCAAACAAACTCGGGAGCTAACGGTAGGTCAAATATGATGAGAAGAGACTACCTAGGTATCGAATCCCTAGAATCATGCAACGCTATCTTGACTATGGTAATGGCTAAATATCCTAATCTACCCGAATAACCTCCTGCTAGAGATGATTAACCGAAAGATACGGACGAAATGCGAAGTGCCAGAACGAACTGGCTCGACCTATCAACACCAAATCCCACGAATATCAAGTGATGAAAGCGAATTACCCCAAAACCCTCTACTCGCGAAGCAAACCAAACCTTGAAAATTGAAATCCTAGGAAACCCTAAACGCGAAGAAATAAACGAGCCCGAGCTATCGGTCATCCAATCTACCCAACAACGATTAGCCAATAACCTAGCACACCTAAATCGTCTTTCGAGTCACTAGATGATGATGCAAGTTTTAGTTTGTTGATTTTATTTCTTGATTAACTTGATTTATTTCTAAAGTCAAGACTTAAACCGAAAACCCTAAGAATTTCTCCATTCAAGTTAAATCTTAAGTTTAGGGTGTATCTCTACGTGCCTAAACCGCTGAATTCATCAATCAAAAATCAATACAACCACACCAACATGCAATATCAAGATCAACCACAATACAAGATTATGTAAATCGCAAAAAATAGCCAAAACCGAGTCAAAACAATATCACAATCAACTAGTTCATCTTAACCTAAGTAGTTTAAATGTTTAGCGACTCATATGGTTCAAACATAAAGCATAAAAATATGTTCTAAGCATGGCTGGAAGTAAATATGAATTGCAAAAACAATGGATTAATAACATAAAACTATAGAAATCAACCCAAGCTCTTCGTTTCTTTTATCCCGAACCTCCACGCCTCCGAAAATGCTCCATAAATCGCCTTCAATCTTCTAGAAAATGCTACTGCCGTCTGGTGTATCTCTTTTTTTTTTCCCAATCGTCTGTAGGTTTTTTTTATCTTTGTATATATATTTTTCGTTTAGAAGCCCCTACACAATTTGACTAGCCCACTTTATTCTATGAACTTGAGCCTTTATCAATGGTTTCAAAGTCAATCTGGTGGGCCATCTCTTGATGAATCTTGTTTGGCACAGTTCCGTGTTCACGCCATCAAAAATTTCCCAATGATATGGAAACTAACTTTTTAATCTTATGCCCTTGTCATGTATTTTTTTTTAAGTTATTTAATCTTTCAATCCAAAATCACGGTTGAACTCCACCACAATTCAAAAATCTATATTCAGCCCACTTTAAATAAATTGATTTATGAGGTCCAACCTCTAAACCTTTTTAACTTAACTCACCTGTAGAAACACATGTCAAAACAATATAATTTAAATTAAATCATTTAATAATCATAAACACATTTAATGATCTTAACTCCCATTTTTTCTTATTCATCGATTAAATTGTTTTGATCAAAACCATGTTTAAGACAAACTTTATTGCATTTAATATTTTTTTTTGTATAAATTTATCATTTAAGTTCATTTTCATTAACATCAACAAAGTTTATATATGAACCAACAATGAGTGAAATTTATTAAAAACAACACTAAAGTTACTCAAAAGGGTAGGAAATATTTATATAAAAATATGTATAATTTAGAGCTCATCAATTATCGACGATGGCCGTAGCTTCTGTTCCTGCCGACACCACCAATATTTGCAGTCACTGGTAATATTCATAATAATAATAATAGCTTTGTTTTTTCTTTCTGATTATTGTTTCCAATTTTGAGTAATTGTGTCTGTGCATTTAGCATGGATTCTTTTTGAGGTATCCTGAGGCTTCCTAAAACAATGGTTATACATACTAAGAACAAGTCAATTTAAGTTCTTGTAAACAACTAAGGCAAAGGTTATCACTAAAAGTTACAAATTTCATGACTATTATTTAAGTTTGAATGTTGGAAACTTTTATAAATTTAATAAATCAGTTTATTTATATTTCAGCAATTTGCAAAAGCTAAAAAACAAACAGTTTTTTTTTCTTGCTGACTGCAGAGGTTTGGTCCACCTCTTCTACTACAGATGTGGTCTGCAGACTACAGACATTTTACCTCCGAAAAAACAAACAACACGTAAGATAATCTTTTAAAAAACCCAAAGTGCGAAAATCATCAAAGGATACATAAAATATGAGTAGGAACCAAGTGATTCTATCTTGTCTATTTGTTTCTTTTATTATTTTAGTTTCTTTCTTTAATTCAATTATTATAAAAAAAATATTTTCTCAAAAATTTGGTTAGATTAGACGTTGACGATACTTCGGTATTAAAAGATCTTGTAGCATTGGACGACCTCGGTATCTTACCATCACTATACTACACTAACGATGGGTGCATTTGCCCTAGCTTGTTGTAGAGAGTGATAGTGTTATATCGTGTTTTATAAATTTAAAGCTTGATAAACGAGTAAAAGTACCTAAAAATATATTAAAAATCATACACACTCATATCACGTCAATCGGCGTTTTAAAGGATCGCCCCGTCATGCAGGCTCAAGAGGGAAGGTCCTCGCGTGACGCAAGGACTTCTTAAATGGACTGGTTTGTAATATTTGGTGGTCGCGTCGCACGTCGATGATTGAAGAGGTCAATGATTGAGAAGCCTTCATGCCTTCGAAAAATTGTAACTTCAACTAAACCTTCACAAAACGCATTCCAAGCAAAATTTAACAATGAGACTTACCTGGAACTCCGTTTTCTCATCCGTTTCCGCTCCAAGATGGTAATGATTTCCTGTAAAAGACTCAAAACACAAAAATGAATGCTATGAAAATCTACCGTTATTGGCCGAAAGACTCAAGACTACGACCTATACAAAGCTATACAAACTCTACACTTAAGTTCTCACCCAAGACTTCTACTTTATCATTTTAGGGGGAGTTTCGAGAGGAGTTTTCTCCTTCTCGGTTGAATCTAAGGGTCCTCAAAATAGTGCTTCAACCTATGACCATTTACCTTCCATGTGTTCCCGTTGGTATCATTTTCTAACTCAATCATGCCATACAGAAAAACATCCTTCACTACATATGGTCCCGTCCACTTCGACTTCAATTTTCCTGTGAATAACTTCAAACGGGAATTGTACAAGAGAACCTTGTCTCCCTTTCTAAACTCCTTCACTCCTTTCAATCTCCTATCTTGCAACGCCTTTGTTTCTATTTGATATTCCAAGAACGTGCATACACCGCATCCCGAAGCTCTACCAACTCATGGATTTGAAAGAATCGTTTCCTAGCCGCTTTGGTAAGATCTAAGTTTACGGTTTTTAGAGCCCAAAGAGCTCGGTGTTATAACTCTACGGGAATATGACAAGTTTTACCGTACACAATCATGAATGGGGTGATTCCTAAAGATGTTATATATATGTGGTTCGGAATGCCCATAATGCATCATCCAATTGTCTGACCAATCTTTCCGACTCTTCCCTACGGTTTTCTCTAGAATTCTCTTCTCTCCTCGATTTGCATTTCGACTTTACCTCTTGTTTGAGGATGGTAGGCGGTGGACAAGTGGTGAGTGACTCCTAAACGTGCTAACGCCTTCTCCATCATTGTGTTGCAAAAGTGAGTGCCACAGTCACTAATGAGAGCTTTCTGGGTACCAAAACGAGTGAACAAGTTTTTGAGGAATCTCACCACCACTCAGGCATCAATTGTAGGTAGAGCTTGGGCCTCCACCCACTTAGAAACATAGTCAATAGCCATGAGGATGTACCGATTCCCACTAGAGACGGAGAACATTCCCATGAAATTAATGCCCCAAATATCGAATACTTCAAGAATTTAGATTGGGTTTTGAGGCATTTTATCCTTGGATGAGATATTTCTGGTACGTTGACATGCATCACACCTTTTAACAAACTCAAGAGTATCCTTCACCACCAAAGGCCCATAAAAACCACAATCAAACACCTTTTGAGCGGTGGTGTGAGGACCGTGGTGACATCCGGTTAAATCCTCATGGCAATGTCTAAGGATCTCCGAACCTTCTTCCTCAACACTACTCCGTTCGCTAGATTGTTTGCCAAATCTATTGATGCATAATGTATATTACATACGTCTGCGAGTCGTGTCTGTAATAGGTTTAAATGTTAGATTCGGTTTTTTGTGTATGTAACATTACCTCTGTATGAAGGTATATGTTCGTACGAAGGTAATCTAAGTTACTTCGTACGAAGGTGTTGAATGTTAGTTCGTACGAAGGTAGTAATTCTTAGTCTGCATGAAGGTAGAACGTCTATAAATAGGTGTTAGGACTTTGTGTGATATATGTATTGTGGACTAGACGGCGAAGCTCTATCCAAGTGTTTTTAGAATCTTGTAAACGTTTAACCAGTGAATGAAAAAAGAAAATTGGGTAATCTTGTTATATTGTCACCTAATATAAAATGGATTCCGAACGTTATGGACTAGGTTACAAATATTGACTTGAGCTTTCGCATTGAAAACGGTCCTCACAAGTAGTATCAGAGCTTGGAGGCTAATATCTACGACAATTCAACAAAATTCAACGATGGAAGACTTCTTTTCTACTCCGTTTTTCTATTTTTTGATCATTTCTCACCCAATTAACGGTCGAAATGGACCGAATTTTTCAAGTATTAACAAAAATACGTTTTTAACAAACCCTCTGAAAAGTCAGACCTAAATTCAATCAGAATCATGATCAAAATGGCAAAAAACGTGAAAAATTTGAAACATTCATCTCCGCAAAAAGTAACTAAGTTCGTACGAACTAATACCTTCGTACGAACGTAACTTTTTCAAAATCAAAATCATACCTTTGTACAAACATAGATTTCAATTTGTTTGTGGCGGTTACCCTCGTACGAAATTAATCAAACTTTGAGTGTTTTTTCTTGTTTAGTTCGCACGAATCTTCCTTCGCACAAAACTTACCTTCGCACAAAAATTTTCTACCAAAATGGAGAACAAGTTCTATAATGCTTATGCAACAACCCCAGCATCAATGGTTTAAAGTCTAAACTTGGATAACGAGATGGGGACAATGATGAAGCCGCCAAAGCTTATGAGCATGGACGATTTTAAGGGGTGGCACGAACGTTTCGAAAACTGGGTGTAAGCAAATTATACTGATTGTTGGTATGCGGTAATAGAAGATTATACACCTCCAACTGCAGAGAATGGTGAAGAGAAAAATATGATGCAATTCACTCAAGGTGAAAAAGACGAATTTGTACGAGAGAAGAAAATGCTAAACCTTCTTCAACAGGCAGTTAAAGAAGACATGTTCACATTGCTCCAACATCAGAGCAGCGCGCAGTCAATCTGGAATGCGCTGATTGTGAAGTTCAATGGTAGTTTGGCAATCATCAAAAGCAAGAAGGCGTTGCTCAAAAAGGAATTTGACATATTCACAGGCCTAAAAGGAGAAATGATGAAACAAATTGTTGAAAGGTATTACCATTTGGTAACGGAGATGAAGCGCTTAAAGATCGATAAAAAGAATGAGGAATGGGTTGACAAACTTGCTGACACTTTACCCCAAAACGAATGGTCAACATACCTGATGATTCTAAAGAATAACAATGAACATTCAACGATGACATTGGGTAGATTCATTGAAAAACTTGAAGGGCAAGAGCTTGAACAATGTAAGATGGCCAAGATGAAGAATGCTAATGTCCAACAAGATGTTGACTTATATTTCAAAAGCACAACAAACATTCAAAGCCCTAAAATACAGACTGCTTTCAGTGCAGATAATTCTTCTTGATCTTCTTCAAGTTCTTCGAGTGGTGGTGGTGGATTCTCATCGTATCAGAATTTTGAACCGAACACACCAAGCCCTCAGTCATCTCAGAGTTCCAATAACTTTTCAGACCAAGATTCTTCTAGACCGCATGAGCATTAGTGTAATATAGCGGTAAACCTACAGAATTCCAAAGACTTTAATGAAGACACTGCCAAGCAACATATGGTCTTTCTCGCATCAATTCTAGAGTCGTATGAGAACTTAGTTGCGGGGAGGATCGGTAATACGAATATGACCAAGGAGGATTACGGCCAAATTGACCCTGAGGAGATGGAATTGATCGACATACGGTGGTGTATGGCAAGTGTGGTCAGGCGTGCTCAAAGGTTTTTGGAGATAACCAGAAGGAATAGTATCGAAATCCTGATTCGAAGTTAGGGTTTGATAAATCGAAGGTGACCTGCTTTAAATGTAAGAGAAAGGGTCATTTCAAAAGAGAGTGTCCGAACAGAGAGGTGCATACGGGGAACAATCCATTTGGAGAAGATTATTATTAGAGAGCAATCTATCACAAGCCTTCATAGAATCAGTCAAGCAGTTCAAGACCTATACCGATCAAAGATGGTTCGTCAAGTCAGAGGATAAGGCTTTGGTCGTGACCCAAGATGATGAAGGGTTTAACTGGAAAAAATACATTCCAAAGACCGAAAGCCTTGCGCTTCTAGCCGAGATTATCGAAGAACCTGAAAAGATGGTAGAGGAGACAGTGGAAGAAGTTTGTGATGAATCTGGTACTGAGATTGTGTTTGACGAGATTCCAGGAGATTCTCATGATTCCAGAGATTCTCATGATTACTATGATTCTGAATCAACACAGGAGGATTTATGTCATGCTTTTAAATCTATCATACCTCTTGATATGTTTTGTTCTTTTACAAGTTTCTTCAACACCAACGAAGCAAGATTTAATGGCTCAAAGTGTGAAGAAGAGAAGAAACAAGACGTTGAGGAGATTATTGATGTTTCAAAAGAGTTGAATGCTGAAAATTATCAGAGATGGCAGATAAAGCAATGATGGCTCAGTTAAAAGGGGTAGTTGCAACCTCTGAAGTCGAACAGAAAAATGAGTCTGTTGTGAAAGAAGCTAAGAGTGAGGAAATTGAAAAGAAAGTTCAATGCATGAAATGCATTGAACCATGCCAATATTGCATTGAAAAAGACGAACAATTTAAGGAGTTGAAAAGACACATTGATAATGTTAAAGTGACTTTAAAGAAACCAAAGAAGCTTATGATAAGCTGAGCAGAACTATCAACCAATATCATGATGCTAGCAAAGAATATGAAGCAACATTTTCTATGCTCAAGGCAACAATCATGGATAAACAAAAACCAATTAAAATTCATATTGACACGTTTGCCAAATTAAAACAAGAACTAGAAACTACTAGGATTGAAATAGAAAGGGTTGATAAGAAACTGATTAGTTATTCAACAGCATCATACGTTTTGGATCACATCATTCCCAAACCAACTGGAAAAGATGAATCTGGGGAAGATGTGTATGGTTATCATAACCAAGGCGTAGGTTACAATCTAGTTCCACCCCCGATGTGGAATAGTTATTCAAGAAAAAAACCAGACGGGGTGGAAAAGGCACTGATTTTGAAATTAAAAACTGAACAGAAAGACCAGTCCTGAAAATCTTAATGTAACCTATACCAAATCTGAAACGGAGTGTGAGTCACAAGTTGTGAAAAATGTGATCGAAAAGGTTTTGGAAAATGAAAATGAGTGTGAAAACACAAGTTCAAGTTCACATTCTGAAAATGATGAGAGCATTCATAAGAATTATATTCCAAAATCAGAGTATAGTTCTGATGATGATCCAAAAGCTGTCATGTACAAAATGAGCGGATTAGACAAACTATATTCTGACGAGGAATTCCGGATTCAGAATGTAAACATGAACAAGGTCGAAAAAGTCTTTAAATTGATTGAAGTTGGTTTGTTGGAAGTAGAAAATTTGCAAAGAGATCAAAATGTTTCAAATTTAAAAAACACTCGATTTTACTATGCCAAACCCAAAAGTTCTTATTCAAATAATAACCCGAGAAATTATAATGGTAGGAACGAGTCGGGTTATGGTAAAAAGAGTTATAACAAGTTTGGTAATACAAATTTAGGTAAATTATATTTTTCGTCCTTTATGTTTGTACCGGATTGCAATGGATAGCCTTAAACTTTAATAATTACAGTCACGATCCTTTATTTGGAAAACTCATTACGCATTACGTCCTTTCCACTAACAGAGGTTAGATTTTGTTGTTAAATCTAGTCATTTATACTGCACATGAGGGTATCATAGTCATTTGATCCCATTTACTCAAATAAATAGAAAAAAATAAAAAAATAGTAACTTTTGTTAAAAATAAATAAATATATATACCAGTTGTGTCTCCTCCCTCAAATATCTCTCTGTCTGAACCAAAACCACCATCCAGCAGCGCCGGTGACCACAATGCCAGCTATGCAACAACCACCGACACATGTAACTACTCTATCTAAACTCATAACACTTCCAACACCGATGGATCTACAACGACCACCACCGCCTATTTAGATCTGGTAGTCGTAGATCCGACCGTCAGGTTGGTTTCTGATTCAGATTCCAATTTGAAATGTGCAATGTATTACAAGTTTGTTACAACAACCACCGATCTGTTGCCTAAAGTCTCTGGTGGATCTGAACAACGCTGTTATAAAATCACCTTTAACTGATCTTCAGGTGAAACCTAGTGCACCAGTGAGGGTGGTTTGACGGAGCGTTGATGCGACGGTCAAAGGTTTTACTGGGAGGTGGCGGTTTTTTATTTGCTTCCCTCAAAGAACCGATAACATTCAGTTTAACGGTTTGAATCTTCAAAGTCTATTGGTGGAAGATGTTGCATACATGTAATTCTTTGAGGTGGTGGTGGTGACGGCAGGATGAGGTGGTGGTGGCAAAATGTGGTGATTAGGGTTTTAGGGTTAGGAAATTGGGAAAGATGAAGTGCATATGCAATTTTTTTGGTTTTATTTATTAAACATTTAAATAAAAGCATGAATTGAATAAAATACCCTTAAATGAAAACTTAACGGAAAATTTTAATCTGGTTAGTGCTAAAGGACGTAGAGTGTAACGGGTTTTGCAAATAAAGGATTGTGATTGTAATTATTGAAGTTAAAGGCTATCCATTGCAATTTGGTATAAACATAAAGGACGAAAAGTGTAATTTACCCTACAAATTTTGTGAAGAAAATGAACTTTGTCTCTAGTACAAGTTCAGAAAGTGAAAAAGAGAATCAATCTTCAAAACAGTCAAATGAAGAATTTTTTTAACAATAAAAACAATGTGAATAGGTTGAGGGATCCACTGTTGTAACAGATAGTAGGACATGCTTTAAATGTAATCAAGTTGGACATATATCTAGTCGGTGTCCACAAAAGAACTTTAAACTTGTTTACGGTGTTAAGAAATCTTCAGGGGATCAAAACATGAAGAAACCCATGGTTGAACCAATTAAAATCTTGAAAAGAAACACCAAATCCACTGAACAAGTTAAGCCAGTAAACGAAAATGTCACTGTTTACAAAATCAAAACTGGTAAAACTTCTGTTTCTACTTACCAAAAGGATTCGACATCTTATCCAAATAAAGCAATTCTTAAAAATCAAACATGGGTTCTAAAACAAAAGGATCCTCTGAGATTACAAAGAAAGTTGTTTCAACCAAATATGATGTTAAGGTTGAACAAAAGGCAGAGTGTGTGAGTGGAATTCCCAAAATTTCCCACCCACCCAAGACCAAGATGGCTTAGGTCTCACTTTTTAAATGATCAATTTTTAACATGTGCAGGGGCTCCAGAGAACCATTATATCAAAGTGGATCATGGATAGTGGAGCATCCAGGCACATGACGAGGATGTTGGCACTCCTATATGACATTAAATCTATAAGAGGAGGCTACGTCGGGTTTGCTGGAAATCAAGGAGGAAGAATAGTGGGAGAAGGGATCTTAATAAATGGAATGGTCTCATTTGAGAAAGTGAACTACATAGCAGAGTTGGAGAGCAACCTACTAAGTTTCTCCCAGATTTGTGACAAGAAGTTCACAACACACTTTACCAATAAAGAATGCTTAATTATGAAGCCTGGTTTCAAGATACCTGAAAAGTGGATCTTTATGCGCGCTCCTCGTGAGAACGATCTATATGACTTAGACATGAGCATTACAACCACTACAACGAAAAATGCTCAGTGTTTCGTATCAAAGGCGACAGAAAAAGAGTCGATTTTATGGCACCGAAAGATGGGACATATACATCTTTGTAAGATGAATTTTCTGGTGCACAACGACTTGGTGGACGCCGTCAATTTGAAGAGTTTCTACTTGAATGATGATTGTATTAGCTGCAAGAAGGGCAAGCAACACAAGATGTCTCATCCGAGGAAACTCCTGAATTCAATTAAGCTGCCACTAGAGAGGTTACATATGGATCTTTTTGGTCCAGTTAACGTTCGTAGTATTTCTGGAGATCTGTATTGCCTCGTTGTGATTGACGACTACTGAAGGTTTTCGTGGGTTTTATTCCTAGAAAGTAAGGATGAAACATTTGAAAGTTTGATGATTCAGTTCAGAAAGTTAGAGAATCTATACCATTTACCGATAAGACGCATCTAAGGTGACAATGGTACATACTTATAAAAGAACTAGATGTTAGAGTTCTGCAATGACAAAGGAATTCTTCACGAATTCAGCGCAGTGTACCCCCACAGCAAAACAGTGTAGCTGAACGGAACAATAACACACTTATTAAAACTACACGCACTATGCTCGCTGATTCTAAACCGCCTGTAAGTTTCTGGAGCGAAGCGGTTGCCTCTGCATGTTACACGCTTAATCGAGTATTGACAGGCAAGGCGCACAAGAAGACGTGTTTCGAGTTGCTTAATCAACAAAATCCTAATCTGAAATATTTAGAACCTTTTGGGTCTCCGTGTACGATTATTAACCCGGATGGCAAATTTAGGGCTAAATCTCTAGAAGGGTTCTTTGTGTGGTATGCTAGTCCGCTTAAGAAAGTTGATCTTCCTAGCATTAACCGGGTTATTCAAGCTTAACACATAGACTGCCAAAGATACACGTCCCCGACATAGAAACCGGGAGACCCTTGGCTGTTTAATTATGAAAGTCTCTGGAATTCCTTTGAGCTGCCAGCTAAACCAACAGAAGAGGAACTTGTCATGCTTTATCAGCAACAACAATCTTTTTCACAAGAACAAGTTCCTAGACCAACCATTGTGACACAAACACACATTGTCACAAATGATGATGAAGCAGGACCAAGAACTCAACATCCTGAGTCATAAACTGTTGGAACAAATGAACCCGTAGTCGAACCAGAAGTGAATGAATCATCTCCCACATTTGATCAATCAGACGAATCTGTTTCTGACGCTGAGCCAACTTATGACGATAATATCTACTTCTGATGATGGTGAAAAGGATGATCGTGGGGTTATTGTGCGTAACAAAGCTCGACTCGTTGTTCAGGGATTTTGCCAATAAGAGGGAATATACTTCACTAAAGTTTATGCTCCTGTGGCTAGATTGGAAGCAATCTGCATCTTCCTTGCATTTGCGTCTTGGAAGGGATTCAAAGTGTATCAATTAGATGTTAAGTCCGCGTTCTTGTACGGCAAGGTGAAGGAGGAGATTTATGTTGGCCAACCATCGGGATTCATCAATCCGATTCATAAAGACAAAGTTTACTTGCTCGATAAGGCATTGTATGGCTTACACTAGGCCCCAAGAGCCTGGTAGGAGACGTTGTCACAGCATCTCCTGAACAACAGAATTGGTCCAAACTTAACTGGAGTAAAGATTAATGAAACCTTGTACCCGTCAATGATTGGATCTTTAATGTACCTGACCGCATCACGACCGGATATCATGTACCCAACTTGTCTATGCGCACACTACCAGTCAAGTTCCAGAGTATCGCACCTGATAACCGTTAAAAGGATCTTACGATACATAAAGGGTTGTCCAATACTTGGCTTGTGGTACCCTCGTGCTGATGATTTCAAACTGGAAGGCTACTTCGACTCGGACTTTGGCTGCTGTAAACTCAATTCTAAATCTACAAAGGCTGGATGCAAGTTCTTTGGAACTCGTTTGGTAACGTGGCGGTGCAAGAAGCAGACCACAATCTCTCTCTTGACCTGTGAGGTGGAATACGTTTCTGCTTCCAGCTGTTGCTCATAAATCCTATGGATTCAACAACAGATGAGGGAAGATGGCTTGCAATTTCTTAACACACCTATATATGTAGATAACAAAGTTGCCATAGACATAACAAAAAAATCTGGTTCAACACCCTAAAACAAAGCATATATAATACGACATCACTTTATCCTTGATTTCCACGAGAAAAAGTTGATTCAAATTGAAAAAATCCACATTGATTAACAAAGAGCATATTTTTATACAAAACCATTTGAACCCGAATATCTTTTAAAGTTAAATGGAATGAAAGATTTGTCATCAGGGAGGAGTGAAGATGTTGAAACTGAGATGGATGGAGATTTGAAGTAATCCTCATTGGTCTGTCAGTTTTTCTTTCTTTGAAAACCAAAAATCCAAAATTGTGTATTTTATTTTAGGGGGAGAAAAGTTTGAGAAAATACAAAAACATATAAAAATATGAAAAGTAAAAAAACATGAAAAAGACAAAAATGAGTTTTCGTGTGAGAAAGAGGAAATGATAGTACATCAGTGGACTATCACGATACGGTAAAGAAGTGTCAAAAAGTGTTTAAACAGGTCTCACTGATGATGTGCCAGTAGACTTCGCACAGTCAGTAAATTGTTTTCGAGATACAAACATAAAGAAAATCTTCTTAATTAGGGGTTTAACATCTCTCGGATATATGGTCTTAGTACACCGAAATTTCATTTGAGAGATTGCCGGATTCCGAGATACTAAGTCTTTATAGATAATTGATATATGGGTATTATACAAGTTATTCTGATTTTGCATCAGCTATGGCCTAGAACTTGTAGAATACTTTTGCTTAAAACCCGAAAACTGCATCAAAAATTGAAAGTATCAAAAGATCTGACAATTGCAGTTCAAAAGATTCGAAAATATGGAACACCACTTTTGAGTCGAGCCTTTATCTCTTTTTCTGTACGCTGGTACTAACCTGAGCTCTCAAGGCCTCGCATAACCCAGATACAGATATCAGTTAGATATATTCACCTGTAAGATGAAATCCAGTGAATCTTGATACGGGAGTATATTCTAAGGTGGGAAACACTGTTAAGTCAAGTTCTAAGAGATCTAAATACCGTATCTTAGAACAATTGAGAAATGTGTAGAGGTTTAAGTGGACAAGTATACTGACAATCTAAGTGAATTTGTTTAAAACTTAAAGTTTAATCAGATCAACAATGCTAGTGATAAGTCTCAAAAAGTGATATGATCCTCTTTCACAAACTCACTAAAATATGTTTGTACATAGCTATTTCATTTCAGAAACCCAAAAAGATTGTTAATGTGTTTTAACATAAAATTTGAAAAAAGCCAAAAAGATTTTATTTTCATCTTATTTTCGACTGCCAATGACGGAAAGCTGATCCTCAAAGTCTAAAAGGTTGCTAAGAAAAATTTGGAACAACGGGTTGGGAGCTAATCTGATGAGAAATGAGAAAATGTTTTGAAAAGATCACAAGTTCATTAATTAGAAACTTAACCTTTTCAGAAAAACATCAGTTTGTTCATAAAGTGTTCAACCAAGGTCATTTACTTGGACTTTGTAGACAAATAGTAACCAGGGTCATTAACTTGGACTTGGTTAACTGAGTGGGTTATTAAAACTATAAAAATTTTAAAATTGAAAAATAAAGATTAACTTCGCACGAAGGAACACCCTCGTACGGAGGTAGACATCTTTCCCTCGCACGAAGGAAGACTACCCTCGCACGAAGGTAAATTCAGGGACCTATATAACTCCCTTCGTATGAAGAAGACCTCATTAGTATTGTTTCTAATGCCTTCGCACGAAGAAAGTTTGAGAGAAAAAAGTTTGTATACGATGAAGTGATGCCTAATTTAACCTTGTAGTGGATGATTAGCACACCACAAACAATGATGAAGGTATAACTCGGACCAATTGGACCTAATTTGGACGTTTCGGATCTTAAATGACAAATTCTTAGATCTAGACGAATTGGACCGCTAAAAATTGAAATTGAATACATAATATTGAAAATCACCACTTTTAGTTGATGTTATAACCTTCAATTTGAACATAACTTGCAAAATCAAACATTTGAAATTGTTTATTCATACGGAGATAGAATACATCCATACGAAGGAAAATTTGAATACCTCCGTACGAAGGTAAAAATTTAAAAAGGTAAACATACCTTCACACAAAAGTATACAGGTTTTGGTAAAAAAATGTTCTAACATACCTCCGTACAAAGATACTTATGGTACCTCCGTATATAGTACCTTCGCACAAAATATTGTCAAATTTTGAAAATTTGCCTAAGTGTTGTTTTCTTGAGTTTTTCCAAGCGAAATCCACAAATTTTGAACCAAAGCACAACATCTGTTGTGTGCTTGACTCGTCATTACCTAAGATGAAGCCATTTGAGTCTATATTGGATTTTATGGATTATTTAAGCATAAAGAAGATGCTCATGGATCAGCACAAAACTTATAAAACACATGTGTAAATTCTTGGGATAACGCGAGTTTATACCAGATCCCCCAGCAATATGGTCGATTGCGAGAATTGCGAATGAAGACAAGGAGGTGTTGATCATAGAAGCATTGATAAGGAAGGTTCTAGACTTTAAAGATAAAGATAATGATCCAACGGATTATCCAGAGAGGACGGTGAAAGGTTGCTTATACAGAATGGATTAAATCGTTCATGTGAACGAAACAAATTTTTCAAAGGCGAACTTCTCAAGACCCTATAAGTTCTTCATACATTCGGTGATTCATGCCTTGGGGCATCGAAAGGGTGGTTTTGACGCGTTATTAGACTACTTGTGAGGACCGTTTATCCATCCGATAAGCTCAGGTCTAATCTGATTAACCTAGTCCAATATGCTCGGAATTCATTTTAGATTAGGCGACAAGTATAGCAAGATTAATTTCCAATCACTATTTCATTAATCGATAAACATTTACAATCAGTCAACAGTTGGACAGGGCTTCGCCGTATCGTTCGCGAAACCAATCTACCTAACACTAAGCTCGTACTACTATTTATACTAGAGGCACCCTCGTACGAACAGCCTTGTCTACCTTCGTACGTAGTAGCCTTGTCTACCTTCGTACGAAGGTGACTTACAACCAATTTAATCTATCATGTACATCTATATTACAGACTCGATATGATTCGATGATGTAGACAACAGACATAGTGTATCAACAATCTCCCCCTTGGATGTTGCCGCAGTCTCGAACGTAGTCTATCAATCTTTATGATTCTTTATAACTTTAATATCTTTGACGTTTCAGCATAGTAGATGACATTAACAAACTCCCCCTAACTTTGAGCTTGAATTGTAAACATTGAATATCAACATACTCCCCCTTTCCTTAAGCTTCCTTTATTAGTGTTCAACGTGTCATATTACCCCCCCTTTATATCAGCTTCCTGTTTAATCTTTTGTAGTTGTTCAAATAAACATTTCATATTCAAACTTTGAAATCTTCAATTTAAACACTTATTAACATTTTCAAATTTCAAATTTTAAACATTCTCTCAGTATTAACCATCTCAGTTACCCAAGTCCAAGCTAATGACCTTGATTACCTTATTTGTTTACCAAGTTCAAGTTAATGACCTTGGTTGAACATTTTATGAACAAACTGATGTTTTCTGGCAATTTTAAGTTTCAGATTAATGAACTTTTGATCATTTCAAAATATTTTCTGATTTCAAATAAACTTTCCACTTATTGTTCTCAATATTTCATTCAACATTCAACAGCTTTCGGATTCTTGAAAATCAGTTTTCCATCATCAGTTGTCGAAAATAAAATGAAAAATAAAAACTTTTTGATTTTTTTAAAGTTTATGCTAAAACATACTGAAAATCTTTTTAGGTTTTATGGAATGAAACATCTATTTAACAGACATATTCTTGTGATTGTGTGTAAGAGGATCATGTCAGTTTTTGAGACTTATCACTTGTACCGTTGATCTGATAAAACTTATAGTTTTAAACAAATTCACTTAGATTGTCAGTATACTGGTCCATTTAAACCTCTACACATTTCTCAATTGTTTCAAGATATGTTAGGTAAATGTCTTAGAACTTGACTTAACCGTGTTTCCCACCTCAGAATATACTCATGTATCACGATTCCATAGATTTCATCTTACATGTGAATATATCTAACTGATATCTATATCTGGGTTGTGCGAGACCTTGAGAGCGTAGGTTAGTATCACCGTACAGACAAAGAGACGATGGCTCGACTTAAAAGTGGTGTTCCAAATTTGTAATCTTTTATACTACAATTGTCAGATCTTTGGATACTTTCAATTTTGACGCAGTTTTTAGGGTTTTAAAGTAAAAGTATTCTACAAGCTCTAGGCCATTGCTGACGCAAAATCAGAAAAACTTGTAGAATACCCCAGATATCAATTATCTCTAAAGACCTAGTATCTCAGAATCCGACAATCTCTCAAACGGAATATCGGTGTACTAAGACTATATATCCGAGAGATGTTAAACCAAAGATTAAGAAGTTTTACATTATGTTTATATCTCGAAAACAATTTACTAAATGTGCGAAGTCTACAGGAACATCATCAGTGAGACCTGTTTAAAAACTTTTTGACACTACATTTCTTTAGCATACTGTGATAGTCCACTAATATACTATCATTTCCTCTTTTATACACGAAAACTCTTTTTGTCTTTTTCATGTTTTTGTACTTTTCACATTTTATATGTTTTTGTATTTTCTCCAACTTTTCTCCCCCTAAAATTAAAAACATATTTTTGTATTATTGGTGTTTTTAAAGAAAGAAAAAAAATTGATCGACCGATGAGATTACTTCAATTCGCTATCCATTATTGCTTCATATTTTTCTTTTATCCTTTACCCTCATGATGAAAAAACTTTGCAACTCCTGGATTTTAAACATTTTTAAATTTGTTTTAGCAGCTGGTTTTGTCTATTCAACAATGAGGGTTCCGTGATTTTGTTCAACCCTTTTCAAAACAATAATAAACTTTTTCTATCCAACCCATCATGGCCTTTTCTGAAATATTTTTCGTATTAAGCTGGCCAATCTTCTCGTCATGTGCCAAGGGACCTTATTATTCGTGATTTACTTTTAGCTCAGAAACCCCTGCACAATCACAAAAACAATTATTTGAATAGTGAGACCCAATTCTTTCCGGTCTTGGGTACATTGTCAGCATTTTTTTCATTATTTCCATTCTCATTTTTTTGTTCAACTTTTTTTGAACTCTTAATTCAAACAAATTCTTTAGAAAAATCTTTTTTCTTTTATCACCCATGTTTGATTTTTTAACATTGCTTTCTTGAAATAAACGTAGAATCTTTTTGTTCAACAGTGTTTGAAGATTCATCAGTTTCATAATTTGAAACTTTGATATAAACTGGTTTCACTTTGTAGACAGATTATTTGTTTTGTTTCCAAACCTGAGTTGGAACAAACATCAGTGATTTTTGTTTCAAATCTTCTGAATTTTCTTAACATCGGAAACAGGTTTAGACTTTTTTTGTGGACATTTTCTAGTAATGTGCCAAGTCTGATTACATCTAAAAACACGTCCTACTGTCTGTTACAACAGAGGATTCCTCACCCTGTTCTCGTTGTTGTTGAGCAAACAAATCTTTATTAGATTGTTTTGAAAATTAACGTTCTTTGTCATTTTCTGAACTTGTACCAGAGACAAAGTTCATTTTCTTCAAAAATTTTGAATTTCCAAACTTGTATTTTCTCTTACCATATCCTGGCCCATTCATACCATTATAATTTCTCTAGTGTTGATTTGGGTAATAATCTTTGGGTTTGGAATAGTAAGATTTATTATTTCTTTTAAAGTTCGACAAACCTTGATGTTTTGTCAAGTTTTCAATTTCAGAAATTTCAACTTCGACAAGCTTGAAAACTTTTTCGACTCTATTCAAATTCATATTCTGAATCGAAAATTCGTAATCAGAATATAGTTGATCAGATCCATACATTTTATACATTAAAATATTTAGATCATCATTTAAAATATTTTCTGATTTACGATGATATTTATCTTGAAAATTTTCGTTACTTTCAGGTTGTGAACTTAAACTTTCTTTTTCAACCTTTGATTGAGTGTTTTCAAAATAAGTTTTATCTTTTTTTTCCCAAAACATTCTCAACCACGTTTTTAACCACTTCTGATTCAACATCAATGTTAGACTTTGAATAGGTCACATCAATGTTGTCCGACAACTGATCTTTCTATTCATTTTTTTACTATTTTTAATTTCAAATTTAGATGTGTTTGATTCCGGCATTAGCTTTGAATGTAACGCTCAGTACCTTCGCATTTTCTTGTTTTGGCATATCCAGTTGTACTTTCCTTATTTAAACACTTGTACTCTCGTTGTAACGTATTTCGTTTCAATTTGTAATCTTAGACTATTTATCATAATGAAAACGAGACTTTTACTCGTGTTTACGTGTTAAATGTGTGCAATTATTCGTGTGTTTGAAACGATATACTATTTGTGAATCCTTGATTTTTTTTAAAACACTTGAAGCACGTTAAACAATTTAGAACGGATAAACGTCAGACCCTAACCCTTGTCACGAAAGCTTCATCATTAAACGTGTTCAATCATTTATTTATTCATTTATTTATTTAGTTGTTTATTAATTTAAATATTCATTTATTTGTTCCTTATAAATTTATTTATTTATTTATTTATATACTTATTATTTCTTTATTTATTTATTAATTTATTAATTATTCAAGATAATACAAACTTATGAATTTAAAAGCTACTCTATTAACTTACTTAGTTTTAAAAATAATCATAAGTTATCTAAGTAAAACAATGTTAGCTAACCAAGTTAACTTAGTTAACCAAGTTGGAGGGCTACATTGTAATTATTTCAAACTTGGAGCCCTTGTTTAAAATGAATCAAAAAGAACAAAAAACGGGTTGGCAGCAGGGATCGAACCCGTGACCAAACCCGGCTCAATAAAAACCAATGACTTAACACGCATATCACAAGACGCTTTGCTGCGACACTTAGAAAGTAAACCTTTGGAACTAAATTATAGATATATACACTTTTAAATCGAATTCTGATTTCCATTTTTGCCGCAAAGAAACACAACGCATAAACAGCTGTGTTACCTTCCTTTTTAGCGATGATCCCTGAGATTTCGAAATCTCAGTGATTGATTCATTGCCATTTCATTGTCAATCACGAACTAAAACTAAAAACCCGACCAAGTTCATTCCTCCGACTCGCTATTTAAACCAAACTCAACACCATAGTTCTACCCTCACAACCACTCCCACAACTCTCGACACCCTCACACACTCCTCCCCTGCTCGAAACACCTCGCCGGAAACCTGCAACTTTGCCAGAGCCGCCGGAGAAGACGACGGAAAAACGTCGCCGGAAAGCTTGTCATTCTTGCTTCGGTATGTCGCGTCTCCTATTCGTTATTGTCGTTAGTAGTTTAATCTATGCTGAATAATACTGATATATATAGACATGTAGCGGTCAGTTAATTCTATTTCTTTTTAATGAAGAACAAGATCACCGTTGATATAAATTTAAAAATTTTGAAACAAATAAACGAACACCAAAACCCAGTGGTGTTCTGCGTGTTTGCTAATCATACGTCACCAGTTCGATCCCTCTTCGTTGCAAAAATATTGCTTTCAGGCCTGTTTGGGCCTGCCCCCATTTTTTAGCCGGTTCTTTTTGTGGCTTGGGCTCCTTTTTGGGCTAGGTCAGGTTTGGGCCGGTTACCTTGGGCTGGACTGTTTTGAGATGTTATTTTTAAAACAGTTTGTTATTTTCATTTTATTGTTATTATTAACTAATTAAACTATTATTATTACTTACTATTATTATTATTATTATTATTATTATTATTATTATTATTATTATTATTATTATTATTATTATTATTATTATTATTATTATTATTATTATTATTATTATTATTATTATTATTATTATTATTATTATTATTATCAGTATTATCATAAATTATTATTATTATTAATATTAGTATTGATAAATACTATTGATAACTTATTAAATCTAATCCTTACCACTTCAAATTTAATCATCCACAACTTGTCACCAAGTAATTAAAACGTATCTCTATTCTATCTCGAATAATTTATAAACGACATATATCGAAATAACGCAATTCGAAACTATAAACAATAACGAGTTCACTTGTTATCATCTAGGTTAATCACCCTTATTCGATTCCAATCTTCACTCGTGCGATATTCCAATAACTTTTACGCAACCAAAGGTGAGTATACTTGACCCTTTTTGTTTTAACACTTTTGGGTGCAACATGTATACATATTTAATCACACGACACTTGAAACTTTTATTCACAATCTACCCACTTTTAAACATGCAACGATGTGATGTTTGTTAGACTCTTATGCTATGTAAACTTTTCGTGTCTATGTGCTCATTAACTTTGCTAGCCTACCTTAATAATTATAGCGCTATAGGAATAATGCACTGCCCTTGAGACTTGGGGTATTGTTAAGTAAAACACTTTAACCTCCCGTTAGACTTTGGGAAAGGCACTTTGCGTTGGAAACTTGGGTTTGAGCACATAGTTTACACACGTTTCAGCACTTGTTAACTTGCATATTGTATACATGTTTGGGTATGATTATTAACAAGTTTATTCATATTATACTATGTATCAAACTTGTATGCTCGCCAACTTTTGTTGATGTTATTTTAATACATGTTGCAGGTTGATAGTCAAGATGACGAAGTAATCAAGCTAGGATGGATTTAGAAACTCGCTTGAATAATAAGACGTTTGGTTTATGTTATGTTTATTTATTTGAGACAATGTATTGAATTTTAGTCAATTTATGAAATTTGAATTAATTATATTATCACATTTAGTGTTATGATGCTTTGAGTGATTTGTTCATCTCATCCCTATGTTTCCGCCATCGGTTGGGGTGTGACATTGAATTTGCCCTACAAATTCACTAAACTAATTTTTGAACAAATGAAGTGTAACACCTCGTGTTTTTACAGACAATATTTTTTCCGACACGTGTCCGGGTAATCCTCGTGTGCTGTGTGCCAAGAACGGGAGGGACCAATGTTGTTGAATCGCTTATCTTATCCTCAATTATGCTACAGAACGAAGTCGAGGGATCAAATGTGAAAAATGGCAATTTTCATGTTCTGGGGACCCCTTGCGGACCACAAGGCAGTACTCATACGGTCCGCAAGGCAGTCAAAGTTGTTACGTTTGACCAAGTGACATGCGGACAGCAAGGCACATGCCATACGTTCCGTATGGCAGTGTCAGCGAACAGAAATGTGGCATAACCTAGTTCTGCCACCTCTGGATGTTTTTATCGCGTTTCTTGCATGTTTGACACGTCTTAGGACACCTAATCTCGACACATTACATCTGGTAACCCTCTGAGATCATCATTTAGCTTTATAATTAATGAATCTTTAGTGTTCTTCACACTTTTCATCACCAAGTGCATCTAGTTCTTGTCACACCCCAACCGATGGCGGAAACATCGGGGTTAGTGGCACTAGGCGGCCAAATTGTCTCACGAGAAATTTCCATAACACTATTCATTCAACAATATTTTAACGTCTAATATCTCATGCTATTAAACAATACATCAGCAACAATGTCACGAAATACATAACTTTCTCATAAAACAATAAGGTTCGATATCCCCTAGATTTTATTACAAACCATTCTAAACAAAACAAAAACAACTAAGCGAGGCTATCCAATGCATCCGATAAGCTAACTCATCCACCCATACGTTAAAATACAAGTCAATACAATCAAGTAAAGGTGAGCATACAGGTTTTAGTAATACTAGCATAACAGAGAAACCGTTCGCGAAATAGTCAAATTACATATCATGATACACCAAAACACATCACACAGATAAACATAGGCTTATTTCTCATGCTAACTACCGTGAGAAGGCTTGCGCATCCATCCTAACGAGACCCCGTCGGGTGTTAGCGACACTATAGTACTATACTAGCTAAGGAGGCAAGTTAACGAAAATAAGTCCTAGTTACATGTTTTTAGTATCACGTATTGAGCATACATAATCAGATTATTCGCGTGTGATAAACAGTTTGAGTTGTGAAGTGAATTTGATAGAGGAACGTATGTAACACACAAATAGTGCATTAAAGCGAAAACGGGTCAAGTATACTCACTGTGGGTGCGTTTAGGTGAGACTAGCGATATGAGAAGAGTTGCAGAGAGCGCCGGATCAGCCTGTAAACGAACAGAAGTGCATCAGTCTTCCAATTTGCTAAAACGGTTAAGTTTGGGTTGAGCAGTAGACAAGTTTTCACATACAAGTTCGGCCGAACTTGTTAAGATTTGGTGAGATTTGAGGCAAGTTCGGTCGAACTTGGTAAGTTTCGTAGGAAACTTGTCAAGTTCGGGCGAACTTGTGAGAAAATCTTACTGGAAAGACAAGTTCGGGCGAACTTGCATAGTTTCTTAAGAAAGTAGGCAAGTTCGGGCGAACTTGTGAGGAATTTGTAAGGGCAAGACCCAAGTTCGGTTGAACTTGACCCAAATGGGTGCAAGTTCGGTCGAACTTGACCTGATGTACTGGTGATTCTTGAGCGAACTTGATGTTTTCGGGTCCAAAATCTTGCGTTTTCGCGTCGTTTGCTGAGGAAATCGAGTGTCCATCCCTCCAACCTTAAGCCACTGAGTAAAACTTAGGCCGGAAAGGTCTTTTGGAGCGAATTTAGCCATTTTCCAGAAACTCGGGCTAATCCGAGCGAACTTGAAGGCTCATACGGGTTAGTCCAGCTTGTGTAAAGTGACGATTTCGTCCTTGTGCTTCCGGATCTGAGATCTAGCTTCGACAACGCCTCGTTCCACTCAAAAGTGAATGAAACATACGTCATTAGTCTGAAATGGTGTAAAAATCAATGTTTTAAAAGGTTTTTGCTCAGATCTAATATAGATCTGAGTGAAAACAGAAGTTTTGATGGAAAAAAGATGAAGATTTTCGTAAACAGAAGAGATTTGATGAAAACGAAGGCAATGCCTTGTGCAAAATCATTGTAAACTATTGTAAAACGTTGTTGAACATCATTGTAGTTGAAATCGGGTTGATTCTTACATAGAAAACAGAGGGTTTTGGGTTTCGGGAGCTCTGGGTGAAGTTGCAGCAAGTTCAAATGAGAGAATGAGGCTGAGTATTTATAGGTGAAGGCAAAAATGAGAGCTGGTGAGGTCAAGTTCAGTCGAACTTGCATGAAATTCATGCAAGTTCGGGCAAACTTGCTAGTTATTCATGGATTATCAGTCAAGTTCGGCCGAACTTGTATATATTGTACAAGTTCGAGCGAACTTGGGGACAAATGAGGATTCTTGTGTCTCAGGCAAGTTCAGGCGAACTTGGGGTAGTCAAGTTTGGCCGTACTTGGACTGGTGACCAAGTTCCGTTTGCTGATTTCATGTTAAGTGTTTGTTTGGCGATTCGGTTCGTATTAAATAGTTATATTAAGCGTTATAATTGATATAATAGTGCGGATTTAGCGATTTGAGTGTGCGAGAGCGATGCGATAGCGAGCGTAATCATAACCACAAACATACACAACACATAAATAACATAAAACCATATAATTAACTGCGAGTTGCGATGCGATGAGATTAGCGATGGGATTTAATAAGCGATTAGATGCGATATAACATACATAATCTTAATTAATTACATAAACTTTTCTTATAAACTAATCTCGGAGTACAATTGGAAATACAATGGGAAATAACTGAAATGAAGTAACAACGAAATTTAGGGTTGTTACAGTCTCCCCTACTTTAGGAAATTTCATCCCGAAATTTAAGTAGTGGTTGTAACAAAGAGGTGCGGGTACTTGGCCTTCATATCACTTTCCAACTCCCAAGTGAACTCGGCGCCGCGTTTGCCTTCCCATCGGACCTTCACGATAGGGATGCGAGAGCGCCGTAATTTCTTAGTTTCTCGGTCCATGATCTCGGCAGGCTTTTCCACAAAATGGAGAATCTCGTTGATTTGTAGATCTTCGAGAGGTACATGGAGATTCTCTTCGGCTAGGCATTTTATGAGGTTAGACACGTGGAAAGTCGGATGGACGTTGTTGAGTTCCTCCGATAATTCGAGACGATAGGCTACTTTCCGATCCTTTCCAAAATCTTAAAGGGACCAACGTATCGAGGCGCTAGCTTTCCTTTCTCGCCGAAGCGGACAACTCCCTTCCAAGGTGCAACCTTTAGGAGAACGAGATCTCCCACTTCGAACTGCAGGGGCTTGCGGCGTTTTCGGCATAACTCTTTTGACGACTCCGAGCTTTCAAGAGATTGTCTCTGATCTGGAGGATCTTGTCCGTCATTTCTTGAATCAGCTCAGGACCGGTGATTTGTGCTTCTCGGATCTCGTGCCATGCAATAGGCGATCGACATTTTCTTCCATACAGTGCCTCAAAAGGAGCCATTTGAATGCTGGTATGATAACTATTATTGTACGAGAATTCGATTAAAGGTAAATGCGTATCCCAGTTACCACCAAAATCTATGATACACGCACGAAGCATGTCTTCGAGGGTGCGGATCGTTCGTTCAGTCTGACCGTCGGTTTGAGGGTGAAAAGCGGTACTGAGATTGAGAGTAGTACCGAGAGCGGATTGAAAAGTCTCCCAAAAACATGAAGTAAAGCGACCGTCTCGGTCAGAGATGATGTCACGAGGCATCCCATGTCGACATATGACTTTTTCGGTATAGATTCAGGCTAATCGTTCTACCTTAAAGTCTTCTCGTATGGCAATAAAGTGCGCGGATTTGGTAAGACGAACAACAATAACCCAAATGCTATCGTGACCGGATGAAGTACGCGGATGTTTGGTAACGAAGTCCATAGCTATACTCTCCCACTTCCACATCAGGATTTCGGGTTGCTCGAGTAAGCCAGAGGGCCTTTGATGTTCGGCTTTAACTTTCGAACAAGTTAAGCACTTTGATGTTAGGCTTTAACTTTCGAACAAGCCACCAATACTTAGGATGAAGGTCCTGGTACATCTTGTCGGCACCGGGGTGAATGGAATACCGAGATTTATGAGCTTCGGTCATTAGCAATTCACGGAGATTATCACGAGTAGGAATCCAAATACGATCGAGATAATAATAAATACCATTAGGTTTAACAACGAGTTGAGTTTCGGCACCACATTTCATTTCTTCCTCCAAAGTATTATCGTTAAAGCAGGTGAATTGAGCGGAGCGAATCATGATTTCGAGATCATTCAAAGCTTGAGAGTCACGAACACTATATACATAGCTTCGTCGACTTAGAGCATCGGCGACGACGTTTGCTTTGCAGGGATGGTAGCGTATCTCACAATCGTAATCGTTGAGAAGTTCAACCCATCTGCGTTGGCGCATATTCAATTCCTTTTGATTGAAGATATGTTGTAAGCTCTTATGGTCGGTGAAGACCGTACACTTGGTACGGTAAAGGTAGTGTCGCCATATCTTCAATGCAAAAACAACTACACCGAGTTCGAGATCGTGGGTTGTGTAATTCTTCTCGTGGATCTTGGGTTGTCGAGCCGCATACGCGATAACTTTGTCTCGTTGCATGAGAACACAACCAAGACCTAACTTAGAGGCATCGCAATAAACAACGAAATCATCGTTTCCGTCGGGAAGGGCAAGGACAGGAGTGTTGCATAGCATACGCTTGAGCGTTTGAAAAGCTTCCTCTTGCTTGGAATCCCAAGCAAAAGGTTTGTCTTTATGCGTTAAGGCGGTAAGCGGAACGGCAATTTTTGAAAAGTCGGCGATGAATCGACGGTAGTAACCCGCCAATCTAAGAAATGAACGGATTTCGGAAGCATTCATTGGTGTAATCCAACTCTTGACGGCTTCAATCTTTGCAGGGTCGACGTGAATTCCTTGACTGTTAACGATGTGGCCGAGAAATTGGACTTCTTCGAGCCAGAATTCGCATTTAGAGAACTTAGCATAAAGGCGATTTACTTGAAGAAGTTCGAGGACTAAACGGAGATGGCGCGCGTGTTCGTCTCTCGACTTCGAGTAAATCAAGATATCATCGATGAAAACAATGACGAAATGATCTAGGAAAGCTTTACACACACGGTTCATCAAATCCATGAAGACTGCGGGTGCGTTTGTAAGACCAAAAGGCATGACCACGAATTCGAAATGGCCATAGCGAGTACGAAAGGCGGTTTTCAGAATATCTTCTTCGAGTACACGCAACTGATGATAACCAGAACGAAGATCTATCTTAGACAAGCAAGTAGCACCTTGAAGCTGATCAAATAAGTTGTCGATACGAGGAAGAGGATAGCGGTTCTTTATCGTGAGTTTGTTAAGTTCACGATAATCGATGCACATTCGGAACGATTCATCCTTCTTTTTCATGAAAAGGACGGGTGCGCCCCATGGCGAAGTGCTCGGGCGTATGAAGCCTTTATCAAGAAGCTCTTGAAGTTGGCTTGATAACTCGCGCATTTCGGATGGTGCGAGACGATAAGGAGCTTTAGCAACGGGAGTAGCACCGGGAACTAAATCGATACAAAATTCAACATCGCGAGCAGGGGGTAAACCAGGTAAATCGTCGGGAAAGACTTTAGGAAATTCACAAACAACGGGAATATCTTTATAAGTCTTCTTTTCTTTCTCCGGGTTCACGATATGAGCGAGGAAGGCAACACATGCTTTTGCAAGCATTTGTGTGCTCGGGTACATGACAAAAGCATCAACTTCTTTGAGGGAATTTCTCCATAGACATGGAGTTGATCACCGTTAGGGAGAGGGAAACTAATCATTTTATCGAAACATACAACTTCAGCATGGTATTCACAACGAAAGTCCATACCTACTATGATATCGAAGCTACCTAACTGCATATGTATGAGATTGATCGAGAAGACATGGTTGTTGAGATCGAGAGAACAACCACGTAGTACGGAATTAACGGTAACGGTTCTTCCGGTGGTGACTTCCACATCGAAAGTCTTTGGGAGTTTAGCCGCTTACATTTTAGAACCTTTTCGAATTCTAACGATACAAAACAATTATCGGCACCCGTATCAAATAAACATGAAGCATAAATACCATTAACAAGGAACGTACCATTGACAACATTGTTGTCATTCTAAGCCTGGCGGTGATTCAGGTTGAAAGCCCTTCCACGCGCAGCTTGTTGTTGTTGCTGAGGCTGCGGTGGTGGCTGCTGCTGGGGCTGCTGTTGATGCGGCTCTTGTTTCACAGTACGGTTTGGGCAGGTATTTGCAAAGTGGTTCGGATCACCACACACGTAAGACACACGTGCTTTTGGAGCTGCTTGTTGTTGGTTGTTCTAGGAAGTACGCTGAGGAGCTGGCAGTGCTGGAGCTTGAGGAGCCTGAGGAGCTGGCTGACGAGGGCTAGTACGGCAACTGACAGTAAAGTGACCGTAGATATTGCAGTTTGTGCAAAAACAGCAGTTTCCATCTACCACATGATGATATGTGCACTTGGGGTACAGCGGGTGAGGACCGGTGTACGCACGTTTAGATGGGGGTGCGTACTCAGCAGGAGCCTGGTAAGGCTGAGAGTTGAGCGGTGTAGCAGCACCGTAGTTCTTGCTAGGGTTTCCTCTTTTTCGACCCTGACGCTTTCCCTTCTGGTCACTGGGTGGTTCGATAGCAGCAGTTGGTTCGGTGACAGCTTGATTGGCAACTTTCGCATGGTTCTTGAAATAACCATCTTGAACTCGCTGATCATTGATCTCAGCGGTGAGCATGTAGGTTTCCTCGATGGTTGTAGTACGAGCAACTTTCACAAAGTTCGCGACACATTCAGGTAAACCACGGATATACTTGTTGATAGCTTTCTCAGTAGTATCAACTTGGCTAGGATAGATGGTGCTCAAAATCTTGAATCGAGTGGTGAATCCAGCATTGTCGGGACCATCTTGCTTTATGCCCCAAAACTCATTCTCGAGTTTCTGAATCTCGTGCGGAGGACAGAACTCCTTCATCATCACTTCCTTGAGTTCCTCCCAAGACAGACTATAGGCTTCATCATTACCACGCCTATTTCTTTCGGCGGTCCACCAGTCGAGAGCACGGACTGGAAGACTACGGTAGCGTTCATCGTGCGAAGGTCATCGGGGCATCTACTTTGCCTAAAGGTGACCTCAATGGCGTCAAACCAATGGACCATAGCAGTCGGTCCATTGTTGCCCGTGAAGGCAAGAGGTGCACAAGCTTTGAAATTTTTGAAGCTGAATCGCGACTTGGGGTTTTCAGCTTTCGAGTCAACCGAGGAGTTACTGCTCACAGCATGAATTTCCGAGACGATCTGCGGGATGACTTTAGCTATTTCCTTGGCTACCATTGTAGCGATACGCTTGTCGGCGTTGCTGCGCTGGAGATTCCTTCGAGTGTGCGATCCTATTGAAGACATCTACACGAAGGATTTAGATTAGATGAGATTCGATTATAATAGAGTTATGTTTAAATATTTATTATTATTATTATTCATACAAGGCACAAAATCACATAAGCACGTAGACATGTAAACACGTAGGCACGTAAGCACAAAAACACGTAAGCACATAAGCATATAAACACGTAAGCACATAAGCACGTATTTCACGTAAGCATATACTTTGCACGTATTCACCTTTTTATAAGTAAAGCATAGCGTGTTCGAGATGCGATATAATAGCGAGATATAAGCGTTATATATGCGAGATAAGTGAGATAGGAGAGATAAGCGATTTAGTTTGGTTGGTGTATTAATTAGCATTTTACATTACGAGAGTTGTGCGATTAGTGCATGCGTTTATGGAGCGTAAAGCGATAAAGCGAGAAATCGATAATGCGAGAAATAATTAAAGCGAGAAATCGAATAAAGCGAAAATTCTCGAAATTTTCAAACACATAAATAATAATAAACTCGATGATGCGTAAATCGACGATATAGGCTTAAATCAATTTGGGAGTGTCCGGGGTTTTGAGATGTTGACTACCCAAAGTGGTTCGACTACCCTTTGAACTTGGACCCACGTTTTGGCCTAATAGATAGATGCTCTCATCGCAAGTGGCTAACGGCATTACCCTTCCGGTACTACGTGTTCCAAATCATTGGAATAATCGAGACTTTGGTGAGATTGAAAATCGTAAGGCGATATTCGTAACTAATATGTGGGTTTCACCCCTAACTTAGCAACGTCGTTCCTAGTTGTGGCTACGCGCACCGATCACATCGGGCATTCCACTAGATAGAAATGGAGATTTTCATCGAGGTTTGGATATCACTTCTAACTCAACGAAGGTATCTCGTGTGATAGAGATTGCGCGGAGTGAATGATCTCATCGAGAGTTCTCAGTTTTCACACCTAATCTCGACTTGATCACTCATTTTATGTGATACGAGAGTTTCCAAGTGTGTATATTGTGTTAGCCTTAGGAAAGACACATTTAAGCATTTATGGCAAGTAGTTTAACATTTAAGTCAAAGATTGGTCAAATTGGGTACTTAGACTGTAGACTCGGTCGAACATGGCAATTCTACCTAATTCCCTACAGTTATGGCTCTGATACCAATCCGTCACACCCCAACCGATGGCGGAAACATCGAGGTTAGTGGCACTAGGCGACCAGATTGTCTCACGAGAAATTTCCATAACACTATTCATTCAACAATATTTTAACGTCTAATATCCCATACTATTAAACAATACGTTAGCAACAATGTCACGAAATACATAACTTTCTCATAAACAATAAGGTTCGATATCCCTAGATTTTATTACAAACCATTCTAAACAAAACAAAATAAACGAAAACAACTAAGCTCGGCTATCCAATGCATCCGATAAGCTAACTCATCCACCTGTTACATACGTTAAAATACAAGTCAATACAATCGAGTAAAGGTGAGCATACAGGTTCTAGTAATACTAGCATAACAGAGAAACCGTTCGCGAAATAGTCAAATTACATATCATGATACACCAAAACACATCACACGGATAAACATAGGCTTATTTCGCATGCTAACTACCGTGAGAAGGCTTGCGCGTCCATCCTAACTAGACCCCATTGGGTGTTAGCCACACTATAGTACCATACTAGCTAAGGAGGCAAGTTAACGAAAATAAGTCCTAGTCACATGTTTCTAGTATCACGTATTGAGAATACATAATCAGATTATTTGCGTGTAATAAACAGTTTGAGTTGTGAAGTGATTTTGATAGAGGAACGTATGTAACACCCAAATAGTACATTAAAGCGAAAAGGGGTCAAGTATACTCACTGTGGGTGCGTTTAGGTGAGACTAGAGATCTGAGAAGAGTTGCGGAGAGCGCCGGATCAGCCTGTAAATGAACAGAAGAGCATGAGGCACTTCTTTGATATAAATATCCGTGCAAGGTTTGTGCATGAGGCATTATCAAACGAGATTATTCAAGGTTAACTTTGAACCTCACGCGAGCCCGCACGAGGTAGTTAAATGAATCATTTTATCCCAAGAGAATGTTCAAGGTTAACTTTGAACCTTGCGTGAGCCCGCGCAAGGTAGTTAAATGAAGCATTTATCCAAAGAGAATGTTTGGGCTTTTCACTTTGAACCTTGCGCGAGCCCGCGCAAGGAAGTTATATGATCCTTTCCTCTCTTGGATATTTGGCGCAGGGTTCTAATAAATCTTATTTTGGCAAAGAATTCTGTGCGAAGTTTCCTTAGAAGTTATTAATGGGTATGGTTTCCTTGATTGGCGCAAGGTTTTTGGGACCATACCCCTTCAAGTCCCCCCAGTCCAGTGTTGCTCCTATGTAAGAATAAAAAGTAGGTGGAGCACTGAACTTAGGATAAATGTGCTGCGCTAGGTAAGTAATAGCCTTTTGTTGTTTTCTGCATCTTGGTGACGCGTCGTAAGTGAATTTTGAAAAAGTATTTAAATTTCAAATATACTTAGACACGTGTCACTTATCCGGCTGGTGTAGTTGGTGAAGATGCACGTTCTTGAGACGTGGTGGTACTGTTGACAGGATGTCAACAGTACATGCCTTACGGCATTTAATGTTATTTCGGCGACACTCGCGCGCGTGGGGCGGTTATTGTTCCCCACTCGCCCCTACAGTTACTTGGGGATACGTGACTGTCGCAAAAGTCGCTGCAGTCAAATCGTGCATTAATTGTGATTAGTATATAAAGGGATCAGCGATCCATTTGCTTCCTCACCAGATTAAATCTTGAGAGAAACTTGTATTCATATATTCCGGCGACCTTCAAAGTTTTCTGAGTATTCTTCGAATTTGAGTTATGGCCACCGGTGCAAGTTCTGCTGAGATACCATCGACGTCAAGTTTGCCACCGTTAAAGTGGTCAAAGAAAGATTTTGATAATCTTGCTACCAACTTCCTGTTTGCTCCATCCTGGAAAGCGTTTTTTCAGGTGGCGAATGCCACGGCAGCTGATGCTCCGGCTGGCTATATCACGTTATTCTATGACTATTTTGCCGAAGGAAACTTCAGGCTTCCGGTGACCTATTTTTTGCTGGAAATTCTGGGTTTTTATAAGCTCCATATTTCTCAGTTGAGCCCGATGGGAATGGTTAGGATCCGGCATTTTGAGTTTGTTTGCCGGTCGATGCAGATCATACCGACGGTTGAGAAGTTTAGAGTCTTCTATCAGTTGCACTGCTCGTTGGGTTTCTACTCGTTCCAACAACGTGTGGAAGCAAAACGATTGTTGTTAGTGCCACTTAAATCTTACCACGACTGGAAACAGAAGTTCTTCTTCATAAAGGCGACTTTCCGAGCCGGTAATGATATCGAGCTGGAGACCCTCCCCATACCTGCCGACGAGGTGTGGTACAAGGATATTAAAGATGTGCCCAACATTGTTTTGCCGGAGAGAGCTCTCATCGCTGCTGGGATGAGTATTTTTTGGAAGAAAGAACGCCGTGAAAAACCAGTGTATACTGAAGACGGAACTGGTACGTAACCGTTTAACTTCCTAATAATATCTTTTAATAGATATGTACTGATGCAATAATGTTTGTTATGGAGATGCGCCGCTCTACTTGGTCTCTTTCAAGAGAGAGAAAGGGAAAATGGCCGTCGTGCCCATTGTTGAGGGTGAGGATACTTGGTTCTCACAAATCTTGGGGAACTTTGAGTTGCCCAAGAAGGAGGATCTGGAGGCGCAACCATCTTCTAAGACTGGTAATTAAATTCTTACAAAGCCTAAGTTGAT
The DNA here is from genome assembly GCA_947069175.1 of Scalesia atractyloides. NCBI lineage: Eukaryota > Viridiplantae > Streptophyta > Magnoliopsida > Asterales > Asteraceae > Scalesia > Scalesia atractyloides. Next base: position 36,096,228 of record CAMTDV010000004.1, on the reverse strand, counting down.
ATTGCAATATTACTCTTGAACATATTTTCTAAGTAATATTGCAATATAACTAATGGCGCAACCTTTGTTCAATATGATTGATTATGTAGGTGATTTGCTAAACTTGGGCGTAGGCCCTGACTCGAAGAAGAAGAAGAAACCAACTGATGCTGCAGCTGCTGCACCTCCCCCTTCCAAACCAGATCAAAAAAACCAAGCCATCAGCTGCTGCGAAAGCTGAGGGTAAGAAAGGTACGCGTATCGTATCTAACTCTTGGTGTGATTATGTGGTGGTGTCGGACTTACTGGAGGGTCTTGCGCCTGTAGGTTTGAGGAAACCAAAGCCAGAACCCATTGACACCTCCTCTCTTCCAGCTTCGAACCCAGATGATCCCTTGGAAATACCCTCTAGCCCGGAAGAAGTGTTGAAGCGCACTTCCAAGAAGAGGAAAGAGGCTGAAACTAACCTCTTGTGCCAACAAAAGTTGCGCGCCCGCATATTGGCAAGAAGGGGCAATCTGGATGCCTTTGCAAAGAAGTTCTCACCTGGTATGTTCAGTTTGTTGCGCAATTCTATCAGAAAAGTTGCGCATAATCTTATACTTGGTATTTGTTAATATGCTTTGCGGGCCGGCCACCTCATCTGCTATACCATCACCGCGCAGGCCTGAAAGCGTTGAGGAGGGAGATCCGGAGCGAGAAGCACCTGTTTTTTATGTTGACCCCATCGTCCCAGAAAATATTGAGAAGGTGGCTCCGGAAGAAGAGCCTAAAAAATTTAATGCTGAGAATCCTGCTGGCGAGCAGGTTAAAGATACAGCTACAGATGTTGGGGTGAAAGATACTGCTACCGCGGAGCAAGAAAAAATATCTTCCCCTGTGCCGGAGCCGTCAAAGTTGATATCCAAGGGAGCTGGCCCTTCAACACAAAGCGAAGGCTTTATGTTCGTTGAGGATTCTGATGAGGAGTCGCCCATTCGCCCAGAGGAGACGCCTGGGGATTATTACTATCGTTCTTATTCTGAGAGGCGGGCCGCTGCGATCCATCATAATGTGTGGAAGGTTAAATAGGGTGATGTTTTTACTGATTGGCACTCCTGCAGGGAATGGTATGAGGGCATCTTCCCGCCGGCGGAGGTGAAGCGCCAAGAAGAGAAAGATCATGAGGCTACGTATGAGTCATATTTGCAAGAGTCTGCCCTTGCTTCTTCCATAATAAATAGGATCGTGCGCGAATGGCGCAGTATGAATAAGGAGTGGGATGAGGTTGAGATTGATAAGGCGAAGGCCAAACTTGAGAAAGAGAAGACGTTAAAGATGCTCGTCGATTTTGAGGCTGAAAAAGCCAAGTTTAAAGAGGAAAAGAAGACCGAGGAGTGGTCTGTGCTGTCTTGGAAGCGCAAATGTGAGGCCTCTGCTGCGCAATATGTGGACGAGCGCAAGCGCTTTGTGGAGGCTTGTGATCATGATAACTAAGAAAAGATATCTCTGTGCAACGAAATTGAGAAGCTTAAGAAAGAGAAAGCTGATGCAGTTGTAGCAGCAGAAGAGGCGCGCTCACATAGAGAAAGGAGCAAGCAGAATGAGGTATCAACCAAAATGACTCTCCTTCTTAAGAATAAAGAAACTGATGATCTAACTTCTATGCTACTTGACCAGGCGCGGCTGCAAGATGAGGTTGATAGTTTGAAAAAAGATATCAACCTTCACCGAACAGAGAAAGCCAAGTTGACCCACCATTTAACTGAAGGTGAACAAAAACTTAACGACACGGAGGTCGCTCGCGCTACAGCAGAAAGCTTGACCGAATCCCTCATGAACCAGCTTACCTGGTTGCGGGAGTACGAGATTGTGGAGGTAATATTCCCTTTTCTTTACACATGTCTGGTTTGATTATCGTAACATATACTGATTGTATTTGTATACAGATCGCAAATGCCATCCTTAATTCCACGGAGTTGGATGAGAGAGTGGCAGAATTGATGATGGTTGCACGCAATGACGGGCATGCCGAGGGCTATAAAGAGTGCACTTTGCACGTGGCACATGCGCTGAAGACCGACTAGGATACAAGCCGGGCTACCACGCATGGGCTAAATACTGCTGCCATTTATTCTGCTGCTAAAGAAAAATATGATCAGTTGCAGATTCTGATTATGGACCTTGTGGATGCCGCGCTGCAGCAAGATGACTTTGTTGATAAACTAAAAGAGATCTACAGAGAAGCAGGCGGGAACAAAATCCATAGAATAGGAAATTTGTAATTCTTTATTTTGTAATTACTTGTAACGTTGCACTGCTGCGCAAGTACTGTTGATGTGAATATAATATATTTTAGCTTTACAATGTTTGCATGAGACCAATTACTTGTGTAGGATAGACAAATGAACAATTTCTTTTCTCATGTGCGAGCGTAAGTATTAAGTTCACTTGTGGCTCATGAGTTTGTGTTTTTGTTTATCCAAAGGAATTGCATGCATTTGTAAATAAGCATATACAAGACTGTAAGTAGTGACAAAGTATTTTATTCATACTGATAAAGCGTAAAGTTATGGCTGCCACTAAGATTACATAAGAAATAAAGTAAGCAGTCTCGTTACGCAACGCCCATAAGTTGTGTAGAGGACTGAGATTACATATAACATCGGCGTAGTTGTTGGACGTTCCAGGTTCGAGGAACACTGGATCCGTCCATACGTTTCAGAGTGTACGCGCCTTTTCCCAATACTTCATTTATCACGTACGGGCCTTCCCATCGCGGGGCTAACTTCCTCGGTTTTTCGACATTCGACGCTTCATTATCGTGAAGAACAAAGTCACCCGGAAAAAAAGGAGCAGATGCGTACCCTTTTGTTGTAATACTTTCAAGCTGAGACTTGTACTTAGCTTCGCGAATCGCCGCATTTTCTCGTCGTTCTTCCAATAAGTCTAGGTCGATGCGCCTTTGTTCTTCGTTATCTTGTTTTTCCAAAGCTAGCATTCTTGGAGATGGTAACCTAATTTCGGCAGGAATCACAGCCTCCGTGCTGTACACAAGGCTAAAAGGAGTTTCTCCAGTGCTAGTCTTGGGCATAGTTCGGTGTGCCTACAAGATGCTAGGCAATTCGTCAACCCACCCCCGCTGTGCCGTGCCAAGGTGGGCCTTGATACCGTCGACCAACTGTTTGTTTATGCTTTTAACTTGACCATTTGCTTGTGGGTGCGCAACGGAAGAGAAAACATGCTGGATTCCCATTTCGGTCATCCATGTTTGCAACTCTTCAGCCGTTAAATTTGGACCGTTGTCTGTAATAATGCGCATGGGCAGACCAAAACGGCAAATAATGTATTCCTAGATGAATTTGCGAATTACCATAATTGTAGTAGAAGCTAAAGGTTTGGCTTCAACCCATTTGGTGAAGTAATCGACCGCAACAATGAGATAAACTTGACTGCGCCGGGCGCATCCGGAAATGGTCCCACTAAATCAATGGCCCATTGTTGAAATGGCCAAGCTGTTGTGACGGGTACCAAAGGATTCTTTGGGCGTTACGTTTTAGGGGCATGCCTTTGGCAGGACATGCATTTGCGCAAGATCTCTACAGTGTCAACGTACATTCTGGGCCAATAATACCCTGCGCTTTTCACTATGGCTACTACCATGCACGGCCCAAAATGTATACCACATAGCCCCTCATGAACCTCCCTGATCAGGTATTGCGCATCATGTTTGTTAACACATCGGAGCGAAGGACCCATGTAAGAACGTCGGTACAGAATACCGTCAACCATTTCGTAATTGAGGGCTTTGCTTACGTGCTTGCGCTTTATCTTCTGGTAAAGAACCATGTAACAAATACATCATTATTGGAGACATCCATGACGGATCTCCTACTTCGACCGTTGTTACTTGTCTGAGGGACTGATGGATTACTTAAAACTTCGATGCGAACTTCCATTGCTAAATGTTTGAAACTAGTTGTTGCGAGTTTACTTAGAGCGTCAGCATGTTTGTTTTCGCTTCGCTTGACGTGTGTGACTTTAAGTTGTTGGAACTGTGCTATAAGAGCCTTGGCTTGCACCAAGTACAAAGCCATGATATCTCCCTTTGCATCGTACGATCCAATTACTTGCTCAGCAACTAGTAATGAATCAACATGGGCTTCTAAATTTGTTGCACCCCTTTTGATAGCGAGGCGTAAGCCTGCTAGGAAAGCTTCATATTCGGCCTCGTTGTTGGTGCTTTTAAAATCCAACTGAATTGCATATGTGAATTCTGCTCCCTCTGGACTCATTAATCTAAGACCTGCTCCAGCCCCATCACTATTTGATGCGCCATCTGTAAACAGTGTCAAGGCTCTATTGTCTATGACTGGGACTGGGTTTTGAATTGCTTGGCATTCTTCAAGTTTATCAGCAGGAATTTCAGCGATGAAATCTGCCAAAACTTGGCCTTTGATAACTGGTCTAGGTTTATAACAGACGTTATAACCCCCAATTCTATTGCCCACTTCGCAAGTCTTCCAGAAACATCTGGCATGGTCAGGACTTGGCCAATGTGAAAATTTGTTAAAACTATAATAACATGTCCTAAAAAGTATCTTCACAGCCTGCGCGAAGCGTGGACCAATGCTAAAACTAATTTCTCCATAATTGAATACCTTGTCTCTGGATCGTTCAACATCTTGCTGATATAATAAATTGGAGACTGGACCCCTTCGCGTTCTACCAACAAGACAGCACCTACTGCTAAACATAAACAAACACAATACCCAAAGCTTGAGTCTTAATTCTGATAGTATACATGTTTGAATAAAGACATTACCTCTCTCGTTTGTAATGATGAAGGGGTTAGTCTATATAAAAGTGAGACACAACCCAACTTCTTTAAATGATGAGATCGAGGTACGTCGAGATGTCTGATGATATGAATGTTAAAACAATGAGTATAAAACAAAATTGAGATAGTAATTCGCATTAAGATTCTTGGATTCAATTTTCAATTTACAAATGAGATACGTGAAGATTGGTCTAAACTCAGATTCCCATATTCTTGTCAAATTTTCATTGGCTTTATCCGTAACAATGAGTAGGTACATGATCTAAACTCAGATTCCCAAATAATTCGTCAAGTGATGCGTGAAATGACCAAAATGCCCTTTCGATGCATAGTTTGGTCTTAAACTATAAACCACAGGTATACTTGATATCCTACTGATATAACTTCATAAATGAAACATTTTTATAGAATGTTTATGACCACGACAGTTTACTTGCAAGCTCCTTTTATAAGTCATGAAATGACCAAAAGGCCCTTTTAAGGCGTAACTTGATTTTAAAACCATAATGGGCAAACATGTTAATATCCTACTGATATTATAACATGTTTTAAATATAATGGCATATGGAACTTATATATGGCTCATCCGGTTACCCGGTTTCGCCTATATGCGTACGGTTAAGCCTACGTGACTAGTTTATGTAGTTTAACCGAAACGGGTTTAACTTTATCATTTTTATATCAAAATCCAGAATGTAACATGGTTATCCATATTAAACAAGTCTCCATACTTGTCGGGTTTAAACTACATTCTATTCCGGTCATCGCTTAATCTCGCGTTTAGTACCGTTATTGTCTCTAAGCTACCCGGTTCGAGTCTACAAAGTAGATAGGACCCGTTAGCATTCTAATTGGTTATAAACACCATTATTTCCAGACTAAGAGCCTCCCGGTAGATTGTTACCTTACTTGTCTTCTTGAATTATCGGCTGAGTATTATTTTATTGAAAAATTAGCTCAGGTAAATACTTTTAACTTATTTTCCCTATACGGGCTTGGGATACGGTATAATAATACCGCTTGGGTGGGTATGGGATCATGTTATCGGATTGTGATTTACTAAATCTTCATAAACCCGTTTTATTCTGTATTGTTTGATAACTTAAACATTGGAGGTTAACACGACCGTGTCTGGGATATCCTCGGCTCATTTAAGTTACTAATGGCCACGACCTTAAGCACGGGGTGTAGGCATACACCTGACCGATGCTAATGTTAATAAAAATGTTGAATCCCATTGGTGGATTATTTAAGTGGCGTGTCGGTTAATCAGGTTATTTGGTTTCTGCACCGGACCCCATATGTATTGACAAGCATGTAAAACTGTAAACAAGGTCATTTTGAACTATCCCAAGTTATTTATAAAATGTTCCAAGTGCACCTAAAACTATTTTCAGAAATGTTTTCAAAATGAGTCAGTTATTAGTATTTACCAGTGAAAACTGATGTATTTTCAAAAGATCGAGTTACAGGCGGCAACACGCAATAGATCGGGAGCTGCGCTATAGTGACAATAAATGATTTTGCAAGTCCCTAGGTTGCTTAAAGTTTGTTGAACAATTACTTTGTATATATTTATTTTGATCCGCCTGTGGATCTTTTCATTACAAACCTTGTTAATTTAATTTTGAACTTTGAACACTCGGTTTGTAATAGTAGTTTAAATCCAAGACTTCCGCTGTGTTGTGTTTGTTTGGTTATGATGTTATCAACTACGTCACAATATTCCCCAACCGGATCCACCGGGTACACGTGGAAATAGGGGTGTGACACAATAAAGAAGTATTTGCATTGAATTAATAAAGCATACAAACTAATTTTTATCATTTTTAAAGGACCACCAATATTCAAAGTAACTTATCTTACCGAACGAGTAATACTAAAAAGTTAACCCGCTAAAGTCACTACGTGACACTTGTTGCTAGTGTTAATACTACATCCACTAGACTTCCGCTTCCTTGCTTCTGTTCTTGATGATACAGAGAATGGGAACATAATTGGTGTTTCAAAGTTGGTCCTCGCTTTTGAGCCTCTGAGTCGTCTTGTCAAAGCATCATAAGAACACATCACCTCCTTTGTAGGATCAAACATCCCTAGCTAGCGCCTTCACCTCTTATCTTGTCAAAAGCCAACTCAACCTTTTTAGGGGCTTAAATTGAATTTTGCTAGCACATAACAACTCATATTAACTAATGTAGAAAATAAAAAAATAATATGTAGAACATGATAGCTAATTGATTTGGTGTGTGGGAATTACCAGTTCCACCATGGTTAATAATACTCATAGCTCAAAAGTTTGAATGCCAGTTAAACTTCAATGTTGGACTATTGGATTCATTTTACTTTTTTTGAAAGGCAATGCTTCATTCCAAACAACCAAACACTAGCTAGAGGTACAAAAGAGGGAAAACAGAACAAACAAACAAACGAGAAATAACACCTACACCAGCCTATCCGAAGTCGAACTTACGTCATTGTTCCTCCGAAAACGAACCCATTTTAGCTCGAGCCTTGATCCATAGGAAGCCGGGAGTTTTCACCTCTTGAACAATCGATGCAGCCTTCATCCTTTTCTGGTTAAAAACTAGATCATTAGAGGCTTTCGACAGCGACCAACAGCCCAAGAACATAATGGACCTCACCATTCTGATATAAACTTTATCTCCTTTAACGTTTTTGTGGTATTAAAAGCGAAGAACGGAGGAAGCCTGCACTAAATCATTATGGCGTTCCACACTTCAACAACTATTTGGCAGCCTGTGAATAGGTGGTCCACAGACACAGAGTTTTCTTCACGAAAGGGACACGAGTCCGACTCCAACTAGACCCGTCTTTTCCGAAACGCATCTCGAGTTGGTAATATATCCATAAGGGCCCTCTAACGAAAGATGTTGACCCTTTTAGGCAGCCAATGATTCCAAAAAAAAATCTTGTCTTCCTCGACTTGAATAAGATCCGAGCACATTTTTCGAATCGACCAAACTGAGAAGCCTCCGATCAAATCCGGCTCCCATCTGCAGTCATCCTCTTTATCCGCAAAATTGATCCCACTCAATAACTTCTCACAGTGGCACTTTTGATGCAACTATTCAACCGAGATTAAGACCCGAGCCCAGTCCCATGTAAACAAAGTGCTGCCATTATATACCTTTATCCGATTCTACACGGATGCAACTCTTCACCCGACTGGTGGATTCATACATGGAAAAAAGTAGATTAACTACCTAAAAAGTATTCAAAACATCAAATGGTAAAAAAAATCACAAATTTATCAACTAGTAAATAACAATCAAATGGAGTCATCATTTAATCAAGTGTCAACTAAGCTAATTAAGTAAAGATGACTAAAATCATTTTTTATCAACCAACCAAGTAATAAAGAAAACCAATTAGGTTTTTCAATATTACTCATTTAGTAGGAATCTTTTGTTTACAAGCCATATGGGTATAATACGTAAATTCTATTTGATAAAAAGTACAATCTTCATTCAATTATGAACTTTAAGTAAAAAATTAAGAATTAGGGTTCACTTTTAAGAGGTTGAGCACTAGCAGATCTTGAATTCAACATAGAAATCAAAACAAATCATTATGCTGAAAGATATTTTCAACATATACATGAAAACTTAAAACACATGCTTTAAAATACCCAATTTGTTAACATCGACGTGTATCATAATGAACTTGTCAGTTGATCCTATCAAGCAGAGAACACTTAACATACCTTTGATTTGTAACGAGTGTTTATAGCGGTAAATGTGAGGAATAACGATTAAAAAGTGATAGCCCGGTGGTTGAGGGCGAATCAAACACGACGGTGGAGAGGTGTGGGGATAAATCAGTAGGGCGGTACATGATGGAGATGTGGAATGAGAGATTAAAAGGCATGGTGAGTAAAAGGAAGCAAAATTACAAATCTACCCTTTTTATTAAAACACAAGGGATATAAATGAGTGGCTCATATTCGTTCTCATAGTTCTCACAAAAAATGGGTGTTCTCATTTAAACCCTCCCATATATGTGTGTATGTGTGTGTGTGTGGTAGGGATCCTAAGAGAAGTCCACCCACTTTGAGAAACTTGAGAAGCATTCTGGACCACACATTTCTGTAAGCTTTTCGTAATATACACATACGTATAGTTTAAAATTCACTATATACATATATGTATATTGGTTTATACACATATGTATATAGTAAATTTTAAACTATACGTATGTGTATATTACGAAAAGCTTACACATACGTAATATACACATACGTATAGTTTAAAATTCACTATATACATATATGTATATTGGTTTATACACATATGTATATAGTAAATTTTAAACTATACGTATGTGTATATTACGAAAAGCTTAGAGAAAATGTGTGATCCAGAATGCTTCTTAAGTTTCTCAATTAGCCTAGTGCTTCTCACATGATCCTAACCCTATAATATATATATATATATATATATATATATAGGGTAATCATAGGGAGAAATCCCACTCCAATTCAAAAAACTATGAAAACTCTTTTAATGGTTTAGGATGAAGCCACTAAACTTTATATATAGTGACTCTAAGGGTAGTTTTGGTATTAAGTTTTTATTGTCCCTCTCTCCTCTGACATTCTCTCTCTTTCTCATCTCTAACTTTTTACATAACTCTCTTTTTCATCTCTCAAAATCTCTTTCTCTAATATTACTCAACTTTTTTATATATCTCTTTCTCTAATATTTCTCATATCTTTCTTTCTCTAATATGTCTCATTTGAAGAATCCTCCTACTCATATACCATTCTCTTTCACAATCTTTCAGATGTTTAACACACATATTTGAACCAAATCGAAAGAAATCTTAGCATCAGGTTTCAGATCTGAACCAAATCCGAACAAAACAAAATCAAAGATTGTTTTGCCGGTGTGGTTAGGGCTTTTAAGGAGATAAAGTTGTGAGTTTTTGCATGTGTGTTTGAGGGATTCGATGATGCGATTTTAGGTTCAAGAAGGTGAGAATCAGTCACCAAGATCGGTAACAACAACAAATATATGAATCGAACTTTCAAGATCTGGAAAAAAGTTTTGATGCGGTTCAGCGACCAAGATCTGAAATCGGACAACCACCGTCAAGATCAAGTATGTTTTTAGGTTTAAGAAAATATTGTTTAAGAGATCTAATTTTATAATACATATTTGTTTAAAATTTTTAATTTTGTATCATTTTCTTGGTTGGTTTATTTTTGGTGTTATATGGTGTATTGAAATGGCCCAAAAAGAAAAAAAGAAGTAGATTTGGTCATTGTTTATTTTGGTGTTTATCTTTTTAGATTTTAGCTGGGTGTTAATAGATAGAAAAAAAAGTATGCATTTTGTTTAAAGAATATGATTGTTATAAAAATGAAGATCAAGTACGTTTTAAGAGTCCATTTTTCTTATATATACTTGTTTAAAATTTTGTTTTTTGTATCGATTTGATACGAAATTACATTTTGGGTCGTGTTTTGAAGACACTATTTTGAATTAATCTGACGTATTGTTCATTTTACAAGCCATCCATTATTATTTTACATGGGCTTTTGTTATTTCTAAAAATATTAACTTACTTCAAAGGCTAAATTTCCTTTTTTTGTTTTTTATATGTTTAGGTTATGCAACTCTCGATACATTTGGTTCAAGAATAATTATGCGACGAAGATGTAATGGATCTAGATTTGTACAAATGTAAAAGTGATAGTTACAAACGTAACATTTTTTGTTTGCAGTTACATGTTTTTTTTCTATCAGTAATACATTACATTTTTTGTAGTTACATTCTATTTTATCAAGAAAGTGTAACAGTTTTTATTTGTAAGGTGTAACAATTTTTTGCTAGGAAGATGTAACGAATCTGGATCTGTCGAAGTGATAATTACAAACGTAACATTTTTCTACAGTTACATGTATTTTTTTTATCAGTTATACATTACATTTTTTGTAGTTACATTCTTTTTTTTATTAGTAAAGAGTGACAATTTTATTTGTAACGTGTAACAATTTTTTGCAGTTACATTTAAAATTATTAGCTTTGCTCTATTGATTAGTATACATTTCTGCTGTTACATGCATATCTTTTGCTTTTTCTTTAATTTGATGTAACTGTACCCGATGTGTAAATTACATATTTATGTAACGTTTACATGTTTTTATGTGTAACATTTCTATGTAACATGTTATGTTGGTACATTTATCTTTGAAAATAAAATAGGAAAATCAAAACAAGAGAGAGTATGGGTAAATGAGTAAGAGAGAGAAAGTAGCAAAAGTTGACTAGTGATATTGATTTGAAAAGGTTGTGATAGAGAGAGAGGGTAGAGTGTAGATAAACATTGGTTTTCTTACTGAACATGCAGCTTTTTTTTTCTCCCAACAACACAAATCTAACAAATTGTTCCCAAATTACCTTTAATATGTACTATATAAGTTTAATATTATAAAAAAGTAGTAGATATCACATCTCACTTTCAAAACTCATCCTAGCCATCCATTTCAGGGTTTCTTTAACTGAAGGGGGTTTTCGATTTATGTCTGCCCTATATATATATATGTATATATATATATATATATGGGAAGGTTCATTGGGGAACATTAAAAAAGTAGGGAACCGACTCAAACGAACTCCGATTGGACTCATTCCAGCGGCGTTGGAATTGGCTCGACGAACCCTAACTAGGAACTCTTAACCCTAAACCCTAAATCCTAACCCCTAAACCCTAAAGCTAAAAAATAAGACTAAAACCTAAGCTAAATCGTAAAATCTAAGCTATAAAGCCTAAAAGCTAAACCCTAAAGCTAAACCCTAACGCTAAACCCTAAAACCCTAAACCCTAAAGCTTAACCCTCGATACTAATGATTAACCCTAAAACTAAACCCTAAAGCTAAACCCTAAGGCTAAACCCTAATATAAGACCCTAAATCCAAACCCTAATATATTTAGGGTTTAGGATTTAGGATTAAGAGATCCTAGTTAGGGTTCGACGAGCTGGTTCCAACGCCGCTGAAATAAGTCCAATCAAAGTTCGTTTGAGTCGGTTCCCCACCTTTTGAGTGTTCCCAATAAACTTCACATTATATATATATTATACCTATACTAACAAACAAATGCATATAGTCTCTCTTTTTACACACACCTAACACCACCCCTCTCTCTGCGTGCGGGACCATGATCTGCCACCGGCCACCCCACTCTCTCTCCCCTTTCTCTCTCTATATATAATTATCCACATATACATACACCTGTTGAAGCCAGTTGTAGGCTCCAGCTGAAGAGGGTATTGCAGACAAAACCATTGCACACAAAACTATTTCCGATAATGTCGTTGAAACCGGCCTCAAGTTTCACCAAACAACCACCTCTGTGAAAATGAGACTTCAATTGCTAACAATAATAAGAAATGGGTTTGAAGGCTGTTCCCATCTGGGTTTGTTTTAATCACTCTCTCTCTCAATTGGGTCTCTCTGATTTCGTTCAAAACAAGAAAAAGATCCAATCTTTTAGTAGTTATAGGGTTAATCTTGCAAGTTTCAAGAAATGGGAGTGTAAAGGTTTGAAATTGGCCCAACATGAGGTCTCTCAAATTCCTGTTGAAGATGATGAGAAGCCTTTGAGTCCACCTGATTTGGAGGGTGAAACTTCTACAGATGCCAAGATTGAAGAGACCCAGATCACTGAATCCAAAGGCTTTCATAGAGATTTGAATTCTTTACCAAGTAAGTTTACTTGCATTGTTCAAGATTGGGTGTTTTTGTTTGGCTTCTGTTTTAGATTGGGTGTTTAGAAACTTGCATTGTTAAAGATTGGATGTTCTTGCTTGGAAAGTTTGTTGGGTCCCTAATTTAGATTGATTTATCTAGAAACTTGCATGGTTGAAGATTGGGGGTTTTTTTTTTAAATATTTTTATAGGTTGGGTATATTTTGAAACTTGCATTGTTAAAGATTGTGTGTTCTTGGATTTGATTATTTGGATTTTGTTTTGTTAATATTTCTATCCTAATGATAAAAAACCAACTTATAAAATGTTTCCATAGGAAAATTTACCGTAGAATAGTAGAATCGCACGTAAAAGGGCACCAAGCTGACACCCAACCCCTTTTCGAATATACGGACACCCCAAAAGGGTTTTTTTAATGAATGTATCTCTTGTAATATAAGTTATTCTATCTGGCATGCGTGCGTATAGTTCTTACATATTTCTTGGTATACGGGTGTATACCACTTATGTGCGGCCGTGCGGGCGTATACCATTAAATCAGGTCACATCACAAGGGGTTAATTAGAAAACGATGGGGTGTTTGTTTAGCCGCTCCCTACTTTTAGCCATCGAAATAGACTACTACTTTTAACATTTCTGTAAAGAGTAATTGTAGTTTTGAATGATTAAATCTGACTTTTTATTGCATTGTAGAAAGAACATTAATTGTGCAAGAATGACAGATTTTGGGAAAAACTTTAGAGATGTAAATGCAAAAAGAATGACAAATTAAGAATTTTTTGTTGATAATATTCATTGCTGCAGGCCAGGGGTAACATTCTTTTTGTGGTCAATACTGGTGTTACTAAATTTCTGTATAAATATATAATGTCATAAATTGAATAATTTTAACCCACCTACCTTGCTTTAGAAAAAAGGTGAGACATACCAGATTTGTGTATAAAGTCATAAATTAAAATAGTTTTAAACCCCCCCAACTACCCCCTTTTAATAGTCAACACCAGCCCCTTGTTTTAAAAAAAGGGAGACATACCAAGTGTAGCAAATTTCCAACTTTAAATATTGATAACGTATATCATAAGCATTTCAAGAAATGTAGGTAACTAACATTCATTTGTTGTGACATTTAAAAAATAGTCTTTTTTTGGTAGAGAAAGGATAATTTTACTATTAAGATCAAGACTATAATGTCACCTGTTTCTCATAGGGAACCTTGAGGATGTATGCTTGGGTCTTTCTTTTGGTATAAAAAGGATAATTTTACCATTAAAAAATAACTTTGACTTTTAAAGTCAAACCATTAAAATGCATGATACGCCAACTTCGACCCAGTCGAGTTTTTACTTTTTTTTCCAAATTTTGTTGAGATTATTGAACACGGCTTTGTTGGATATGGCTTAATGCCCGTTATACTGCACAATGTTGCGTTTATTTTGGGATGGATGGAGCAGGATCACAAGCAGTGACGAATGTAAAAGATATATGCGTATCTTTTGTATTTTCATATAAGAAAAATATGGAAGATATTTGTAACTTTAATGTATGTTTGAATCATGTTTCTTTTTGTAATATAAGTATATGGTAGTGGTTTGACCAACTCATGTCAGCTTTAATATTGCAAGTAGTGGTATGACATTAAAGGTCAAAGTTGTATTTAAATGATACATGTGTAAATTGCAGAGCCCTTATCGGCTACGGATCTTGTCTCTACTAGTAATGACGGTTCAAAGGTCCGAGTTGCTTACCAGGTAAATACTTGATTATAGTATATATATTAACAAATCACTTTTTTGTTATTAAATTTCAGTTTTTTTTTGGTTACTTTAGGGTATTCCCGGTGCATATAGTGAGGCTGCAGCTCTTAAAGCATACCCAAAATGTGAAACAGTTCCATGTGAAGAATTTGAATCTGTATTCAAGGTATCATCTTTTTTTTTTCTTGTTATCTTTCTTTGGTGTGTGTAAGCGTGAAATTTGATACAACCCAACTAGATTTTATTGGTTAATCAGATAATGAATTGAATGTTGAAACAGATCATTTTTGGTGCAGGTCAAAACAGGCCATGTCGGGTTGTGTTGTGTTGACCTGCAAATACTTTGAAGAAAATAAAAAAATAATAATGTATTAATTATGATTATTTAATAATTTAAATCTTTGAATTAAAATAATTAGGAGGTTGTAATGTTGTGTGCATTAAAAATACATTTTGGCTGCTTTTAACCCAATTGACCCATTCCCCTTTTAGCTTAAAGAAATTTCTGGCCTGTTTAAGATTAATGCACAGCCCAAATAGTCATTGGTAAAAAGAAATACAAAATTACATATTTTGAGAAAATTATATATATTAGTTTGGAAGTCCGATGAATAGTAAGAAAAAATAAGTATTTGTTTCAACTTTTTTAAATAATATTTCATTTATCATTTATTAATATTAGAGTTACTTTTAGATTACAAATTACGTATATATAATGTTGGGCTAATTGGTGTGGAGGCCCGATCAAGGGAGGGCGGCCGACCCTAGCTTTGAGTCGGCCCATATTTGGCAGTTAAATTAGGGTTTTAATTTAGCCGGCCCTAGTTATCTCTATGTGGGCTTGGGCCTAACTTGAGGAACAAGTTTCCTAACCCTAGATTAGTCTCTATATATTGATATCATTGTACTTGTAATTCCTTGAGCACCTGAATAATAAAGAAACCCTAGTTGCAGCACAGTGGACGTAGGTCAGCTGACCGAACCACTTTAAATCTTCGTGTCGTTTATTGCTTTCGTGTGTGTGTGTTCAGTTTCGTGTGTGTTCAATCCTAGCGATCCTAACAACTGGTATCAGAGCTTTGGCTCTTTATCGGGATCACACCAGAACCGCCACCTTCAGTTCTTTCGTCGTCAGCCACCCTGTCAACCGCCGCCGCCGTTAGGGTTTTCGCCGCCGTCACAGAAGAAGGTTTAGGTTCCGTTTTTTTTCGAAAGCTTTAACAATCAGTCCCGAATCAGCCGAAATCAGAGATCTATTTTGCAGAAGAACAGTTTTGCTGAATCAAAGAGACCGACTACAGAAACCTAGAACCTGAGTCAACCGCATTTGTCAGGTTTTATCGTTTCAGTTAAAGTTTCAGTTTTGATTATCAAGTTCGTTACTCAGCTGCGTGTTAAATAGATTGATTTGCTGCGTTTCTCTGTTTATCCATAACTAGTGTTTCGTTTAGTCATTGCCATGGCTGTAGACGGAAATGTTGTAATAGAGAAGTTTGATGGGAATAAATTTGGTTGGTGGAAGATGCAGATTGTGGCACTACTTTGTCAGAAAGACTTAGATGTAGTGCTTGAGGGTGAGAAGCCAAAAGATATGCCACAAGCAGATTGGGTGAAGTTGGATAAGAAAGCCAGAGCAGTGATAACGCTTTCTCTGTCAGAGAATGTTGCCTATAACATCCAGAAGGAGACCTCAGCTAAAGGTATGATGGAAGCATTATCTAACATGTATGAGAAGCCTTCTGCAGCAAATAAGGTTTATCTTATTCGAGAGCTTGTGAATACCAGGATGAAGGAGGGTGACTCGGTAACAAATCGCATCAATAACCTAAACTCAATCTTGTCTCGCTTAGTGTCTGTCGATATTAAGTTTGATGATGAGGTTCCAGCCCTACTGTTATTATCCTCATTGCCTGATAGTTGGTCCGGAACCGTAACTGCAGTTACTAGCACTTCGGAATCGAGTAAATTCACATTTGCTAAGATGCGGGATCTTATTTTGGGAGAGGATGCTCGACGTCGTGGTTCAGGTGAGTCTTCGAGTTCTTTGTTGAGTACAGAGGCCAGGGGAAGAAAGAATCAGCGTGAAAGTCGTCAGAGCAAGAGGAGGAGTGTGTCTAAGGTTCGGAAGGATGTGGTATGTTAGAATTGCAATGAAGTAGGACACTTTAGGAATCAGTGTTCGAAACAGAAGAAAGAAATAAACTCTGCAGGAGACTACAGTGATGATGATGATGCGCTAGTCTGTAGTGTGGAGAGCAGTGTGGATTCCTGGGTCATGGATTCTGGTGCTTCATTTCACGCTACCCACAGCAGTGAAGCACTGCAGAATCTGAAAGAAGGTGACTTTGGAAAGGTAAAACTAGCGAACGATGAGGTACTTGATGTTATGGGCATGGGTGACTTTGTTTTGAAGACTTCAGTTGGTTCGTGGACTTTAAGAGATGTCAGGGTTATTCCAGGTCTGAAGAGGTTGTTGATTTCGGTTGGCCAGTTGGATCATCAGGGATATGAAGTTAAGTTCGGGAATGGACAGTGGAAGGTTGTCAAAGGGAATATGGTCATGGCTCGTGGAAAGAAAAGAGGCTCATTATACATGGTCAGTATACCATCAGAAGGAAGTGATGTTCCAGTTCTGAAGAAAAACAAAGTCGAGTTCACAGAATCTCAGGGACAGAAGAGGGTTTCCTTTGCAAGAGAGAAACCTAGAGTCACAGGGAAGATTCGGGATGAACGTGTTTGGAAGTTCAAACCAGTCGGGGGACATTGTGACAGTGGGAGCGCAAGGCGTGTTTCAGTTACAGTTTCAGGGCGACAGTGGGTTAAAAAGACCAGAATTCCAAATGGAAAAGTCTCTCTAGAGAATCTCTTGCTAGCATTGGAGAGTGTGTGTTCTCAGGATTTTTCAGGATTCGGTAGTTCGTTTAAGTGGGAGCCGACAGGGACAGAGAACGAGTCACAGGTTTGTGACTGATGAGTTGAGGCTCAGTGGGAGCTTCAACGTGCCTTCAGGTTAACTGTTGAGAAGGCTGCTGCAACTAGGTGGTAAAGGAAGATTACAAGATGTACAAATTTTGAAGACTATTGGGAGTTGTTCGAGCCTCCAAGTGGGAGATTGTTGGGCTAATTGGTGTGGAGGCCCGATCAAGGGAGGGCGGCCGACCCTAGCTTTGAGTCGGCCCATATTAGGCAGTTAAATTAGGGTTTTAATTTAGCCGGCCCTAGTTATCTCTATGTGGGCTTGGGCCTAACTTGGGGAACAAGTTTCCTAACCCTAGATTAGTCTCTATATATTGATATCATTGTACTTGTAATTCCTTGAGCACCTGAATAATAAAGAAACCCTAGTTGCAGCACAGTGGACGTAGGTCAGCTGACCGAACTACTTTAAATCTTCGTGTCGTTTATTGCTTTCGTGTGTGTGTGTTCAGTTTCGTGTGTGTTCAATGCTAGCGATCCTAACATATAATTTGTATTTGGTTTAACTTTTTTGTATTAATTATTTTTAGCATTCGTTAACTTAAAAAAAAAACTGAATACGAAGCTCTGTTTAATTTTTTTCTCGACACTCCAGCATGATTTATGTTATATATATATATATATATATATATATATATATATAGTGTGAGGTTCATTGGGGAACACTAAAAAAGTGGGGAACAGTGGGGAACCGACTCAAACGAACTCCGATTGGACTCATTACAACGGCGTTGGAACCGACTCGTCGAACCCTAACTAGGATCTCCTAATCCTAAACCCTAAATCCTAACCCCAAACCCTAAATATATTAGGGTTTGGATTTAGGGTCTTATATTAGGGTTAGCCTTAGGGTTTTGCTTTAGAGTTTAGTTTTAGGGTTAATCATTAGTATCTAGGGTTTAGCTTTAGGGTTTTAGGGTTTAGCATTTAAGGTTTAGCTTTTAGGGTTTATAGCTTAGATTTTACGATTTAGCTTAGGTTTTAGCCTTAACTTTTAGCTTTAGGGTTTAGGGGTTAGGATTAGGGCTGTAAACGAGCCGAGTCGAGCCAGACCCAGCTCGAATTTTAAATCGAGCCAAGATTTTAGGCTCGAGCTCGACTCGATTAAAATTCGAGCTAGCTCGGCTCGGCTTGATCTAGCTCGAACCAACAAAAAACCGCAAAATTTACTAATTAAAATGCTCTAAAAAATAAAACTCTTCATAGGCTAAGGCCATAATTGCAATTTAATTTAACCAAATGACTAAATATGCAAGTATAAATAGTTAATTCACTTTGTACATTGTTTTTGCCATCTTTTATAGGGGAGACACTCCCTTAGTTTTTGTCTTTTGAGCAATGTGGGACAAAAAAAATTAAGGATGTATACCTTATCGAGCCGGCTCACGAGCTTACGAGCCGAGCCAGGCCAAGCTCAAGCTCGGCTCGTTTACAAATCGAGCCGAGCCGAGCTGGCTCGTTTACAGCCGAGCCAATTTCGAGCCGAGCTTTTTTCGAGCTTTTTCTGAGCGAGTTTCGAGCGAGCTGCGAGCCACGAGTTTTTTGAACACCCATAGTTAGGATTTAGGGTTTAGGGTTAAGAGATCCTAGTTAGGGTTCGACGAGCCGGTTCCAACGCCGCTGGAATGAGTCCCAATCGGAGTTCGTTTGAGTCGGTTCCCCACTGTTCCTCACTTTTTTAGTGTTCCCCAATGAACCTTCCCTATATATATATATATATATAGGAAGTCCCATGAATAGTAACTTTTTTTAAGTATTTGTTCCATATTTTAATATTTCATTTATCGTTTGTTAATATTATAATTTCTTTTTAAATTTCAAATAACGTATATTTAATTTGTATGTGATTTAACTTTTTTCTAATAATTAATTTTAGCTTTCGTTAACTATCTAAAAAACTGAATACGGAGCTCTGTTTGATTTTTGTTCTCGACATTCCGGCGTAAATTATGTTGAATACAGAGATGTATTCAAAATAATGTATTTTTTTGTATCATAAGCTATGCAAGTGCCGGTACCATGATGAACCGAACCGATTCCAACCGAGCAACATCGGTACAGATACCAGTTTTACCACAACAGGCATTCATTTTTATGGTTTTGATTACTATACGTGTCGGTATCCTTTTGGGCCTATCACTACTTTATTTTTTGGGTTTTCTCTTTCGTGTCTGATACAACGAGTGTCAGTATTGTAACAAACCGAAACGATGCCGACCGAATTCCGGCCGTGTAGCGTGGGGAAATCCCACCAGTTTTTATTAATTATGAGTATATTACTCAACCTTTTTGCAGGCGATTAACTGATTAACCTTATAACTGATTAATCTCAGGCAGTTGAATTATGGTTGGTGGATAAAGCAGTGCTCCCAATAGAGAACTCTGTAGGAGGAAGTATTCATAGAAATTACGATTTACTCCTTCGTCATCGCCTGCACATTGTCGGTGAAGTGCAGTTGATTGTTAATCACTGCCTCTTGGGTGTCCCTGGAGTACGAAAAGAAGAGCTAAAGCGTGTTTTAAGCCACCCTCAGGTTTCCTTCAAAATTGAAATTACTTATTTGTCCATCATCATTATATATATATGTATATGGTATTGATATGATCTGCATGATTATATAGGCACTTGATCAATGTGAGATTGCATTGAACAAATTAGGTGTTGTTAGAGTTAATGCTGAAGACACTGCTCTTGCAGCTCAGGTAACTTTTAATTTACAAACAAACAAACAAATGTAACCAGTAAAAAGGTAACTTCAAAATAACATACGTTAAATATTGTATTTCTTTCTTTTTTTTTGTATATTTATTTTATCTTTTGTATAGGTTGTAGCTTCTGAAGGCATACGAGAGACCGGAGCAGTTGCAAGTTCTAGAGCTGCAGAAATATATGGACTTGATATTCTAGCTCAAACGATCCAGGTGTCACCTAAATATCATCTTTCACATATGAAAGGGTTATATTATAACATCACATTCACATCGGTTTTTGATCGTATAGCCTTCCATTTTTATTTAAGTTATTGCCTTGTGTACAAGTAACATATTACTAGAGATGGAAAAATGGGTGGGTCGGATAGATTGCATAATGGGTCAAAATAAGGCACTTTATATAAATATTTCTTTATTGCTTTGTCCAGGATGATTTAGAAAACATTACACGTTTTCTAATACTAGCAAGAGAACCTATCATTCCGGGAACGGACAAACCCCATAAGGTAAAAAGAAAATAATTAACCTTTTTTTTTAATCTTTCCAAACATGTTATTAATGCCAAAAGTTATATCTTTTTTATTTTCAAGACGAGCATTGTCTTTACATTAGAAGAAGGCCCGGGGGTGTTGTTTAAAGCATTAGCCGTGTTCGCTCTAAGGGAGATCAACTTATCAAAGGTGAGTTCTTTATTAATCCCTCCATTTAAAACCATCATTATAGAAAAATAAATAAATAAACTTGACTATCGATCAAATGTCTAAAATACCCCTCTAAATCTTTTCCAAGATCGAGAGCCGGCCGCAAAGGAAACGTCCGCTCAGGATTGTTGATGACAGCAACAAGGGTAGCGCCAAGTGAGTGCAATTATAGCTTGGTGGAAAGTTAAGAATTTGAAAGTTCTTTTTTGAAAAACTCACTTTTGACTTCCACAGATACTTTGACTACCTATTTTACATTGACTTTGAAGCTTCTATGGCGGAGCCTCGTGCCCAATATGCTCTAGGACAT
The DNA here is from genome assembly GCA_947069175.1 of Scalesia atractyloides. Lineage (NCBI taxonomy): Eukaryota > Viridiplantae > Streptophyta > Magnoliopsida > Asterales > Asteraceae > Scalesia > Scalesia atractyloides. The sequence goes on along the minus strand of CAMTDV010000004.1, from coordinate 36,075,243 downwards.
CTACAGGTACATCCTTTGTACTTCATCATATAGTCTAGAGGTGGCAATTTCAACCTGTTTACTTGAAAGGGGTCAGACTTGTGTTTTTAATCTCCAACCTTCAAAAGGATAAAATAAAAAAAAAGTTAGGAAAAATGGAAGCATGTGGTCAAGTTAATGAGTCGAAACTCAAAAGTGACCCACAATGTTTCAAATGCTCAAACGCTTCTAAATCATTTATTCTAAAAATGAATTGCCGTTTTATAATATTATAAATGTTACTATATTTATGAAACTCAAAAAAGGACAATTGTTCAAGGTGGGTCCAACTTGACTCGGTCTATTTGGACTAAAAATATATATACTTGATAAAGTTCTTATCATGATTGGCTAATCATGATTGTCAAGTCCCAATCGAATAATCAAACACAAGAACAAGAATGCATGGAATAACTCTCCAAGAACTTTTATTATAACCAAGAAAAATATAACTCAAAAAACTTGATTACAATAACTGATAAACCATAGCTCGGTTTATCTTCTCTCGTCTTATCATAATGTCTAACCCTACTTTGGTTTATATAGGCTAACCCTAACTTGGTGACCAAGACATTACCAAATATAATTATAACATAATTAGGAAACTTAACCAACTATGACCAACTTGTCAACATTGATCCCTCAAGTTCACCGACTTGTGACTTGAACTCCTTTGTCGCCCTTTTTCCCATCACCGATTTGTGATGAGTCGGGAATTACCGCCAACAGATTGGTGACTAAAAATAATTTATTTATTTTTCTTTCTTTCACAAAAAGCATTCTGCACTTTTTGAAGAAATAGAGATGATGGTCTTTGTCCATAAATTTATTTGGAATAAAAGGTACTAAATTTGACCTCTAAAGTCAAAATTTGAAGAATAAACCTTAGAGATCTTGATCTAGTTTTAAAGTAGTAATCGAATTAAGGGTAAATTACACTTTTCGTCCTTTATGTTTAAATCGGATTGCAATGGATGCCCTTTGACTTCAGTAATTATAGTCACGGTCCTTTATTCGTAAAACCCATTACACCATACGTCCTTTAGCACTAACTTGGTTAAAATTTTCAGTTAAGTCCTATAACACAAGGGTAGTTTTGTCTTTTTACGAATATATATACAATAGTTTGATAAAAAAAACTAAATCCACCACATGCAACCTACCACGACCACCACCATTGGCCGGCCACCGTAGTCCGTCGTCAAGCAGCAAAACCAAACGTTTATATGTCAAGCATCAGCCATCATATTACGGTTACCCAACTCAAAAGACATAAATGCCCTCACATGAGGTGCACATGATATAACAGAACGTTTAAAATTAACCAGGTTAGTGTTAAACTGTTAAACGACATATGGTGCAATGGGTTTTATGAATAAAGGACTGTAACTGTAAATATTGAAGTTAAAGGGCATCCATTGCAATCCGATACAAACATAAAGGACGAAAAGTGTAGTTTACCCTAGAATTAAACCAAGATGAACAAGAATGTGTCTGATGAGTTGGATAATATCAAATGAAGAAGTTATTTTCATGGTCAATTAAGGGTATTAGTCGTGTTGGGTTGACGGGTTAAATTGATAAACATGAACACGACCTTTATATTTGTTTGTGTCAAAAACATCTACCCTAGTCCAGACATATTTAGAATCATGTAGCCTGAACACGACCTATTTAACCCATTTATCTAATCGAGTCAATCGGGTTGACGGGTTCTAATCAAGTTGTTAATGGTTAAGTGGGTCATAAACGGCTTGGTGGGTTGTAAAACGGTTCATAAACCGGTTGGCAGGTTAGCCTTATAAAAATACTATTTTTGTTTTTTATGGGTTGACGGGTCACCCTGTTTAATTAAACAGGAACATGATCCGTCTATTAAACTAATAATAAAAAATGACAACCAAAATCTTAGTTATTGTCAGGAGTTTAAATTACTGTTTCTTTTTTATGATTATTGCAGGAATTTGCGAGGTTTCTTCGTGTTCTTGGCTGCTACCCAATGGATACGACTCTATAGTTCGCAAGCTTTTCGTGTGCAGTGTGCCAGATTTGTCAACTATATTATAAGAGAAAGAAACAATCACCAAGGCTTTTGGCAAATCGGATGAACCCAACCCTTTCTTTTATTCGTTCTTCGCTTGTTATTTTCATTTTTGGTGGTCGTTACACAGCAAAGTAAATTTCAATACCGAAACCGCCTTTTTTATTATTGTTATTTTGTTTTGTGTATTTGAGGAAGAGAAGTAGTTCAAAATCTCGTGCATAGTTGTGGACAATGGATTCTTTAAATTACAATGCATTTGGTTCGTAAGTTTTAAATATCTTCTGTGTTTATTTTTGGATGTGATAGTTTTGACTTCTGAACCAATGTATTTACGTTGGTTTCCATTCATGAGATCATATGTGAATTTCATGTTGTGGAAATTCCCACCAACGATCAGCAACTTTATAACAATTCAATTGCATAAACATAATTATCTATATATTAAAATTTGAATTATCTATGTATTAAAATCAAGGTTGGAGAACTCGCTAGTTGGCCGGTGAGTTAGGGACTATCGGGATTGCTCGTGATTAATCGGGATTTATCGGATCAGGTTTTTTATATGTAATTTTTAGTTTTATGTATACATATACACATTTTATAGGAAAATATTTTTAAGTAGCTAGGTTTTAACTTTTACTTAACTCATTTTTTAAGTATACAATATTAATTGTTGGAATTGACATGGTTTACTTTGAAACTGGCCGGAATTTAGAGGTTTGGCCAGAATATACAGGTTTTTTGTCGGAATCTAGCGGGAATCGCCGATTTTTGGCTAGCCGACTAGGCCCGACTAGCGATTAATAGACTGATTAACGAAAAATACTCAGTTACTGACCGACTAGCGATTAATCGTCGACCAGTCGCCGCCTAGTCGCAATTTTTACAACACTGATTAAAATATAAATTAGGATGTAAACTAAATTGTATCATCCTCTTTCAAATTTTAATATATACTAGTGATTTTCTTCCGCGCTTCGCGGCGGGAATTCGGTTGGTATTTGTTTGATTCGTTACGGTACCGACACTATATAATCGAAAGAGAAAATGTTACATTTCTTAAAAAACAAAAACGAATATCGATACCCATACAGATGTTGTTCAGTTGATGTTGGTTAAGTTGGCTTGCGTTCTATGATTATTTCAAGATTAACATATAAACTTTGTTGAAAACGGCTATTGCGTCGCTATCGTACCAAACTAAAATCGACTGAACAACATTTGTATTGGTACCCGTATTTGTTTTAATTGTTTTAGCTTTTGATAAACTACGATGGTATAGCTATCATATTGTACCGAACTCGACAACATCGGTACCGGTATGTAATATTTTTATGGTTTTTTGGTTGATAACAGATATCATGTCGCCATCTTAGTGAACCAAATTGAAACCGAATGGACAACATTTGTTATTCGATAAACTAACATCATATTCCTGGCGTGTTGTACCAAACAACATCGGTATCGATACATATACTCATCTTTATGGTTTCCAGTTTTAATAGGTTTTCATTTATACAACTCTAACTGTGACATTAATTGATTATCAGTACCAGTATCGTGACAATTCGAATCGAGCTATACCGTTCAAACAATATCCGTATCGTATCGGTGTAAAACACGTATTGATTCTACTGGGTGCATGAATCGTATTGGTACTTTAACGAACCGAATCGGTACTGATCTATTGCCCGCGTAACGTACCATCACAATACACAAACAAATAACTTGGAATGTTAAAAAAATAGACAGATGTAGATATAAAACTTTTTATAAAAATTAACGAATGCAAGTTAATAAAAAAATCAAATCAATTGTTAAATAAAAAACTACTAATAAAAAAAAATAAATGTCTAAGAATTATCAATTACTATTTATTACTAAAAATCATGTAAAAATGATAAAATATATCATCACAATTACTAAATAAAAGATTACTAAAAATTTTTAAAAAAACAAATACCTAACAATTACCAATTACTTACTATAGAATACTTAAAAAACTAAATGAATAATAATAATAATAGATAAAATATTACCAAAAAAAAACAAATATTAAAATCTTTATAATTACTATTCATCACAAGTTTGATTCTATTAATTAATAATTAATAATAATAATTAATAAAATGTAAGTTAGAAAACAAAAATATTTGTAGTTTACTATTATAATTATAATTTTACTATATCCTAAATGTTATAAAAACAAAAAATGATTAAAATAGATCACTAAGTAATAAATATTAAGTAAAAAAATAATAACACATGTGTTTTACTATTATAAAATAAAAAAGCTCGAAAAAGTATAAAAATTAAATAAAAATAATTTTACTATTCATGGCTAGTTTGAAATGATATGTATATAGTTATAATCCCCGCGCTTCGCGGCGGAAAATCGGTTGGTATTAGTTCCGTTCGTTATAGTATCGACACTCGTTATTGTAATCCAAAGAGAAAATCTTACATCGATGGAAAACAAAAAAAACAAATACTGATGTTTTTCGGTTTATATTATTGGTTTGATTCGTTTGCGTTCTTGCTTTTTTTTCAACATTGCGATATAGATATTACTGCAAACGAAAACTATGTTGCTATACCAAACCGAACCGAAACCGATTGAACAACATTTGCATCGATACCGGTATTTATTTTTATTGTTTTTGCTTTGAATAACCTCACACCGTATCATTACCATACCATACCGTACCAAACTGAACAGGACAACAGCATACCGGTATGTATTCATTGTTATGGTTTCCTGTTTGATAACTGATACCATGCCTTTACTGTAGTGAACCGGACGTACAACAACAGTTTTGGTACCGATATTTATTATATTGTTTAAATTTCGATAAGCTGACGTTGTATCACTATCATATGAAACATCGGTACCGGTACCTAGATTTATTTTTATGGTTTCTTGTAAGGCCCTACTTGCTAAAGTAAAATTTTATAAAAATTTCGCATATAAAAGTGTTTATACAAATTCAAGTCTGTTAAAAACTTCGAGTTTCATAATGCTTCTTATATATATACACATATTTCGTCATATTAACGATGAATGATTTCGTAAATGACTAAACATAATGCGGAAGCTTGAACTTGATTGTGTTCGGTTCTTCGTTAAGGTTGATCTTCATCCGTGAAATCCTATCTATCACCTATACACCAATAACAACTCATAAGTTAGTTATATGGTGCTTAGACTTGCATTTATAACCCATAAATAACAAATGAACAATCAAAATTCATTTTGGAGGGCTCGTTGTAGGCTACGGTTGGTGTACCGTAGCTTACGGCACACAAAAATAACGTGGACAACAGCTCTGTACCGTAGGTCATAGTTTGTACCATAGGTCATAGTCTGGACCGTAGGTCACGCTACAGAAAACAACTCCGTACCGTAGGTCATGGTCTCGACCATAGTCACGCTGCAGCCTAGCTGCAGATTTTTCAGTTTTGGTCCTTTTTACGAAAACCGTCGTAACATTCAAACCGTTTATCCGTTTAACCTCATGTTTCTTCTTACGTGATCGTAATTTGTTCCTCTATTATTTGGACTCAAAATCCACTATTTGTATTAACAAAATTTTCATCTTATAGACCTTTGGCTTAATATTTATTTACGAAAGTATTTGACCCGTTTCAAGATTTGAGCACTAAGTTCAAATCTCGCTTATTCTTTCCACACCTCATATTCCCGCACTAGGATTTTCATTTATCTTCCACCACAACTATATTCGTGGTGGATCTCATATGATAAAATCTTATTTTTTTATTTGTACTATTCGGTTAGTCATTTTACGGAAAGTCCCATTTTTAGGTGTTTGACCCAAAAGGCTTATGCCTATAGCTTTTATGCTTATCAAAGGCTTACATGGTTATAATACATGTTCCTCAACAACCCTTAAGGGTCGTTTGACCGATTTATCGGTTAAGGGCGTTTTGGTCAACTTTAGTCCCTCATTTTACGACGAAGGACTTTCGCTAAGATATTTGACCAAAATCGCATGTTTAACTATAATCTTATTTACGCGTACCTGGCTCGGGTCATAGCATTGACCCGTTTACATACCTTATGCTTTAAAATTTCTAGTTAAAGCAACACAAACATATGTTATTTCCTGTGATCACAAAACTTAACAAGTAGTCATCAGTTATTATTATCAAATGGTATTAACACACCATTTGACCCGTTTAGTCGACATGACCATTTATGAACATATGATGGTATATTAATACCATCATACCCCTTAAACCTATTCTGGTTCGCGTCGTGAGTTCTTATTACTTAAAAGACATTTTCTTAAATTGTTTGACCCGTTATAACTTTCACCAAATGGTGTCTTTTCAATCTTTTATCCATCCGTCAACTCGTGTATGGATTCCTATTTGACCACTTTTACCCGTTATTGTTCACCCCACAACGTGATATTCAAAAATCCTCGTTTGTTAGTCTTCACCCGACTAGTTTACCATTTACCCTTATTACCATAATTTATGGTTTCTTACCATTTTTTTTGTTATGACTTGCATTGTATCATACCGGAACGTCATTTGACCAATACTTAACATGTTTCATAACTAATACTCACAAGTAAGTGTATTGAAATTACAAAGGGGGTGTAAGCTTAACTTACCTTGCATCCAAATTACGCTTTTCTTTTCTTTCTTGATTCGTTTGACCCGCTTCCTCCTCCAAGCTTCCACTTAGCTTGTTAAGCATCAAACTATCATCATCGTTTACAAGGTGGTTAGTTTAATCATAATTTAATACGATTATTCCACCTTACGCATTTTATATCCAAAATTATCATTCATCGTATTCTAGGTCAGTTTGACTTTTTAAAAGTCAAACGTCCATTAGTATATAAAATGCACATTCAAGTTCATCGACTAGTTTAGGCATTCTCAAACTACCCGGTAGGCGTTCTTTTAAGCCACCGTTTGAACTATTTTTCTATCCATATTTATGTTATTATTAACATCAATTTAACTTAGCTCCCATTTATCAAGTATAGTTTCTCCTTTCGTTATGCAAAGTCTACGGATTTTCATTTATAAGTAAAACCCGTTTCATCACTTTATTAGGCATTCATTCGAATACCGAATCTAATCATGTTCTACTTACAATTAGTAGCTAACATTCTTTTAAGCATAAATATCCCGATTTTAACATTGATTCTTTTATATGATACAAAACCCATTTCGTGAGGAGTATGATCATGTACCCAAATTCATAGTTTAATCAAACACCTTCTTATCATTATCATGTATGATGATTCTAAGCATAGTTATATCATCAGTTTCATCAAAACATTAAAACCCACTTATCTAAGTGTGGTGATTCATCCAAACACTTAAATCATTGCAATATATGTATAATTTTCATTTAGGGTTTTGTTCCTAAGCAAGTATACATCTCTAATCTAGCGATAACTTCTACGATTCATACCTAAATCGCATCTTGTAATGTTAATCAAAATTTTACAACTTCATGAATGTCAACAATTCGACATACCTTACGATCCCCTTGACTTGGTGATCGCTAATATATATTCAAACTCGAATTTGGTCTTCGGTTTCCCTTTCAATTTGAAGATTAGTTGAACTAGGGTTCTTGGCTCCTTGGAGCTTCTTCTGCTCGATTCCAGAACACACACGTAGTGTGTGTGTTTTATTTTCTTTTTAGTTTTATTAATAGAACCTTGTTTCCTTTTTAACGATTTTGGTCGCTCAAGTTTAACTTTAATTATAAGGGACTAGAACTCCATGTTTTATTACTTATTTACACCCCACTAACTAGGTTAATTATTCCTAGTTAACTTAATGGGTTCGGAAAGTTATAACCCGTTATATTTTAAGTCCCGTTACCTCGGGCCTTTTATAAGTTTTATTTCCTCAAAAGCTTTTAATCACTTTTTATTTAATATTAGGTTTATTTACTTAAATCTTAATATTCACCGGGTTTACTTTACCTCTTACGGTATTTTACCCGTTTATTTTCGGTTACTTTAATATAATTAATAAACCCGTTTTTGGGGTGTTACAAGTCTGGTTCGAAAATTTTCATTTATACAACTATATATTCGATGATAAATGAATATTGGTAACAGTAGCGTGACAATCTGAACCGCTGTTCAAACAACATTTGTGCTGGTACATTGTTCATTTTTATAATTTTCGCTCGATGTAAAACACATGGTAATTTCTATCCCGAATGCATATATCGTACCGGTATTGTAACGAACCGGATCAATATCGATCCAAGGCCCGCGGTAACGTACTGTCACAACATGTGAGCAAGTAACCTGGAATGGTAAAAAGACAGATAAACATAGTTGCTGATTTAGTATTTATTTTAAAATTACTATAAGTTCAAATTAATAAATAATGATAAAATATATCCATGGTAACGTACAGTCACAATGCGTGAGCAAACAACTTAAAATGATAAAAATAAAAATAGGTGCAGATTTAAAATTACTCAACGATCAATAACGAATGAATATATTGTATCGGTATTGTAACTTACCGAATCAATATCAATCCAATGCCGCGATAACGCATTGCCACAATGCATGAGCAAATAACTTGGAATGATAAAAAGTTAGATAAACATAATAACTTAAAATGGTAAAAATAAATAAATAAAAATAAATACAAATTTAAAATTATTAAAAGATCAAACTACAAATTTACTATTAATAATCAAATACTTTAACTTAAAAGATCAAACTATAAATTACTATTAATAATTTATATTAATAATTAAATTACTTTAATATATTTTTTCAGTATTCATGATCATTTTATTCTGATATGTATAATAATAATAATAATTTATATTAATAATCAAATACTTTAATTAAATACTTTAATATATTTTTTCACTATTCATGATCATTTTATTTTGATATTAATTTACTATTAATAATCAAATACTTTAACTTAAAAGATCAAACTATAAATTACTATTAATAATTTATATTAATAATTAAATTACTTTAATATATTTTTTCAGTATTCATGATCATTTTATTCTGATATGTATAATAATAATAATAATTTATATTAATAATCAAATACTTTAATTAAATACTTTAATATATTTTTTCACTATTCATGATCATTTTATTTTGATATGTATAATAATATATAAATATATAATGTATAAGTATAATAATTTATTACTAAATATCAAATAAATAATTCATAAAATATATCATCACAAATGCTAAAGATTATTAAAAAATAAAAAAAAAACAAATACCTAACAATTACCAATAACTTACTATAGAATACTTAAAAAATTAAATGAATAATAATAGATAAAATATTACTAAAAAAACAAAAACAAATAGTAAAAAATTTTCTAGTTACTATTCATCACAAGTTAGTAGCTAAATAAAAGATTACTAAAAAAATTGAAAAAACAAATACCTAACAATTACCAAATACTTACTATAAAATACTTAAAAAATTAATTGAATAATAATAGATAAAATATTACCAAAAAACAAAACAAATATTAAAATCTTTATAATTACTATCCATCACACGTTTGATTCTATTAATTAATAAAATGTAAGTTAAAAAACAAAAATATTTGTAGTTTACTACTATAATTATAATTTTACTATATCCTTAATGTTATAAAAACAAAAAATGATTATAATAGATCACTAAGTAATAAAACTTAAGTTAAAAAATAATAATACATGTGTTTTACTATTATAAAATAAAAAAAGCTTGAAAAAGTATAAAAATTAAATAAAAATAATTTACTATTCATGGCTAGTTTGAAATGATATGTATAAGTATAATAATTTATTACTAAAAATCAAATAAATAATTGATAAAATATATCATCACAAATGCTAAAGACTACTAAAAAATTAAAAAAACAAATAGCTAACAATTACCAATTACTTACTATAGAATACTTAAAAAATTAAATGAATAATAATAGATAAAATATTACTAAAAAAACAAAAACAAATAGTAAAAATTTTCTAGTTACTATTCGTCACAAGTTAGTTTTAATATATACTAGTGGACTTCCTCCGCGCGTTGCGGCGTAAAGTCAGTCGGTATCGATTCGATTCAATATGGTAATAGTATCATAATCGGCACCTTGTCTAGTGATCGAAAGATAAACCCAAAAAAAGTCATGATATTCCCAAAAGGATATCGACACATGTTTTACATCGATCAAGAACTCTAAAAATGAACATTGATAAAGAGTTTAAAAGTACAAGTGTCGATACCGATGTTCGGTTAAAATCGACACGGTACTGATGTTGTTTGGACGGTATTAGTTGTTCATCACCGACGTTGGCTATAGCATATGATATAAAAAGGTACTCTATACTACTACCGAAGTAGTAAAATGGTACCCTATACCGCTAACGGAATTTCCGAACAGCATCGGCTCAGTTTAATGAGACTCGTATAATAAGCATGTCGCAACATTACACTCGAAGTTTTATAAAAAAAATACACTGTATTATTAGAATAAATAAAAAGATAAACGACGTTAATATTTAAAATATCATATCTTACCTATAAGGGGAAATAAAATAAAATAGTTATAATAACCAAATATTAAAAAAAACTATATCTAACTATTTTCGAGTATGATATTACTATGTCTTAAAAAAAACTATATCTTACTATATCAAAAGCTATAATAATAGTTAAACATTAGGTTATAATAATAAAATATTAAAGACTAAAAGAAGTTATAATAATATTTAAAAATTAGGTTACCATTCATGGCATATAATAAGCATGTCACAACGGTACACTCAAAGTTTTATAAAAAAATACACTGGATTATTTGAATAGATAAAAAAATAAACAACGTTAATATTTAAAATATCATATCTTAGCTATAAGGGGAAATAAAATAAATTAGTTATAATAACCAAATATTAAAAAAAAACTATATCTTACTATTTTCAAGTATGATATTACTATATCTTTAAAAAAAACTATATCTTACTATATCAAAAGCTATAATAATAGTTAAAAATTAGGTTATAATAATAAAATATTAAAGACTAAAAACAGTTATAATAACATTTAAAAACTAGGTTACTATTCATGAACACTTTGTATTAATATATATATATATATATATATATATATATATAATATTAATAGTGAGATTCTCCCGTGCTTCGCGACGGGTGCGCTATCATACCAAACTGTTTCAAAACCGACTGAACGTCTATATCATCTATATCGGTATCTGTGTTTATTTTTATTGCTTTAGCTTTCGATAAACTAACACTTTGTTGCTATCATACATACTTGACCAAACCAAACAACATCGGTACTTGTATGTATTCATTGTAACGGTTTTCTGTTTGATAACGGATGACATGCTACTACCATAGTGAACCAAATGAACAACATTTGTTTGGGTAACACTAATTTTTTTATCGTTTTTCTTTTGATAAACTGACACTGTATCGTTGCCGTACTAAGCAACACGCATACCAGTACTTGTATTCATTTTATGGTTTCCGAATAAAAAAAACATTTATACAACTCCGTTTGCAACAATAAATGAATATCGGTACGAGTATCGTGATAATCTGAATGGATTGATCCAGCGGTGTTGGCACTGATGTTCGTCTTAATTGTTTTCGGCTGAAGAAAATCACATGTTACTTTCTATACTGAGTGCATGTATCGTTTCGGTACCGTAATGAACCGAATCGAATCGATATAATGCTCGTGGTAACTTACCGTCACAATGCGCGACCAAATAACTTGGAATGTTAAAAAATAAATAAACATAGACATGGCTTTAGATTTTTTAAAAAGTATAACGAACGCAAGTTATTACTAAAAGATCAAATTGAATAATAGATAATAAAATTTTAAAAATAACTTCTTAAATATTATCAAACTACTATTTATCACTTAAAACAAATTATATAATAAAAATTATTAGTAAAAATAAAAATAAATAATAAAAAATTACAAAATACTGTTCTTCAAGAGTTTGTTTTAATATGTATAATATGTATAATATATATGTGTATATATATATATAGAGGGGGGAAGGTTCTATGCAGAATAGTAAATATTGCGAGAACACGCAGAACACAATGAATCGCCTATTTTTTCAATCCTAAAAACCTAAAAAGTAAATAAAAATGTTACAAATATGTGATTTATTGTTTCATACACCATAATTCAAAACAAAATATGAAAATTTCACTTTTTGTATAACCTACACATATGTAGGTTATGTGTAGATTAAATTACCAACATGTATGTAGGCATGTGTAGGTAAACATATTTGGTTTTTACGTATATATATAATACACATATGAATGTAAGAAACATAAAAGTTTATAAATATGAACATTAAATTCTAAAATTTAGTGTTTTAGAGTTGTTCTTTTTGTTCTCGCAATAATTAGTGTTTAGTAATGATCCTCATCACACACACACACACATACATATATATTGAAATTTCTCCGCATGATGTGGCGGGAATTCAGTCGGTATCAGATCGGTTCGGTTCGTGGCGGAATCAGTATGGTATATGACACTCGGTTTAAAGTCACTATATGCACAATGAATCCGTTTTATATTGGAAACCATAAAAATGAATACCGTCACCGGTTCTGATTATAATAATACGTGCACCGATCATAAATGTCACACCCCGACCCGCAACGGAACATGTGACTTGCTATTAGATAGTTAATTATTCATTAATTCCATGTTAAAGGTTTCACATAACAAATGATCCAAATGATACAATTAAATAAAAATCCATTTCTTATTACTAAGGCTCAATCCTATGTTGATCTCCTCTTCATTCCTGTTCACATGTATCATGTGTAAAGAGTAATTATTAGGTCAATAAAGGTTGTGAGTGAATCGTATTGTTTCTGTGAAAATGATAAGTTTATTTTTGTATTTAGAAAATGTGCATATAACCAAATGTAATTGAGTGTGTTGTATGTAAATGTATCAAACCTCAAGAAACCAATCACCAAATAGGGAAAATGTCACAGAATAGTAACCAAGTTTTAAAAGTGTTCTATAATTAGGTCACTCGTATCGTTTTTGTCCCAATTAGATAACTTAACATTCAAATCAAGTCTTGTCCTTTTTTCCACGTGTCAAGAGAAAAATTGAGCATAAGATGCTAGAGTCGGATTATTTTAATATATGAAATTTAATTTATTAAAAATAAAAACATTTTAATTATATTAAAAAATAAAAAAATAAGCTAAAATCCACGTCATCACTCAACGTTAGCATCAAATGAAAGGAAAAATAAACAAAAATCCGTATCACCACGGTTACCTATGAAATGGATGATAAAACCCTTAATTTTAATAAAAAATGAATGTTGAGTGACCTGATTGGAACACTTTTGAAACTTGAGTGACCTAATTGAAACACTTTTAAAACTTGGTTACTATTCTATAAAGTTACCCCCAACAAATAATGTAATGATTCAAATGAATGTATGTATGTTGCATTGGATAAGGATGTGCATTCCCAAACAATAATCAACTCAACTGTATGTGAATGTGCATGATATTATGGTGTGCCGGTTTGTATTGCAAGATTCGAGCTCAATCAAACGGAGCTGATCTCGTGTGTTGGCAACGTCAGATTCCACTGATGGTAATGGGAATAGACGAGCCAATGGATCCATATGTAACTGTCTCATGAAGGTAATGCACCAAATGATTTACAAACAATTAACACATAACACATAAACTACACAAGTTGGTATTTGCACGTCTTAAATCATGAAAATGTAACAATTGTAATGTGACATATGATACACCCCAAAACATGTATTAAAAAGGGGAAATGAAAGACCACTCACAGTTTACGTTCCGTCAATCTGTTAGCTAAAACCACACGAGTATTGAAAAGAATGATCCACGCGCCAAAATTACCCTAAGTAATATGACACCAACTATATACTTAAATCAAACACACCAAAAATATATAAAAACAATAGGACTCAATACTTGGGTTTTTCCTAATTTGTAAGTGTTGCAAGAGTCGAGTCAAATATAATACGTTTTCATGTTTATCTTTTATGTACGTTTTCGGTTGGTCCATGTTTTAACGTAAAAATTTTACAAAACGCCACGACAACGTGCGGGGTAATTTACTAGTTTAATAACAAAATGCATTACGACTAGTTGAATAAAACCTATTATGGTGATTCTAATAAAAGTAGTAACTTGATTTAAATTAGTGTTCATCTGATATCTATCATGTTCATTATTAATTATATCGGTACGTAATTCACTTTGAAATTATATCTAACATTTTTACTATATATTTTATTATTTTGATAACTAATTTACAAGAGAAACATTGATATATATATATATATTTGGTTGAAAATCCCATGCACTCCATGTGCATGGTTGGAGGAAAAACGAACAGAAGGTTTCACACCTTCCTCTTTACTTGTTGATAGATTAAAAACAATAATTGCACTTCTCTTTTTTTTTTGGTATATAAGGATTTAGATTTAGACATACAAAACACTTAACATGGTAAATGCCTATAAGGTGTACTGAAATATGGTTCTATTATGTCATCTTCTTCGTTAAAGAATTTAAAAGAGACTCCCATTTGAATTTGGAAAAAACGAAGTTATTGATTACAGAGAACTAATCGACATAAAGCTTTTAAAAGGATAGACGAAACGAGCAAGATAGAACAATTCAAAGGCATGTAAAAATGTTACCTATTGCGCAAATAAACGTTCAGGTTGATGTTTGGCCGGAGGTGCGGCTTTTCCGATGAGTCGCATAGACGAGATGCCAAGATTTTGTGGATATTGCGAGTCTTTAAGAGTGAGCAAGAGTGAGATATCATGTTCTGCGTTCAACTTATGCAGAAATTCTATTTATAGCAAATTGTTTAGTGATTGTGATAAAAGAAAACTAGATATTACATTTTCAATATTTGAATTTACACTGATTGTTAATGACAGAAATTATGCGCTGCATAATAGGAATTACATTAATATCAATGTTATTTCGATTATTACATATCTCTGTCATTTATCGAGAAATAAAATAAATAAATAAATAAGGAGAATACAAAAAGAACAATTTTGGTGTTTGTTTTAAATTTTTTTATGTTATTATAATTATTTTTTATATATATATCGTTTTTTTTGTGTAACTCAATAAATATGACGTTTTATAAAAATATAAATATACCATTTGGACGATCGTATTTTTCTCTATCATAGAATCTAAGTTTCATAAAAATCGAAGTAGGGTCAAATATAATATATTTTATTTATAACGATTCGAATCGGTTCACTAATGGTTCGGATTCGATTTACAAAATGGGTCGGATTCTTTTAGTGCCTTTTTGCGGATGTTACAGCCTCCCCTACTTTTATGAATTTCGTCCTGAAATTAAGGAGAAACTGTTCTTGTGGATTAATGTACATGGTTTTCTCATAAACTTGAGAAATAAAAGCCTTGCCACATGCACTGGGAACTTAATTATAAGAAATTTGATTGGATCTCGAGTATAGTTGGTAATAGGGATCTTGGGAGAACTGAGAGTATACACAACTAGGGGGAAGTAAAAAAAGAAACTTGGAACTTTGATTAAGGTAGTAACGATCCTGTCAAGGGAGAAATACCTTATTGGAGGAATCGTTCTTTGGTTAGTTGATTATGAAAATGATGTCATAAACTTGAATACCAGTCACATAACTACCTCAATTGCTCATGGTTTGTTTAACGTTGTTTTTGATAGTGTGTTAGATACACTTATATATAGGATGTACATCGATGTATCCACCATGTCTCTACCAAACTTTCATCCACATCGTTATTCGAATCTTGATCGACACTACTTACATAGAACTTCCCATGACCAGGCTAACGATGCTTTTGATTTTCTGACAAGAACACTTATATATAGGAAGTGCCAACAGCGTATCCACCATGTCTTTACCAAACTTCCATCGGCTTTGTTATCAAGTCATGATTGGTTCTATGTGACTCTACCTAAAATCTACCAAACATAACCAAATACAAACAACTGATACTTGAATCTCTAGCCCAAAGAGGCAAGACTAAATGATGGCAATTCCTTAACCCCATGTTATGAGGAAGGGGTCAGCCTATGAAAAAGTGAGGCGATACCCACGTCCCCTACATTATAAGATGAGGTTAACCGTGATATGATGATCAGTGTTGTAGAAATTACTAGGCGCTAGTGGGGTGGTGAGGTACCGCCTCAGGATTAATAGGGATTGGACTTTTATATATATTTTACAAATTCATAAAAATATAGAGTTGATTTTATACATTTTATATATAAATATACAAGTTTGAGAAAGATATGTAAATTAGTGAAAGATAGAGGGGTGTTAAATGTTAAAAATCCAAACATAATAAAACCTAATGCCTTTCCGAGATTCAATCAGGCCGCTATTTTGCAAATTTTCATTGTTCATCAGATACAAAAACAAAACACAACCCCTAATCCCCAAATTCCCTTCATCTAAACATTTATTTCTTCAATGAGGTTCGATTTTGAACAATGGAAACAGATGTAGGTCTGATTTTGGTTCTAATCAAGGTAAGAACTCATTCCAATCGATAGATTTGGTCCGATTTTGACCTATTATGATCCAAATTTGATATGTTTTCGATTTTAGACGATTTTTGACTGTTTTTGATCGATTTTGACTTTACCCCCTAAGTTGACCGATTTGGGATAATCCAGGCGGTGGACCTCCGATCAGCGCCTAGGAGCCGATTAATCGGCCGCCTAATCCGATTTCTGCAACACCGATGATGATATGAAATGGTAACATGAAACATAACTGATGTAAAATGTCATTATTTGCAAATGAAAATTGTATGGATAGGCATATTATGAAATAACAATGGCATGAAATGATGATAACTTGAAATGTCAATACATAAATTGGAAATAGGGATAAATTGAATTGTCAATATGAGAAATGGGAATGAAGTAGCTTGGAATGATAACAAAAATTAAATAAACTGGAGCGTGAGTCTTGCGTCTTCATGGTGGAAAAGGGTTAGTTGGGTTGTCCGTTCACATCGTTGTCTTAGTCTCGACGGGGTTTGCATTGATGTTATAGGCTCTACCTCTTGTTGGCGAGGGTGCTGGGTTTGCCTGATTTGCTTGATTAACTGTGTTTGCTTGGGCTTGAGCGTTGATGATGTTAACCAATCTATGGCACGTGTTTCTGAAATGGGTAGAATCTCCATAATTAAAGCAAGCTCTAACATAGGGTACCGCGGAGTAGTTTGACTGCTGGTAGGGTTGGATCATGTTTTGGGCAGGAGGTGTAGTTTGGTTTTGAGGGGCACGACATGTGTTGCTTAAATGACCATATCGTCCACAATTAGCACACATTCGGCAAGGAACGGTGGTTAATGGTGGTAGTGAAAGTTGTTGCATTGGGGGTGAGGACTAGTGTAGGGTTTCTTGTTCGGGTGAGCTGGGTTAGGTGCAACGGGGGTGATTGGAGTGGCTTCAAGGGGTACGACTTGTAGGGGTGGGTTAGTTGAGGTAACAACGTAGTTTTTCCCATCACGCCTTCGTTTGGAGTCAGAACGGGAGGATGGTTCAGTCTTGGTTGTCTTTGTTTCATCTACTAGGGCCTTGCTGGTTGAGCCCTTCTTTCCCTCCTCGTCAAAATCCCCGTTTCTGATTCGATTTTCAGTGAGCTCGGAGGCTAATTCCATGGCAACCTCTAAGGTTGTGGGTACACTACTCATTACAGGATCTTGAATGCAAGAAAGAAGACCCCTAATGTATTTTTCAATGAGTCGGGTAAGAGGGGTGAACAAGTATGGGACTAATTGATTCAGCTCGTGGAAACGCTTTTTGTAAGCCACATAGTCCCCTTTGATTTGTTTCAAATCCCAAAACTCATCTTCTAATTTCTTGATTTCGCTACGCGGGCAAAACGTTTAGACATGAGCTCTTTAAGTTGTTCCCAAGATAGGGCCACAATAGCTTCGGTTCCTCATTTGCTCTTTTCCACATTCCACCAGGTTAAAGCTACTCCAATGAGCCGACCGGTAGCATAACGAACCTTACGGTCGTTACGGCGGTCATAGTTCAAGAAGATACTCTCCATCTCTTCGAACCAGCGAAGGAGAGTAGTAGCCCCTCGGTTTCCTCATATTTGAAGGAGCACTTGGAAGAATTTGCAGGAGCAACAACGACATCAGGGACAACTTGATTAACTTGATTAGGTGCACCAGAGTTTGCAAGGGCTTGCTGACTTGGATTACGATGTTGGGACCCACGACATCCATTTGCTTGGCGATTTGAGCAGCCAAACGTCGACCAGAGCTTTCGGTTCATTTTCCAGGGTGATGGCACTTAGAAGACATCTACAGGAGTTAACGCAAACGAGATTGTGAGATTTTTAATGGTTTTTCTAGCTGACATGCGAAAAATATAAATGTATGACAAAATGAAAACTTTTAGGGTGTATTATAAAACAATAACTCATGATAATGCAACACTTTTAAAGTGTTCTTGGGCTTTGCTCGTAATTGAAAATGACAATCATCTCAAAAAAAATAATAATAAAAAGTAAATATTTTGAAACTGGATGGAAAAGTATTTTTGAAAACTTTGGAGGGAATTAGAACTTACAATAAGGATATTATAAGTATTGTATAGTGCATGTGTGTAGTGAGGGATACACCAATAATATATATACGTTGCATAAATATATTTATAACACATTATATGAAACACATAGACACGTAACAGGTAGGGTGCTTGCATGCATTTGTATGTGAGATGAACATAATTTAAATGTGTGAGGAATAGCAAATCATAAGTTAAAGAAAACATGAAATCACATAAGCACATAGGTCCTAGTTGACTAAAGTACAGGTTCTAAGGGTCTAATAACTTATCCTATATCCCTAAAGTCATTGGTTCTGATACCAATCTATCACACCCCGACCCGTAGCGAAATAGGTGACCGGGGCATGACTGGTTGATCCAACGCTTATGACTTGTTATTAGATAGTTAAATATTCATTGATTCCATGTTAAAGGTTTCACATAACAAATATTCCAAATGATACATATAATATAAATAAAAATCCATTTCTTGTTACTAAGGCCCAATCCTATGTTGATCTCCTCTTTATTCCTGTTCACCTGTATGATGTGTAAAAAGTATTTTTTGGATCAACAAAGGTTGGTGAGTGAATCGTATTGTTTCTGTGAAAATGATAAGTTTATTTTTGTATTTAGAAAATGTGCATATAACCAAATGTAATTGAATGTGTTGTATGTAAGTGTATCAAACCTCAAGCAACCAATCAACAATGATTCAAATGAATGTATGTATGTTACATTGGATAACGATGTGCATTCCAAAACAATAATCAACTCAACTGTATGTGAATGTGCATGATATTATGGTGTGCCGGTTTGTATTGTAAGATTCGAGCTCAATGAAACGGAGTTGATCTCGTGTGTTGGCAACGTCCGATTCCGCTCATGGTAATGGGAACGGACGAGCCAATGGATCCATATGTAACTATCTCATGAATGTAATGCACCAAATGATTTACAAACAATTAACACATAAACTACACAATTTGGTATTTGCACGTATTAAATCATGAAAATGTAACAATTGTAATGTGACACATGATACACCCCAAAACATGTATTAAAAAGGGGAAATGAAAGACCACTCACAGTTTACGTTCCGTCAATCTGTTAGCTAAAACCACACGAGTATTGAAAAGAATGATCCACGCGCCAAAATTATCCCAAGTAATATGACACCAACTATATACTTAAATCAAACACACCAAAAATATATAAAAACAATACGACTCAATACTTGGGTTTTCCTAATTTGTAAGTGTTGCAAGAGTCGAGTCAAATATAATACGTTTTCATGTTTATCTTTTATGTACGTTTTCGGTTGGTCCATGTTTTAAC
The DNA here is from genome assembly GCA_947069175.1 of Scalesia atractyloides. Lineage (NCBI taxonomy): Eukaryota > Viridiplantae > Streptophyta > Magnoliopsida > Asterales > Asteraceae > Scalesia > Scalesia atractyloides. Next base: position 36,055,175 of record CAMTDV010000004.1, on the reverse strand, counting down.
GTAAAAATTTTACGAAACGCGGCGGCAACGTGCGGGGTAATTTACTAGTTTAATAACAAAATGCATTAAGACTAGTTGAATAAAACCTATTATGGTGATTCTAATAAAAGCAGTTACTTGATTTAAATTAGTGTTCATCTGATATTCATCATGTTGTACGTAATTCACTTTGAAATTCTATCTAACATTTGATGGACTAAAATTTACTATATATAATTATTATTTTGATAACTAATTTACAAGAAAAACATTGGTTTTAATCATATATGTTTATTATTAATTATATCGGTACGTAATTCACTTTGAAATTCTATCAAAAATTTGATGGACTAAAATTTACTATATATAATTATTATTTTGATAACTAATTTACAAGAAAAACATTGGTTATTAATCATATATATATATATATATACACGGTAAGGTTCATGCGAGAACCACCTTTACTGTGAGAATCGCGAGAACCACCTTTATTGCAAAATAAAATCTAAAAAAATAAAAAAAGAACTCAAATTTTTTTTTACTATTTTTTTAATAAAAATCGTTATATTTCGTTACAAAAAAACCTTTTGTTTTCGAGTAACAGTTATCCATGCATATGTGCATGTGTATCATAACTTCGACAAATTCAGTAATACGTTATCACTAGTAGACAATTGCAATTTAATTTACAATACCATCTATAATACACTCAATTTTACATTAAATGCACATGTGCATCATTATGTATAACAATTATATACCGTGTTTTGGTACAAAAAGTTTATGATTTTGAATGATGAGGTAGCTCATATATATGTATTTTGGTTAGTTATATCTAGTAGTTGATGGGTTCATTATAGTTGTCACTTTATGATGTAACATGTTGATTGGGTGGTAAATTTATCATTTACACATGTGTAAATTTGTTAAATTTACACATGTGTAAAAAATCTAATAAGAGTGATTTTGAGGGGAGAAATGAATTATTTGATGTTTTAAATTCTTATTTTGATGTTGTGTTTTAATTACAATGAGGTTTGTATTAAAAAAATTGGTTTTGATTGGTTTTTTTCATTCGTTCTCACGGTTCTCGTGATATTTAGCGTTCTCAAGATAACCCTATATATAGGGTAAGGATCATGCGAGAACCATCTTTATTGTAAGAACCGCGAGAACCACCTTTATTGCAAAATAAAATCTAAAAAAATCTAAAAAGCACTCAAATTTTAATAAAAATCGTTATATTCCGTTACAAAAAAAACTTATTTTTTTCGAGTAACAGTTATCCATGCACATGTGCATATGTATCATAACTTCGACAAATTCAGTAATACGTTATAACTAGTAGACAATTGCACTTTAATTTACAATACCATCCATAATACACTTAATTTTACATTAAATGCACATGTGTATCATTATGTATAACAATTATATACCGTGTTTAGGTAAAAAAATGTTTGTGATTTTGAATGATGAAGTAGGCTCATATATATGATTTTTGGTTAGTTATATCTAGTGGTTGATGAGTTCATTATAATTGTCACTTTATGATGTAATATGTTGATTGGATGGTATAAACGGTGTTGATATACATGTAATAAAGTAAAAATATTAGTATTGGTATTGTATTATAAATAGTAGGAGGTAGTGGTATTGTATTATGGATGGTAGGAGGTAATGAGAGTGTATTATGGATGGTATGATATAGATGAAAGAGAAAGTGTATTCAAAGTAGTGTACCAAAACACTTTATTTCATGTTGATACATATAGATCACATGTGCATTTCTTATATTGGTAACATAAAAAATAGTGTATTACACATGGAAGTGTAAATGAAAGTACAATTGTCTAACGTTTGTAATGTATTACGGAATTTGTCAAATGTGCATGGTAGTGTATTATGGATGGTATGATAGATGAAACAAAAATGTATTCAAATTAGTGTACCAAAACACCTTATTTCATGTTGATATATATAGATGCACATGTGCATTGCTAATATTGGTAACGTAAAAAGTAATGTGTTACAAATGGTAGTGTAAATGAAAGTACAATTTTCTAATGTTTGTAATGTATTACGAAATTTGTCAAAGAAATGACGAAAATGCATATGTGTATGGATAGTTGGTACTCAAATTTTTTACTTTTTGAAATTTTTTTTATTGTTGAGAAAATATAGCGACTTTTTCAAAAAAAATATTAAAAAACAAAAAAAATCTTTGGTATTTTTTTTGGATTTTTTTAGATTTTTTTAGGTACTACTGTCTGTGTTCACACTGGTTCTCGTGGTTCTCGTAATAAAGGATTATTCTTAACGGATCCTTGTCCTCTATATATATATATATATATATATAGTTGAAAATCCCATGCACTCCATGTGCATGGTTGGAGGAAAAACGAACAGAAGGTTTCACACATTCCTCTTTACTTGTTGATAGATAAAAAACAATAATTACATTTCTCTTTTTTGGTTATATAAGGATTTAGATTTAGACATACAAAACAATTAACATGGTAAATGCCTATAAGGTGGATTGAATATGGTTCTGTTATGTCATCTCCTCCGTTAAAGAATTTAAAGGAGACTCCCATTTAAATTTGAAAAAAAACGAAGTTATTGATTACAGAGAATTAATCGACATAAAGCTTTTAAAAGGATAGACGAAACGAGCAGGATAGAACAATTCAAACGCATGAAAAATGCTACCTATTGCGCAAATAAACGTTCCGGTTGATGTTTGGCCGGAGGTGCGGCTTTTCCAGTGAGTCGCATAGACGAGATGCCTAGATTTTGTGGATATTGCGAGTCTTTGAGAGTGAGCAAGAGTGAGATATCGTGTTCTGCGTTCAACTTATACATAAATTCTATTTATAGCAATTTTTTTAGTGATTATGATAAAAGAAAACTAGATGTTACATTTTCAATATTTGAATTTACACCGACTGTTTTTTTAATGGCGATATTTCTACAACAGGTGATAGAGATCGCACCTACCTTATAACTCGGGTAGGCCTCTCCGCCCCACTCCGGCATCCAAGGCTATGTTGTCTTAACCGGGCCCACGCTTGGTGCATCAGAGTTTTGCTAAGGCGTTCCCCGAGAAAATTTCCAGCATACTGCCCACCCGACAACCGGGAGCGTGTAGTTGCACCCTCCACAAGAGTCGGGGACTCTCTGAAGTAAATGCACTGTAGTATAAAACTCGGGGTGGCTCCAAGGATTCGAACCGGTGGCCGGCCCTCCACCTTTTCATTGCCATGACCAACTGGGCTCCCAGAAGGTCTTACACTGACTGTTAATGACGGAAATATGCGCTACACAATAGGAATTACATTAATATTAATGTTATTTTGATTATTACATATCTCTGCCATTTGTTGAGAAATAAAATAAATAAATAAAGAGAATACGAAAAGAATTATCTCGGTGTTTGTTTTAGATTTTTTTATGTTATTATAATTATATATATATATATATACTAGGTTATAATCCCATGTATCACACGGGCTGAATAAAGGAAAAATTTATATAGTTATTACTAAAAGTTTAAGAATTATAAAACAATATTTTTAAGACACTTTTCAAATACTGAAATAATTTTTTTGCCGTGTATGATCAAACCTTGTGGCTTTACCAAGTTTATAAATATGAAACATTCAATACCTCTATAAAGATACATGTTTTTTTTTTTAAATAAAACCATCATCATAATAACAATCCACATATTAATAGTAAAATCCATAACACTATACAAGAAAACATGATTGGAACTAAATGTCATGCCTAAATTGAAAAAAAATAAATAGTACGGGGATTGATTTTGTAATATTTGTTGGAATTTTTCATATGTAACATTGTGGATCAAACAACTATGATACGCACATAAGTATGTATTTGTATATATAACTTTTCGGTGTTTTGAAATTATATCGAGTTAGTGATAGAAACTTAATATGAACAATTATCATTTTATGAATATGAATGCTAGCGATATAGAGATTGCATACTCTTATCATTTAATCATTATCAATATATATGTTATTATTGGCTATAAATATTCCGCACTACATACTTTTAAACCTTAGATAACATTTTTTTAAAACTTAGTTAACATGGTTTACCAAACGTTTTATATGTAACTAAATATTTAACTAATTCATGCCTATATAAAAGATCTTTTAAACCAAATTTCTATATATCATGGTTTACCAATTGTTTTATTTTTATCTTTAGAAAACCTCATAAATGCATTCCTTTAACTAAATAATGATAAGACCATGCGTGATGGACATTATAGAGGCGTGAAGGGGCTTGATATTGCCCCCAACACTGCCCGTGGGAATTATAGGGCATGAGGATGGAGAAACGTTTCTTGTATAACACCAAATGAAAAGGAAATATATTAGAAAGTAATGATTGAAAATGGATTAAGGGGTATTAACCATTATACATTTTAAAGGGGCGTTATGCTCTCAATGTGGCCAAAAATACCCTTTAAAGGACATTAACCATCATAGATGATCTAAGAGTTTGGGTAGGAATATTTTGTGAAGTAAAATAAGATAGTCACACGACTTAAAAATTTGTAATAATTTAATAGATAGTAGATGAAAAATTTGATTCTTAGACAAAACAATTTAAAACATAGTAGATGTAAAATTTGATTCTTAGACAAAACAAAAACTGTTATCTATAAGTTAATTAGCTGTTAAAAAAACAGAATTACAATAAAAACACATACAAACTATATAAAGAAAGAATTACAATAATGACGAAAGATATGGAAGTTATTATTATTGTTAACATATCATCATTCAAATAATATAAAAGAATATAGTAATATATCAATTATAATAAAATAATGTTATCAGTATTTTTTAATAATAATGTTATTATTTTTGATTTTAGGCTATATAAACTAATTTCATCTAAATCAAAATATCTCATCGTTGATGATATATAAATATTTATAGTTAAAGATATCTATAATCTATAATTATATTATTATCCCTTATTTTTTTGTTATTATTTAATATAAAAGATAAATAGAATAATAGAGTGAATTAAAAGTTTTGTCCTTTATGTGTGTCCAAAATTGTAGACGGTGTCCTTTACCTTCAAAATTGATCAGTCTTGTCCTTAATGTTTGCAAATCTTGCATGGTTTGTCCTTTAGGCCATAACCACTTCATATTTTTGGTTAAACATTAAGGACAAAGCATGCAATTTGGTTTTGACCTAAAGGACAAACCATGCAAGATTTGCGAACATTAAGGACAAACCATGCAAGATTTGCAAGCATTAAGTACAAAACTGATCAATTTTGAAGGTAAAAGATACCGTCTGTAATTTTGGACATATATAAAGGACAAAACTTGTAATTTACTCAGAAAAATAATATGAGAAAGTACCAGGAAGTGACACATGTCCATAAAAGATTTTCATTTATTATAATAGGATGATATATATAATTAGTTCAGCTGTTTAACTCGTTTTTTTGTTGTGTAACACAATAAATATGACGTTTTATAAAAATATAAATATACCGTTGGGACGATCGTATTTTTCTCTATCATTGAACCTAAGTTTCATAAAAAATCGGAGTAGGGTCAAATATAAAAAAAAATTATTTATAACGATTCGAATCGGTTCACTAATGGTTCGGATCCAGTTTCCAAAACGGGTCGGATTCTTTTAGTACGTTTTTTTGCGGATGTTACAATAAAAATTTATATAGGTACAATACTAAGAATTGCTTTGGTATATGAAAAAAAAATCTTTTGAATAAAATTCCATTTCTAAAAAACAATAATGAAATATCGAGAAACAAAAATTAAACATACATGCGTATTCAACTTTAAAAAAAATAACGAACATAAATAATTAAAGAAAAATCAAATTAAATGAAAACTAAGCATGTTAAAGACATATATAATTTAAAATATATTATAATAAACTTATTTTAATATATAAACTAATAATAAATAAACTAATAAAAAATACAAACACTATTCATCATGACTTTGTATTTGTAATAATAATAATAATAATAATAATAATAATAATAATAATAATAATAATAATAATAACTAGTGGACTTCCCCTCACGCGTTGCGGTGGAAAGTTGGTTGGTATCATCGGTTCGATTAGATAAAGTATTGTATCATAATCAACGCTTTATATAGCGATCGAAAGATAAACCCCATATATAAAGTCATGATATGTCCATTAGAAAATCGACACATGTTTTATATCGATTAAAAAAATATAAGAATGAATATCGATAAAGTTTACAAAAGTACAAACACCGGTACCGATGTTCGGTTAGAATTGACATTGTACCGATGTTCAGATTATATTAGTTTTGTGTATCACCGACACTCGCTTATACCTTATGATATAAAAGGTACTCTACATTGCTACCGAAGGTGTTCATACAATATCGATTTGATTTTTCATGGTAAAGAACAAAAAAAAATTATAATTGACTCGTTCAGTTTTAACAAAGCTTTTATCTAAACGCAGATAAAATAAGTATATCGCAACGTATATTCAGAGTTTTATAAGGCATTATACTATATTATTAGAATATCGAAAAAAGGATAAACGACGTTACTTTATAAAACATTGTATCTTATTTTAAAGTTATTAAAAAACGAAATAGATTTAAAATTAATTATCGTAATAATATAATTATAACTAATAAAAAATAAAATAATAACAATATAATTATAATTAATAAAAGTATTAATTAACTAATTATCTGATTAAGTAATGAGGATGTATATAATCTTTTTGATAGTTCTTTACAATTGCAAACCAAAATCACATTATCGATTAGGTATCTGTCACCCATTTTCTATGGAATAAATTATTGCTTTCTTTAGTGATGGTAATAAAGAAGAATATTTGTTAAAGAGATTGAATTCATAATAAAATAAGAATAATAATAATAATAATAATAATAATAATAATAATAATAATAATAATAATAATAATAATAATAATAATAATAATATATTAATATTAATATATATACTATTGGGATTCCCCGGTGCTACACGGCGAGAAGTCGGTCGGTATCGGTTCCATACATTACGTTACTGACATTCGTTCTAAAATCCGGAAAAGAAAAATAAGATCAAAAATAAAGCCGTGACACGTTCAAAAGGATATCGTCGCCTGTTTTACATCCATCGAAAAGAAAAAAAGTGAATATCGGTGCGAATGTTGTTCAAGCGGAAACTTTTTAATTCTTCACAACATCGGTACATCACCGACGCCCGCTATAGCTTTCGATACAAAAAATACTTCTAGTTTAATACAACTCAAATTTAAAGATTGTTCCGTCGGAACAAGAACAAATTCTGTAGCGAGCACCATATAAATGAATGTATGTAATGGTATCATAGTTGTTCAGACGATACAAAAAAATCATTTATACAAAACGTTTGTTATAGTGTAGATAAAAATAAGCTTGTTGCAACGTTATATTCGAAATTATAATAAAGTGTAAACAACGCCAATTCACCAAAGAAAAGTAAATATAAGTGTGGCGTATCTTTGGTGACATGTACGTTTATACTTCGATTACGTATACTTACCATTCACAACCCGATTTTGAAAAAAAATATATCAAGACATATATGAAAAGTACGCAAGTCGCAATCCGGAAAATTTTAAAAAAGAAAACAAATCATGACCAAAATTAATCATAATAAGAAAACAATATCAAAATTATATATTACCACTCATAATCCGGTTTCGGAAAAATACATATCGTGTCACCTCGTATCCTAAATGTTATAAAAAACAAAATATGATCAAAATAAATCATAATAATAGTAAAACTAACATCAAAATTGGTTCCATTAATTAATAAAACGTAAGTTAATAAACAAAAATGTTTGTATTTACTAGTATAATTATAATTTTAATATATCCTAAATGTTATAAAACAAAATATGATTAAAATAGATCACTGAGTAATTAATAAAACAATATCAAAATTAAACAAAAATATATGCATTTTACTATTATAATTATAATTTTACTATATCCTATATCCTAAATTATGACCAAAATTAATCATAATAATAAACAATGTCAAAATTATATATTACCACTTATAATCCGGTTTCGTAAACATATACATCGTGTCACCTCGTATCCTAAATGTTATAAAAACAAAATATGATCAAAATAAATCATAAGAATAAAACTAACAACATTAAAATTTATTCTATTAATTAATAAAATGTAAGTTAAAAAAAATATTTGTAGTTTACTATTATAATTATAATTTTACTACATCCTAAATGTTATAAAAATAAAAATGATTAAAGTAGATCACTAAGTAATAAAACGTAAGTTAAAAAATAATAATACATGTGTTTTACTATTATAAAATAAAAAAAAAGCTTGAAAAGGTATAAAAATAAAATCATAATAATTTTACTATTCATGGCTAGTTTGAAATGATATGTATAAGTATAATAATTTATCACTAAAAATTAAATAAATAATTGATAAAATATATCATTACAAATTCTAAGATTACTAAAAAAAATAAAAAAAACAAATACCTAACATCTACCAATTATTTACTATAGAATACTTAAAAAATTAAATGAATAATAATAGATAAAATATTACTAAAAAAACCCAAATATTAAAAATTTTCTAGTTACTACTCATCACAAGTTAGTATTAATATATATAATAGATAATTTTCTACCTTTACCTTTTTTATTATTTTACTTTGTTTTGCTATTACAACTTTTAATATACGATAGTTTTATAAAATTTAAAGTATGTCAAGTTCTGAATATATGTGACACGCTTATTTCTATCTTCGTTCGCTAAAATTTTGTTCAAAATCAAACTGATCAAATATATTTTTTTGTTCAATACTGTGATCAACCGAACTGATACCATACGAATAATTTCGGTAACGATATATGATATATGTTGGTTTCGTAGGCTTAGGGTAGCCGGCCCTAACAAGGGTTAGTCGTCCCTAGTTATTAGGCTCACTTAGTTAACTTGTTGGCTAAGTAGGAAACCCTAATCTTGTTCTATAAATACCTATGATGTAATTGTAGTTTGTGTCACTCTGTAACAATTGTGAGCATCTAATAAAAGTGAAACCCTAGTTGCAACCCATGGACGTATGTCACTTTGACCAAACCACGTAAATTCTCGTGTTCTTTATTTTCTGCTAGTGTGTGTGTGTGTTGGCTTCCATTCGAGCGTACTCTGATTCGATACCCTAACAAATGGTACCAGAGCTTTAGGTTCAGTTAAACACACGGTCGACATGGTTATCGCATGAGAGAGAGGGGGAGCTGGGCGAAAGGTCTATATCTGTTGTTACCACTGCCATTGGCGTGTCTACGACCCGTACTGAATCTCTGGGTACGGATCGCAAGGTTTTAGGGTATTGTGCCATCGAATTTTTGTTGCAGATCTGGTGGTTTTGGGTGTTTTGCGATTAGGGTTCGGTTTTTGAATCCAGGTTTTATTCGTTAGGTTTACGTTCGGGTTTGTAGGAGAAGTCGCCGGTTCAGGTGCTTCGGGTTTCTACTTTATTAAAGGTTGCTCGGGCTTCAGGGTGCTTGGTTTCCGTGGTTTTTTTTCTGGTTTTCTCGTTTGCTATGGTTGAAGACGGGAAGTTCCAAGTTGAGAAGTTCAACAGTACTGATTTTGCATGGTGGAGAATGCAAATAGAGACGTGGCTTGGTGACTATGATTTGGCTATGTTACTGGAAGAAAAACCTATTAGAATAAATAAAGTTGCTGAAGAAATTTGGGACTTAAAGGACAAAAAGGCAGGAGGTAAAATTACATGGCTTTAACGAGGATCGTTACTTTTACTATCATGAAAGAAACAATTGCTCGTGGTATGATAACAGTTTTGTCAAATATGTATGAGAAGTCGTCTGCTGGTAATAGGGTGTTCTTGATGAGGGAACTGTTCACAATGAGAATGAACGAGGGTAGTCAAGTTGCTGATCACACTAATGAAGTCAATTCGATTTTGTCCAGGTTAGTAACCGTGGGCATAAAGTTGGATGATGACACCCAGGCTGTGGTTTTGTTATCTTCCTTACCTGGTAGTTGGTCAGGATTTGTGAAAACAATCACTAAAACTGTTGGAACTGTAAATTTGAAGTTTGATCGGGTCCGAGATAGTGTTTTGGGTGAAGACATTCGCCGGAGGAACTCCAGTGGAGGATCTACATCTGGTATGTTTATTATTGGCAGGGGAAGAGGTAATAACAGAAGCAGTGGGAGTCGTGGGAAAAGCTTTTCTAAAGTTGGAAAGAATGTGAGATGCTGGATGATGTAGTGAAAATACATCTGTTTTCCGTGTAAAGTTTGTACAATTTTCGTTAGTTTTAGTTTCGTTTTTAGGTAGAATGTGTCTATTGCTGATCTATTTGTTTTTTCTAAGTCTCGGGAGTTAAAAATTTGCTGAAAAGGGCCAAAACGGATCATAATTGGCAAAAACCGAGCACCGGAACGAGTTCAAGAGAACGAGGGCTGAAACTTCAAAAAAAATAGCATGGCCGTGTCTCGCGACCAAGGGAAGGAGCCTTCCCGCGTGATGTGAGGAGGTGAATTGACTTGTGTTGACTTAATGTTGCTCGTGTTGCGCGTTCAACAAACCATGTGCTCCCCGCGCGACGTGGGGAACCTATCTTCGGATCATTTTGTGGATCTGATGGTTTGTGTTAGAAAATTGATATGAAAACATCATTAACTCATAACAACCCATAACCCTAAGAATTAAGAAAAACTTTGGACGGATTTGGAGGTAGGAGAAGTCAGAATTGGACGGTTTTGAAGCTAGAAATCATCCGGTAAAAGCTTTACCCAAGGCACGAGAACGAAGATTTCCCGGGTTTCATCTTCCCGATTCCTATTTTTTATTCTCTACATATTTCTACCATGAATTCTTTGATTGAACTTGATGTTTTGATGAATTTGACAATGTTTCTTGGCTAACTGCACATGAACTACCTAGGTTAGGAGGAATATATACTGAAGTTTTGATTTTTACCTGGATATTGAAATATTTATGGATTTTTTTATAAAAGCAGGAGACTTGGATTTGTTGATTCGTTGTACATGCATGCTTTTACTTGTTTGATGAATGTCTATTGCTTTACATGTGCCTAGTTGAATGTATTTCACATAATAGGTTCGTGTTAGATCATTTACCATTGTGTTTGTGGTTTTTGTGGTTAATACACCATAGAAGCAATATTCATAAATCAAGTAGGTCTAGGTGTTCTGCTAATCTTAATAACCGCGACTCTTGGGCTATGGATTCTAGTTCTTTGTTTCATGTCATGCACAACGGGGAGACGAGGGTGAATCTGAAAAGTGGAGACTTTGGAAAGGTATGATTAGCTAACGGTCATATTCTTAATGTTACGGGTATGGGAGATGTCAATCTGAAGACTCCACTGGGCACTACATGGAACTTATAGAATGTCAGGTAATTCTAGTTTAACGAAGAAACTTATTTCTGTTAGTCAACTGGATAAACAAGGACTAGATGTTAAGCTTGGTGGTGGGAAGTGGAAGGTGATTGATGGAAATCTTGTTGTTTAATGTGGGAGGAGACGAGGATCGTTGTATCTAGTTGAGGTACCTGCTGAGGGAGTAGTCGTCCATGTACAACATAAGATCTGGTTCACTGAATCTAGTAAGCGGAAAAGGGTTCAAATTGCAAACTTGAATCCTGGTGCTTTGGGGATGTGAGTTGAATGTAGTCGAGGGTCTAAGTTTAAGCCAGTTAGAGGATTTAGTGATAGTGGGAGAACGAGTCGTGTTTCGAGTACAATCACGAAGAGTCGTTGGATTTTGAAGACGAAGGTTCCGATTGAAGTAAAATGCCCTCCTGGAAATAGTTTTGCATAATGTGGAGAGTGGTATTATTCACTGTGCATCTCTGGAGCTGGTGGATTTTGCAAGCTGGTTGGGATAGAGAATGGGCCTATGGCCATTTTAGTCACGACTGAGTCTGGTAAGATTGTTGGGTTGGAGCTTGTGGGGCTTCAACTGGTCTCTCATGTACTTGATGAGAAGGGTGGTTGCAACTAGGTGGCTTGGATGTGACTGAAGTCTTAGCTTGTTCTTAGGAACTAAAGGCTTGTAGAACTGAAGTCTAAGCTTGTTCTTGGGAATTGGAGGCTTGGAGGGCTGGAGACTTAGCTTGTTCTTGGAACTGGAGGCTTGGAAGACTTGGACGTAAAGATTACTTGTGACAACCGTGGTGAAATCAGGTAAACCCTAATTTATACGTACGAGTTACACGAGTAATGAAACGATACTTATTATGACCCGGATGAATCTGAGGGTACGTTATGAGTAACATACAGACACCTTTTGCCAACAGTGCGATAATTGATGCCCCATGGTGCTGAAAACAAGTTAAACGGGATATTTCCGTTTAACATTGTATAAACCGAACAATAACAACTTAGATACGAACGAAAGTGTTGTAGATGGTTATAAGGGTAAGGGATTACTTAGACATAATACATAGACAATAATATAAAGTTTGTGGCCTTAGTATGTAGTTGGCATGTTAAACGAGGCAGTTTCCGGTTGTAACATTTGTCAAAAACGGGTTTTACCAAACCCGCTCCGTTTGTAATCGAATATCAAGTTATAAATGTTCGTTGCGTATTTATGTCCATTTTGATTTTTAATGATACATAATTAATAAACAAACTAATCTATAAAAGTTATAATTGATAAAAAGTAAAAATAAAATAATTAAAAATAAAATGAGGCTGCCAGGACTCGAACCCGGGTCAGCCGGAAGAGAACTCAAGACTTAGCACACACACGCATAACCACTCCACCACTTGTTGTTTTCTGTCAACTCTAGGAAACAAATAAATCTTATAAACAAACATAAATCAACCGGTTACGCCAACTGTAACTGAAATCGGTCATCAAACGCCCAAAGACGATTTGATTACTCGCGGTTCACTGAGTTTAACCGGTACACCAACGTTTTCAATCAAGTTGCTTTGAATGAACTTGAATTCTAGAAGTGAATCGGTTTTTATAACCGAAAACTTTCAATTCCAGAATAACTTCAATCTCTGTTCTCTCTCGCGACTCAGAAACATTCTACAAACCTGCCATTTCACTTTCGTCATACACTCGGTTCATCAGAAAAGTTTATTATACTCGCCGGAAAGTTTCTGCAAGTCGCCGGAAAACCGTATTCTCCATCAAAACGGTAAGTCTTTCAATACCGTCGTGGTCTATCAATTGTTAAGCTACTTCTAACTCAGACCTTTCAATTGAAATCAAATTCAGACGCTGCTATCTGATAATTCCAGTTCGCCGGAAAACCCCTGAAATTTCTTATCTTCCGCTGTGAAATGGTAAGGACATTCAAACACTCTGTTAACGCTTGTTTAGCACTTCAATTCCACGATTAGCTAATCAAAACGGTTAATTTGCTTGCTCAGTTGAAGTTCATAAAAACAGAGCCGACGCCTTGCCGGAATTCTGAAATAAATCGTTCATCGGTATGTTCATTTCTAAATATCGTCTCTGCCATTTCATATTAGTCTGTACAATGTTTATCAATCGAATTAAACAAGATATAATGGTGTAATCGCAGTCTGTAATTTTGTAATGAAGAAGACGATGATAGTTTGATTATAAGTTTAATAAAATCTGGATATTATCTCGGGTTAGACACACAATCCAGCGGTGGACTGTGTGCATATACTTATCACACGCCGCGAGTTCGATCCCTGTTACACACACCCTCTCTGTAATAAAGACGTTTATTTTTCTAACTGAACCGGGTTAACTTACGTTAGTCGTTAAGTATAATAAAAATTTGTATATTAACCATGTTAGACACACAGTCCAGCGGTGGACTGTGTGTAACTTTAAAGCACAGGTCCCGGGTTCGAGACCTGTTAGTGACACCGGTTCGATGATTTAAAAGGTTTTTGAAAATAAAAGAATTTTGAATAAACTGAATTAGTATATAAGTATAATTAAAAACAGAATTATTTCAGGTTAGACACGTAGCTCAGTTGGTAGAGCTGCGTGCACGCGAACGGGAGGTCTCGGGTTCGAGCCTCATCCAGCGCATTTCAATTACACAATAAACCGGTCAAACAGTCAAAGTCAAAAAGTCAACGGTCAACCCAAAAAGTCAACATATTTTTATATTTTTAATTATTTAATTTAATTTAAAAATCAATTAAAAATACTTAAAAATAATGTTTTTAAAGATAGGAAATAGCCTTAAACTCGCAAAAATATATCTAAAAATTCTATTAAAATCCTTAATAAAATCCACTCATTTACTATATTTTCCGTTATTATTTAGGTTAGTTAATTCTCATTGTTCAACTCTTCAACTCATGCGCATCTCACCATCTCCAATCCAACGCACCCAATGTGAGTGAATCTTTACAAATTCCCCGTTTTAATCACGTTTTTGGGGTGTATCATGTGTCTTGCTATTTATTATATTTAAATCATTGTGCATACATCATATCATGAACAAATGTGTATTCAGTTTGTTTCAACTGTTTGTGTGATTATTGTTAGATTTAATTTATTATTTTCAGTACATGCAATTTCATAGGCCGCCGCTCCCCATTACATTATGAGCGTTGAGCATGTTCCCCATTACATTATGAGCGTGAACCTGGCGTGCCAACATACGATCGGCTCCGTTTGATTGAGCCTTGATCGCACAGACATTTATCATTTTCAGTACATGCAATATGATCGGCTCCGTTTGATTGAGCCTTGATCGCACAGTTACATTCATGTTATTTATTGTATGATGTTGGTATGTTATTGTATGTTATAGTTTGTGATTGTTATTGCTACTTCTTGATTATTTACATTTGCTCACTTATGATTATTGCACAATTTTTCATTGATAAACTAACAAGAAAATCAATAATAAATGTTTATCTAACAAGGTTCACTCGCCAACTTATGTTGACCCAAAAACCCCCATTTTTACACATGATACAGGTGAACCAGCTGCAGCGAGAAACACATAGGATTGGCCTAGAAGAATAAAATGATTTAGAGCTTGGAATTGTTTAGTTGGTTATTTTCTTTGTATTTGTATGGACATGTTTGGATTATTGGGAATGTAATTTTGACTTAAATAAATATGAAACATATTAGTAAATATCATGAGCTTTGGTGATAACCCAATTATGCCCCGACTCTTATTCCGCTGCGGGTCGGGGTGTGACAGATTGGTATCAGAGCTATGACTATAGGGATATAGGATAGGTTATTAGACCCTTAGAGCCTATACTATAGTTGATTAGAAATTTTTAAGATTTTTGTGTGTTACATGCCAAATTTCATGATGTTTATATGTTTTATGTTAAATGTTACATTCAATGTTATGCAAGCATGTTCATAAGTATATATTATCATATAATGCCTATCATGAATCATATTCTCATAACATATCATATCCATGAAAGCACACACCACATCATTTTCATGATTGCTTTTACAATGATTTTTGTGTTTTTCAAATCTCATCAAAGTGAGTTCTCATGACGGGCATGTAGTAACTGGAAGGGTACCAGTACCGGTAGTCGGAACGTCCTGTCTAGGCTGGCATTCGTATAAATCCAAAATAAAGGACCAGTTTGCCTACCCGGGGACTAACGATGAGAGTACGAAGTACCTATTAGGCCAAAGCATGCTATACCAAACGTCGTGTGAGCTAACCCCACTTTGAGTTGTCATTGTGTCTACACCTGGACACATTCCGACCATACATCTCGTAAACATATTTTGTGGTTTGCATTCGGGTGATGCGAGTGTTAAATCGCCAATACTAATGTGAATCCTACCAAGCCAATAGTCATAGGGGCCCACACGACTATACAGGTGAAGGTATGGGGGACATTTGAGGCCCAACATGAGCAAACCCAAGACATCCCATGGATGTAGTTGCATTATTGATATTTATGTTATTTTCATTTTCTTAAAGACACATTACACCTAAAAAGACTCCATTAACTCACAATCTTCTTATGTATGTTCCTGTAGATGTCGGCTAGACAACAACGAGGGGGTAAAAGATCAGGAAGGTCTCACGAACGCTTGGCCACACAAATCGCGAAACAAATGGCCGCGGTGCTTCCTGACATTGTGGTTCAAGTACAACAAGCTCTCGCCACAAATCCCACTAATCCTCCCCAACAACATGACCAGAACATCGGCAACCCTCCTACCAGCAAGTGCTCATACAAACATTTCAAGTCTTGTGATCCTCCTAAATTTGAAGGGACCGAAGGTGTCACTGCTCTCCTCCACTGGTTTGAGGAAATGGAAAACACCTTCCTCAACTGCGATTGTCCTCAGGATCACAAGGTTCGATACGCCACCGGGAGACTATTTGGGGTAGCTCTCACCTGGTGGAATACTGAAAAGGGGAAGAGGGGAATTGATGATGCAATGGCCTTAACGTGGGAGGAGTTAAGGGAAATCATGACTAGGCGTTTCTGTCCTAGGAGTGAAATTAAAAAGTTGGAGGACGAATTTCATTCTTTAAAGCAAAAGGAGGGAGATCATACCACCTACAACAAGAGGTTCCTAGAGTTGAACCAAATGGTCCCTAATTTGTTTACCCCAGTTTATCGCTTGATCGAGCATTATATTCGAGGTCTTCCCTCGAAAATTCAAGATTCAGTTCTCAGCATTTCGCCAGCAACACTTGAAGCTGCTATGGAGCTAGCAACTGAACTGACCGAGAATCGAATTCGCAATGGTAAGTTTAAAGAAGAGAAAAAGAAAGCCCCTGTTGAGGGTCAAACTTCAAACCATTCCATCTCCTCCTCTAAGTTTGCTAACAAGAGGAAGCGCAACACCAGAAACTTCGCTGTCACTCAAACCAATTTCCCTATTCCTGCTGCACCTATTACCCAAGTCACCCCTTCACCTGCACCATAACAAAGACCATACTCTGGCCCGTTACCAAAATGCAACCGTTGCCAATGCCACCATTCTCCTGATCATCCTTGCCAATATTGCACCGGCTGTGGTCGCGCAGGTCATACTGTTCAAACCTGCCGCATGCCTCAGCGAACGAACCGCCACCAGCCTTCAACCCAAACCCACCAGCAAATAATGAGTCAAGTCCAACAACCCCTACTATTACCACCCACCCAACATTTAGCCCAAACATATTACCAACCCAACTATCCTATGGTACAACCTATGCGGGCTTGCTACAATTGTGGAGACCCAAGCCATTTTAGAAACACTTGTCCAAGGCTGGTAAACATTATTCATGCTCAGGCCCAAGCCAATCCGGTGAATCAAGCGAACCAAGCTCCTCCACCTGCAAGAGGAAGAGCTTTCAACATCAACGCTAATCAGGCTAGAGCTGACAGCAATGTGGTTAACGGTACGTTCCTTATCAATGGTAGATATGCATCCATGTTGTTTGATACTGGCGCGGATAAAATTTTTGTGTCCTTAGAGTTTGAACCTATCCTAAACCAAAATCGTGATAAGCTCGTGGAATCCATAACAGTAGAAGTTGCAGATGGGAAACCGGTCTCATTAAACTCTATTATACGCAACTGTACACTCACCTTAAACGACCACGACTTTTCAGTTGACCTTATTCCTATGAAGTTAGGAAGTTTTGATATTATAATTGGTATGGACTGGCTCAGTCAACATCAGGCAGAAGTTGTATGTTGCGAAAAGTTTATACCTATTCCTCTTTCAAACGGTCAGACTCTTCGAATCTTTGGAGAAACCTCGTCGAAAAGGCTCAGCTTAATGTCTTGTCTTCAAGCTCAAAAATATCTTCGCAAGAATTATGTCGCGTTTTTAGCTCATATCATCAAAAAGGGAACCATGGAGAAGAAACTTGAAGATATCCCAGTAGTAAAAGATTTCCCGCAAGTTTTTCCTGACGACATTTCAGGACTTCCTCCAGTTAGAGAAGTCGAATTCCGTATTGATCTTATACCTGGTGCTATACCAGTTGCAAAGTCTCCTTATAGGTTAGCCCCCCTCTGAAATGCAAGAGCTAGCCAGTCAATTACAAGAGTTGACTGACAAGGGATTCATACGTCCTAGCTCCTGTCCTTTTTGTAAAGAAGAAAGATGGATCGTTTCGCATGTGCATCGACTACAGAGTACTCAACAAATTAACAATCAAGAATCGCTATCCATTACCTCGCATTGATGATCTTCTTGACCAACTTCAAGGTGCCAGTTGTTTTTCAAAAATCGACCTTCAATCTGGTTATCATCAACTTAGAGTACATGAAGAAGACGTCCCAAAGACCGCATTCCGAACTCGTTATGGTCATTATGAATTCATGGTTATGCCATTTGGTTTAACCAACGCTCCAGCAGTCTTCATGGATCTGATGAACAGAGTCTGCAAACCTTATCTTGATCGATTCGTTATAGTCTTCATCGACGACATTCTCATTTATTCAAAGTCTAAGTCTGATCATGAGCGCCATCTTCGACTCATCCTTACTCTTCTAGAGAATGAAAAGCTTTACGCCAAATTTTCCAAATGCGAATTCTGGTTAAAAGAGGTGCAATTCCTCAGACATGTAGTCAATGACAAGGGAATACATGTCGACCCCTCAAAGATCAAAGCGGTACAAGAATGGCAAGCGCCACGTACACCAACTGAAGTAAGATCTTTTCTTGGTTTGGCTGGTTATTATCGTCGTTTCATTTCAAACTTCTCATGCATTGCTGTACCACTCACGGCTTTAACTCATAAGTGAAAACCTTTCATATGGGGACCCAAGCAAGAAGAAGCCTTTCAAACCCTTAAACAAAAACTCTGTGATGCACTAATCCTCACTCTTCCTGAAGGTTGTGATGACTTCGTGGTCTATTGCGACGCGTCAGGGCAAGGATTAGGCTGTGTTCTAATGCAAAGAGGAAAGGTTATAGCTTATGCTTCGAGACAACTCAAGACGCATGAGAAGAACTACACCACCCATGACCTAGAACTTGGAGCCGTTGTGTTTGCTCTTAAGATATGGAGACATTATCTCTACGGTACTAAGTGTGAAATATAAACTGACCACAAGAGTCTTCAACATATCTTCAATCAAAAGGAGTTAAACATGAGGCAAAGAAGATGGGTCGAACTTCTAAATGACTACGACTGTGAAATTCGGTACCACCCTGGCAAGGCAAATGTGGTGGCTGATGCACTTAGTCGAAAGGGTTATGCAAACTCCATTCGTCTTCAATGTTCGCAAATCATAACTGACATTAAGGATCAAATTCGAGAAGCCCAACATGTTTCAATAACGGAAGATGATGTACAAAAGGAGCTGTCCTGTGGAGCTGAACTTAAAATTGAAACTAAATCTGACGGTATTCTATACTATCTAGATCGTATATGGATTCCCGACCACAACAATCTTCGTGAAATTCTTATGAATGAGGCTCACAAAACACGATACTCTATACACCCAGGAGCCGATAAGATGTATCAAGACCTTCGATACACCTATTGGTGGCCTGGAATGAAAAAGGATATTGCTGTTTTTGTTTCTAAGTGCCTTACATGTTCCAAGGTGAAAGCTGAACACCAAAGACCTTCAGGACTTCTGGTCCAACCTGAAATACCTGTATGGAAGTGGGAAAACATAACCATGGACTTCATTACCGGGTTACCTCGCACTTCTGGTGGGTATGACACTATATGGGTAATCATTGACCGACTTACAAAATCAGCTCACTTTATTCCTATCCGTGAAGATTTCAAGAACGAAAAGCTAGCTCGTGTTTATATCAGCGAAATCGTAAGCCGACATGGTGTACCGTTAAGCATTATTTCTGATCGTGATGGTCGTTTCACTTCCTGAACATGGCAAGCAGTACAAGCCGCTTTGGGTACGCGATTAGATCTCAGTACCGCCTATCATCCTCAAACTGATGGTCAATCTGAATGCACCATTCAAACTTTTGAAGATATGCTTCGAGCATGTGTCATAGACTTCAAGGGAAATTGGGACGCTCATCTACCATTAGTTGAATTTTCGTACAACAACATCTATCATTCAAGCATCGGCATGGCACCTTTTGAAGCCTTATATGGTCGTAAGTGCCGATCTCCAGTATGTTGGCACGAAATTGGGGAAGCTCAAATCACTGGTCCGGAATTGATTCAAGAAACCACAGACAAGATCCATCAAATCCGAAACAATCTTCTAGCGGCTCAAAGTCGTCAAAAGAGTTATGCAGATAAACGACGGAAGCCTTTAGAGTTTAACATTGGTGATTATGTACTTTTAAAAGTATCACCGTGGAAGGGAGTAGTTCGTTTTGGTCAAAAAGGCAAGCTAGCACCACGCTACGTAGGACCTTTCAAGATACTCGAAAGAGTAGGACCTGTAGCATACAAGCTTGATCTACCAGAAGAACTCAACAGGATTCATCCCACATTCCACGTATCAAACTTGAAGAAGTGCCTCGCTGATGAAAATCTCCACATTCCTCTGGAAGATATTCAGATTGATGAATCTATGCATTTTATTGAAAGACCGGTAGAGATCATGGACTTCGGAGAAAAACGTCTACGACGGAGTCGCATTCCAATTGTTAGGGTACGCTGGGAGTCGAAACGGGAACCTGAGTTTACTTGGGAACGTGAATACTCAATGCGTGAAAAATACCCGCATCTTTTTCCTACTACTTCTACTACTTAAATTTTGGGAAATTCCTAAAAGTAGGGGATACTGTAACATTTGTCAAAAACGGGTTTTACCAAACCCGCTCCGTTTGTAATCGAATATCAAGTTATAAATGTTCGTTGCGTATTTATGTCCATTTTGATTTTTAATGATACATAATTAATAAACAAACTAATCTATAAAAGTTATAATTGATAAAAAGTAAAAATAAAATAATTAAAAATAAAATGAGGCTGCCGGGACTCGAACCCGGGTCAGCCGAAAGAGAACTCAAGACTTAGCACACACACGCATAACCACCCCGCCACTTGTTGTTTTCTGTCAACTCTAGGAAACAAATAAATCTTATAAACAAACATAAATCAACCGGTTACGCCAACTGTAACTGAAATCGGTCATCAAACGCCCAAAGACGATTTGATTACTCGCGGCTCACTGAGTTTAACCGCTTCACCGACATTTTCAATCAAGTTGCTTTGAATGAACTTGAATTCTAGAAGTGAATCGGTTTTTTATAACCGAAAACTTTCAATTCCAGAATAACTTCAATCTCTGTTCTCTCTCGCGACTCAGAAACATTCTACAAACCTACCATTTCACTTTCGTCATACAGTCAGTTCATCAGAAAAGTTTATTATACTCGCCGGAAAGTTTCTGCAAGTCGCCGGAAAACCGTATTCTCCGTCAAAACGGTAAGTCTTTCAATACCGTCGTGGTCTATCAATTGTTAAGCTACTTCTAACTCAGACCTTTCAATTGAAATCAAATTCAGACGCTGCTATCGGATAATTCCAGTTCGCCGGAAAACCCCTGAAATTTCTTATCTTCCGCTGTGAAACGGTAAGGACATTCAAACACTCTGTTAACGCTTGTTTAGCACTTCAATTCCACGATTAGCTAATCAAAACGGTTAATTTCCTTGCTCAGTTGAAGTTCATAAAAACAGAGCCGACGCCTTGCCGGAATTCTGAAGTAAATCGTTCACCGGTATGTTCATTTCTAAATATCGTCTCTGCCATTTCATATTAGTCTGTACAATGTTTATCAATCGAATTAAACAAGATATAATGGTGTAATCGCAGTCTGTAATTTTGTAATGAAGAAGACGATGATAGTTTGATTATAAGTTTAATAAAATCTGGATATTATCTCGGGTTAGACACACAATCCAGCGGTGGACTGTGTGCATATACTTATCACACGCCGCGAGTTCGATCCCTGTTACACACACCCTCTCTGTAATAAAGACGTTTTATTTTTCTAACTGAACCGGGTTAACTTACGTTAGTCGTTAAGTATAATAAAAATTTGTATATTAACCAAGTTAGACACACAGTCCAGCGGTGGACTGTGTGTAACGTTAAAGCACAGGTCCCGGGTTCGAGACCTGTTAGTGACACCGGTTCGATGATTTAAAAGGTTTTTGAAAATAAAAGAATTTTGAATAAACTGAATTAGTATATAAGTATAATTAAAAACAAAATTATTTCAGGTTAGACACGTAGCTCAGTTGGTAGAGCTGCGTGCACGCGAACGGGAGGTCTCGGGTTCGAGCCTCATCCAGCGCATTTCAATTACACAATAAACCGGTCAAACAGTCAAAGTCAAAAAGTCAACGTTCAACCCAAAAAGTCAACATATTTTTATATTTTTAATTATTTAATTTAATTTAAAAATCAATTAAAAATACTTAAAAATAATGTTTTTAAAGATAGGAAACAGCCTTAAACTCGCAAAAATATATCTAAAATTTCTATTAAAATCCACTTTTTTACTATATTTTCCGTTATTATTTAGGTTAGTTAATTCTCATTGTTCAGCTCTTCCAACTCGTGCGCATCTCACCATCTCCAATCCAACGCACCCAATGTGAGTGAATCTTTACAAATTCCCCGTTTTAATCACGTTTTTGGGGTGTATCATGTGTCTTGCTATTTATTATATTTAAATCATTGTGCATACATCATATCATGAACAAATGTGTATTCAGTTTGTTTCAACTGTTTGTGTGATTATTGTTAGATTTAATTTATTATTTTCAGTACATGCAATTTCATAGGCCGCCGCTCCCCATTACATTATGAGCGTTGAGCATGTTCCCCATTACATTATGAGCGTGAACCTGGCGTGCCAACATACGATCGGCTCCGTTTGATTGAACCTTGATCGCACAGACATTTATCATTTTCAGTACATGCAATACGATCGGCTCCGTTTGATTGAGCCTTGATCGCACAGTTACATTCATGTTATTTATTGTATGATGTTGGTATGTTATTGTATGTTATTGTATGTTATAGTTTGTGATTGTTATTGCTACTGCTTGATTATTTACATTTGCTCACTTATGATTATTGCACAATTTTTCATTGATAAACTAACAAGAAAATCAATAATAAATGTTTATCTAACAAGGTTCACTCGCCAACTTATGTTGACCCAAAAACCCCCATTTTTACACATGATACAGGTGAACCAGCTGCAGCAAGAAACACATAGGATTGGCCTAGAAGAATAAAATGATTTAGAGCTTGGAATTGTTTAATTGGTTATTTTCTTTGTATTTGTATGGACTTGTTTGGATTCTTGGGAATGTAATTTTGACTTAAATAAATATGAAACATATTAGTAAATATCATGAGCTTTGGTGATAACCCAATTATGCCCCAACTCTTATTCCGCTGCAGGTCGGGGTGTGACACTGGTTAACGAAACGCGTTTGATTTTAACACACATAGAAACGACCAAACATGCATTGTATAGCCAGTCAAGATGAAAAACACTTATAGAACACTAATATAATGTATTTTAAGACAAACGTTAAAGCTTTTGAGTTTTCGTTGCGGGTGGGTTCGTTTTTCAAAAACATGAAAACCATGTGAAAATCGCGCGAAAAAGAGTTTGTTTAGTGAACCGGAGCCGCATTTAAGACCCGATAATGAACCTAAATGTAAAAAAAACAACTAATACTCGTCAACAATGTCCGAAAATCACCTTTGAGCAAGTCAAACCTGCCCATGTTGGCCCCTTGGTCCTATCGTAATAACAACCCTCCTTGCCATTATTTTCATTGTCACTAAGTTATACCCTTTCTAAAGCCTTCCTACATACTAATCCAATGAAATTCTAGCAAGAACACTCCAAAACCTGAGGCATTATCATGGTGTGATCATCATTCAGCAAGGCGATCATGGCGCTTCAACAATCGATGGCACATGTGTATTACCAGCAGGGCAGGATACAGGTTCAGGTCCAGTTCTTTTTGTGGTTGGCCTTTAGAAAGCCTGAATAGTAGACTACAGGTGTACTTGTTCATAGTATTGATGCATATATACTTTTGACATCATATCAAGCATTGGGCAATTGTACGCCTATGTGGAGATAGTGATGTAGGTTTGTCACACCCCAACCTATAAGAGATTCATAACAACCATTTCAAAGATAATAATCAACATTCAATATCCCATACTATCAAACTCATAAACCTTCAAAACAACCATTACATTTCAACAAAATCCCTTAAACATAATCCAATTCGATCTCCCCTAGATTTTATTACAAACCATTCTAAACAAACTAACACAACGAACTAAACTACGCATGCAACATCCAAGCATCCAATGCTAAAATCCTCAACCTGTTACATACGTTAGAATACAAGTCAATACAATTAAGTAAAGGTGAGCATACGAGTGTGAATAATACTAGCATAGTCGAGAAAGCGTTTACGAAACAATCTAATTACATATCATGATACACCAAAACACTTAACATAACATAGGCTAATTTCTCATGCTAACTACCGTGAAAAGGCTTGTGCGACCATCCTAACTAGACCCCGTCGGGTGTTAGCCAAACTATAGTACCGTACTAGCTAAGGAGGAAAGTTAACAAAAGTAAGTCATAGTCACATGTTTCTAGTATCATGTATCGATCATATACAATCAGATTATTCGCGTGTGATAAACAGTTTTGATTTGTGAAGTGATTTTGATATAGGAACGTATGTAACACCCAAAAAGTGCATTTAAGCGAAAATGGGTCAAGTATACTCACTGTGGGTGCGTTTAGGTAAGATTAGAGGATCTGAGGAGAGTCGTGAAGAGCGCCGGATCAGCCTGCATACGCGAACGGAAGTGCATCAGTCTCCGAAAAGCTGAAATGTTTAAGTTTGGATTGAACA
This sequence comes from Scalesia atractyloides, assembly GCA_947069175.1. NCBI lineage: Eukaryota > Viridiplantae > Streptophyta > Magnoliopsida > Asterales > Asteraceae > Scalesia > Scalesia atractyloides. Next base: position 36,030,270 of record CAMTDV010000004.1, on the reverse strand, counting down.
GTAGCCAAGTTCGGGCGAACTTGTATGTAAACATAAAGTTCGAGCGAACTTGCTATGTTTTACTGAACAGAGAGTCAAGTTCGAGCGAACTTTCAGTTAACCTTGATGGGTGAGACAAGTTCGGCCGAACTTGTGAAGTTTCCTGAGAAACTTGACAAGTTCGAGCGAACTTGGGGTTTCCTGAAGAGAATTTTGTGCATTTCTAGGGGTCAAGTTCGGCCGAACTTGACCCCTAGAGGGCAAGTTCGAGCGAACTTGACATGCTGTGTTGACAAAATCAGTGCAATCTCGAGCGAACTTGATGTTTTCGGTCCAAAATCTTGCGTTTTCGCGTCGTTTGCTGAGTAAAATCGAGTGTTCATCCCTCCAACCCTGTGCTACTGAGCAAACATAGGTCGGAGAGGTCATTTTGAGCTGTTTCAGCCGTTTTACAAAAGCGTGGGCTAATCCGGGCTAACTCGGGGTTCGTTCGGGTTAGTCCGGCTTGTGTAAACCAACATAAACGTCCTTGTGCTTCCAGATCTGAGATCTTGAATGACAAATGCTTCGTTTCATATCAGAAAATGAACAAAACATCATCAAAAGTCTGTATTTTGTGTAAAAATCAATGTTCAAAAGGTTTTTGCTCAGATCTAAGCATAGATCTGAGTGAAAAGCAGAAGTTTTATGTAAAAAGATGAAGATTTTGGTAAACAGAGAAGATTTGATGAAAACGAAGGCTACGCCTTGTGCCAAAATCGTTGTAAAACGTTGTAAACGTTGTTGTAATTGAAATCGGGTTGATTCTTACTTAGAACACGAAGGTTTCGGGTTTTGAGAGCTCTGGGCGAACTTACAGCAAGTTCAAATGAGAGGAATGAGCTGGGTATTTATAGGTGAAGGCGAAGATGAGAGTTGATGGAGTGAAGTTCGGCCGAACTTGCATGAACTTCATGCAAGTTCGCGCGAACTTGAGAGAATCTGAGGGAGAAGAGCCAAGTTCGACCGAACTTGAGGTCTCTGAGGATTTCAATTGGCCAGCCAAGTTCGGCCGAATTTGGTATCACCAAGTTCGAGCGAACTTGACCCAATTATTGGGTTTTCTCCGTTTATTTCGCGTTAAGGGTGCGTTTGGTTATTCGGTTCGTATTAGTTAGTTATATTCAGCGTTAAATTAAAGCGTTAAGCGTTATAGTTGGTATAATAGTGTGATTTAGCGATTCGAGGGTGCGAGAGCGATGCGATAGCGAGTGTAAACATAACCACAAACATCCACAACACATAAATAACATAAAACCACATAATTAACTGCGTTTTGCAATGCGATGAGATAAGCGATGTGATTTAATAAGCGATTAGATGCGATAATAATGTACAACACCATAAGTAATTAACATAAACTTTATTATTAACCGAATCTCGGGATTACAAAGGTAGATAAACGGGGAAATAGAATGAAAAGATAACAACGAATTTTCGAGTTGTTACAGTCTCCCCTACTTTAGGGAATTTCGTCCCGAAATTCAAGTAGTAGCTGTAACAAAAAGATGCGGGTACTTGGCCTTCATGTCACTTTCCAACTCCCAAGTAAACTCGGCGCCGCGTTTGCCTTCCCATCGGACCTTCACGATAGGGATGCGAGAGCGTCGGAGTTTCTTGGTCTCTCGGTCCATGATTTCCACAGGCTTTTCCACGAAATGGAGAGTCTCGTTGATTTGCAGATCTTCGAGAGGTACATGGAGATTTTCTTCGGCTAGGCACTTTTTGAGATTAGACACGTGGAAAGTCGGGTGGACATTGTTAAGTTCCTCCGGTAATTCGAGACGATAGGCTACTTTACCGATTCTTTCCAGAATCTTAAAGGGACCAACGTATCGAGGCGCTAGCTTTCCTTTCTTGCCGAAGCGGACCACTCCCTTCCAAGGTGCAACCTTTAGGAGAACGTGATCTCCCACTTCGAACTGTAGGGGCTTGTGGCGTTTATCGGCATAACTCTTTTAACGACTCCGAGCTTTCAAGAGATTGTCTCTGATTTGGAGGAACTTTTCCGTCGTTTCTTGAATTAGCTCGGGACCGGTGATTTGCGGTTCTCCGATCTCGTGCCATGCAATAGGCGATCGACATTTTATTCCATACAGTGCCTCAAAAGGAGCCATTTGAATGCTGGTATGATAACTATTATTGTACGAGAATTCGATTAAAGGTAAATGCGTATCCCAGTTACCACCGAAATCTATGATGCACGCACGAAGCATGTCTTCGAGGGTGCGGATCGTTCGTTCAGTCTGACCATCGATCTGAGGGTGAAAAGCGATACTTAGATTAAGCGTAGTACCGAGGACGGATTGAAAGGTCTCCCAGAGATGCGAGGTAAAGTGACCGTCTCGGTCAGAGATGATGTCACGAGGCATCCCGTGTCGACATATAACTTCGTCGGTATAGATTCGGGCTAACCGTTCGACCTTAAAGTCTTCTCGTATAGAAATAAAGTGCGCGGATTTGGTAAGACGATCAACGATAACCCAAATGCTATCGTGACCGGATGAAGTACGCGGGAGCTTGGTAATAAAGTCCATAGCTATACTCTCCCACTTCCACATGGGGATTTCAGGTTGTTCGAGCAAGCCAGAGGGCCTTTGATGTTCGGCTTTAACTTTCGAACAAGTTAAGCACTTTGAGACCTACAAGGCGATATCCTTTTTAATGCCCGGCCACCAGTACTTAGGACGCAGGTCCTGGTACATCTTGTCGGCACCGGGGTGAATGGAATATCGAGATTTATGAGCTTCAGTCATTAGCAATTCACGGAGATTATCACGAGTAGGAATCCAAATACGATTGAGATAGTAGTAAATACCATTAGGCTTAGATACGAGCTGAGTTTCGGCACCACATTTCATTTCATCTTCCAAAGTATTCTCGTTAAAACAGGCGAATTGAGCGGAGCGAATCTTGATTTCGAGATCATTCAAAGCTTGAGAGTCACGAACACTATATACATAGCTTCATCGACTTAGAGCATCGGTGACGACGTTTGCTTTGCCGGGATGGTACCGTATCTCGCGATCGTAATCATTGAGAAGTTCAACCCATCGACGTTGTCGCATGTTTAGTTCTTTTTGATTAAAGATATGTTGTAAGCTCTTATGGTCGGTGATGACCGTACACTTGGTACCGTAAAGGTAGCGTTGCCATATCTTTAATACAAAAACAACCGCACCGAGTTCGAGATCGTGGGTTGTGTAGTTCTTCTCTATGAGTTAATGCGGTAAGCAGAACGACAATTTTCGAGAAGTCGGCGATGAATCGACGGTAGTAACCCGCCAATCCAAAAAATGAACGGATTTCGGAAGCATTCTTCAGTGTAATCCAACTCTTGACAGCTTCGATCTTTGTAGGGTCAACGTGAATTCCTTGACTATTAACGATGTGGCCGAGAAATTGGACTTCTTCGAGCCATAATTCACATTTTGTGAATAGCATAAAGGCGATTACCTTGAAGAAGTTCGAGGACTAGACAAAGATGGCGCGCGTGCTCGTCTCTCGACTTTGAATAGATAAGGATATCATCGATGAAACCAATGACGAAACGATCTAAGAAAGCTTTACACACACGATTCATCAAATCCATGAAGACCGTGGGCGCATTTGCAAGACCAAAAGTCATGACCACGAATTCAAAATGGCCATAGCGAGTACGAAAGGCGGTTTTCAGAATATCTTCATCCAACACGCGTAATTGATGATAACCGGAACGAAGATCAATCTTAGAAAAACAAGTAGCACCTTGAAGCTGATCGAATAAGTCGTCGATACGAGGAAGAGGGTAGCGGTTCTTTATCGTGAGTTTGTTAAGTTCACGATAATCGATGCACATTCGGAACGATCCATCCTTATTTTTCACGAAAAGAACGGGTGCGCCCCATGGCGAAGTGCTCGGGCGTATGAAACCTTTATCGAGAAGCTCTTTAAGTTGGCTCGATAGCTCGCGCATTTCGGATGGTGCAAGGTGATAAGGAGCTTTAGCAACTGGAGTAGCTCCGGGAACTAAATCGATACGGAATTCGACATCTCGAGTAGGGGGTAAACCGGGTAAATCGTCGGGAAAGACCTTAGGAAATTCACAAACAACGGGAACGTCTTTATAAGTCTTCTTTTCTTTCTCCGGGTTCACGATATGAGCGAGGAAAGCAACACATCGCTTTTGCAAGCATTTGTGTGCTCGAGTACATGACAAAAGCATCAACTTCTTTGAGGGAGTTTCACCGTAAACATGAAGTTGATCACCGTTAGGAAGGGGGAAACGAATCATTTTATCGAAGCATACAACTTCAGCTTGATTCTCGCAAAGAAAATCCATGCCTACTATGATATCGAAGCTACCTAACTACATAGGTATGAGATTGATCGAGAAGATGTGGCTGTTGAGATCGAGAGAACAACCACGTAAGACGGAATTAACGATAACGGTTCTTCCGGTGGCGACTTCCACATCGAAAGTCTTTGGGAGTTTAGCGCGCTTACATTTTAAAACCTTTTCGAATTCTAATGATACAAAACAGTTATCGGCACCAGTATCAAATAAACATGAAGCATAAATACCATTAACGATAAACCTACCATTGACAACATTGTTGTCATTCTGAGCCTGGCAGTGATTGAGGTTAAAGGCTCTGCCACGCGCAGCTTGTGGTTGCTGCTGCTGCTGCTGCGGCGTCTGAGGCTGCTGCGGTGCTGGCCGCTCTTGCTTGACAGGATGATTCAGACAGACGTTGGCGAAATGATTCAGATCACCACACACATAGCACACACGTGCTTTTGGAGCTTGCTGCTGATTGGCTTGAGGAGGAGCGGGTAAAGCTGGAGCTGCTGGAGCCTGAGGAGCTGGCTGACTAGGAACTGATCATCATCTCACAGTAAAGTGGCCGTAGATATTGCAGTTTGTGCAAAACACGGCAGTTGCCACCAACGACATGTTGATAAGGGCACTTAGGGCACAGAGGGTGAGGTCCGGTATACGCACGCTTAGCTGGGGGTGCGTTCGGCTGTGGATTTGCTGGAGCAGTGAGGGCATAATTCTTACTCGGGTTTCCTCTTTTGCATCCCTGACGCTTTCCCTTTGGTTCACTCGATACTTCGGTAGCGGCGGTTGGTTCGGCGACGGCTTGATTGGTGACTTTGGCAGAGTTCTTGAAGTAACCATCCTAAACTCGCTGATCGTTGATCTCAGCGGCGAGCATGTAGGTTTCCTCGATGGTTGTAGTACGAGCAACTTTCATGAAACTTGCAACACACTCGGGTAAACCACGGATGTACTTGTTGATAGCTTTCTCCGTCGTCTCAACCTGGCTGGGACAGATGATGCTCAAAATCTTAAACCGAGCAGTAAAACTAGCATTGTCAGGACCATCCTGCTTGATGCCCGAAACTCATTCTCGAGCTTTTGCATTTCATGCGGAGGCCAGAACTCCTTCATCATTACTTCCTTGAGTTCCTCCCAAGATAGATTGTAAGCTTCATCATTTCCACGCTTGTTTCTTTCGGTTGTCCACCAGTCGAGAGCACGGGACTGGAAGACTCCGGTAGCATTCACAGTGCGGAGGTCATCGGGGCATCCACTTTGCCTAAAAGTGACCTTAATAGCATCGAACCAGTGAAACATAGAAGTCGGTCCGTCATTTCTCGTGAAGGCGAGAGGTGCACAAGCCTTGAAGTTCTTGAAGCTGAATCGCGGCTTGGGATTTTCAGCTTTCGAGTCGACCGATGAGTTACTGCTCACGGAATGAATTTCCGAGACGATTTGCGGAATGACTTTAGCTATCTCCTTGGCTACCATTGTAGCGATACGCTTGTCGGCGTTGCTGCGCTGGAGATTCCTTCGGGTGTGCGATCCCATAGAAGACATCTACACGACGGATTTAGATTAGATGAGATTCGATTATAATAGAGTTATGTTTAAATATTTATTATTATTATTATTATTATTATTGTTAGTCATACAAGGCACGTAAACACGTAGGCACATAAGCACGTAAGCACATAATCCACGTAAGCACACACTTTGCACGTATTCACCTTCTAATTAAACATTATGTGTAGTGCGATATGAGATGCGATATAATAGCGAGATGTAAACGAGATATATGCGATATATAATAGCGAGATAGGTGAGATAATACCGCGTATGAGACATACATGTCCTCATAGGCGTAAGCGAGTTAAGCGATTAGTTTGGTTGGTGTATTAATTTAGCATTTTAGATTTCGAGAGTTGTGCGAGTAGTGCATGCGTTTAGGAGTGTAAAGCGAGAAATCGATAATGCAAGGAATATATAAATAAAGCGAGAAATTGAATAAAGCGAAAATTCTCAAAATTTTAAACACATAAATAATAATAAACTCGATGATGCGTAAATCGATGATATAGGCTTAAATCAATTGGGAGTGTCCGGGGTTTTGAGACGTTGACTATCCAAAGTGATTCGACTACCCTTTGCATTTGGACCCACGCTTTGGCCTAATAGATAAACGTTCTCACAACAAGCGGCTAACGACGTTTACCCTTCCAGTTAATACGTGTTCCAAACCATCGGCATAACCGAGACTTTGGTGAGATTGAAAATCGAAGCACGGAATTAGTTATTAAGATGCGGGTTTCACCCCTAACTTAACAACGTCATTCCTAGTTGTGGCCACGCTCACCGATCACATCGGGCGTTCCACTAGATAGAAAGGGAGATGTTTGTCGAGGTTTTGATGTCACTCCTAACTCAACGAAGATATCTCGTGATGAGTAATACGTGGAACGAGTGAACTTATTGAGAGTTCTTGGTTTTCACACCTAATCTCGACTTGATCACTCGTTTTTTGTGATATGAGCGTTTCCAAGCGTGTATTATTGTATTAGCCTTAGGAAAGGCACATTTAATAATTTATGGCAAGTAGTTTAACATTTAAGTCAAAGATGGGTCAATCGGGTACTTAAACATGCTACTAGGTCGAACATGGGAATTCTACCTATTATCCTAAGGAATTAGCTATGATACCAATCTGTCACACCCCAACCTATGGCGGAATCATCGGGGTAGTGGCACTAGGCGAATCAGATTGATCAAGAGATTCATAACAACCATTTCAAAGATAATAATCAACATTCAATATCCCATACTATCAAACTCATAAACCTTCAAAAAACCATTACATTTCAACAAAATCCCTTAAACATAATCCAATTCGATCTCCCCTAGATTTTATTACAAACCATTCTAAACAAACTAACACAACGAACTAAACTACGCATGCAACATCCAAGCATCCAATGCTAAAATCCTCAACCTGTTACATACGTTAGAATACAAGTCAATACAATTAAGTAAAGGTGAGCATACGAGTGTGAATAATACTAGCATAGTCGAGAAAGCGTTTACGAAACAATCTAATTACATATCATGATACACCAAAACACTTAACATAACATAGGCTAATTTCTCATGCTAACTACCGTGAAAAGGCTTGTGCGACCATCCTAACTAGACCCCGTCGGGTGTTAGCCAAACTATAGTACTGTACTAGCTAAGGAGGAAAGTTAACAAAAGTAAGTCATAGTCACATGTTTCTAGTATCATGTATCGATCATATACAATCAGATTATTCGCGTGTGATAAACAGTTTTGATTTGTGAAGTGATTTTGATATAGGAACGTATGTAACACCCAAAAAGTGCATTTAAGCGAAAATGGGTCAAGTATACTCACTGTGGGTGCGTTTAGGTAAGATTAGAGGATCTGAGGAGAGTCGTGAAGAGCGCCGGATCAGCCTGCATACGCGAACGGAAGTGCATCAGTCTCCGAAAAGCTGAAATGTTTAAGTTTGGATTGAACAGTAGCCAAGTTCGGGCGAACTTGTATGTAAACATAAAGTTCGAGCGAACTTGCTATGTTTTACTGAACAGAGAGTCAAGTTCGAGCGAACTTTCAGTTAACCTTGATGGGTGAGACAAGTTCGGCCGAACTTGTGAAGTTTCCTGAGAAACTTGACAAGTTCGAGCGAACTTGGGGTTTCCTGAAGAGAATTTTGTGCATTTCTAGGGGTCAAGTTCGGCCGAACTTGACCCCTAGAGGGCAAGTTCGAGCGAACTTGACATGCTGTGTTGACAAAATCAGTGCAATCTCGAGCGAACTTGATGTTTTCGGTCCAAAATCTTGCGTTTTCGCGTCGTTTGCTGAGTAAAATCGAGTGTTCATCCCTCCAACCCTGTGCTACTGAGCAAACATAGGTCGGAGAGGTCATTTTGAGCTGTTTCAGCCGTTTTACAAAAGCGTGGGCTAATCCGGGCTAACTCGGGGTTCGTTCGGGTTAGTCCGGCTTGTGTAAACCAACATAAACGTCCTTGTGCTTCCAGATCTGAGATCTTGAATGACAAATGCTTCGTTTCATATCAGAAAATGAACAAAACATCATCAAAAGTCTGTATTTTGTGTAAAAATCAATGTTCAAAAGGTTTTTGCTCAGATCTAAGCATAGATCTGAGTGAAAAGCAGAAGTTTTATGTAAAAAGATGAAGATTTTGGTAAACAGAGAAGATTTGATGAAAACGAAGGCTACGCCTTGTGCCAAAATCGTTGTAAAACGTTGTAAACGTTGTTGTAATTGAAATCGGGTTGATTCTTACTTAGAACACGAAGGTTTCGGGTTTTGAGAGCTCTGGGCGAACTTACAGCAAGTTCAAATGAGAGGAATGAGCTGGGTATTTATAGGTGAAGGCGAAGATGAGAGTTGATGGAGTGAAGTTCGGCCGAACTTGCATGAACTTCATGCAAGTTCGCGCGAACTTGAGAGAATCTGAGGAGAAGAGCCAAGTTCGACCGAACTTGAGGTCTCTGAGGATTTCAATTGGCCAGCCAAGTTCGGCCGAATTTGGTATCACCAAGTTCGAGCGAACTTGACCCAATTATTGGGTTTTCTCCGTTTATTTCGCGTTAAGGGTGCGTTTGGTTATTCGGTTCGTATTAGTTAGTTATATTCAGCGTTAAATTAAAGCGTTAAGCGTTATAGTTGGTATAATAGTGTGATTTAGCGATTCGAGGGTGCGAGAGCGATGCGATAGCGAGTGTAAACATAACCACAAACATCCACAACACATAAATAACATAAAACCACATAATTAACTGCGTTTTGCAATGCGATGAGATAAGCGATGTGATTTAATAAGCGATTAGATGCGATAATAATGTACAACACCATAAGTAATTAACATAAACTTTATTATTAACCGAATCTCGGGATTACAAAGGTAGATAAACGGGGAAATAGAATGAAAAGATAACAACGAATTTTCGAGTTGTTACAGTCTCCCCTACTTTAGGGAATTTCGTCCCGAAATTCAAGTAGTAGCTGTAACAAAAAGATGCGGGTACTTGGCCTTCATGTCACTTTCCAACTCCCAAGTAAACTCGGCGCCGCGTTTGCCTTCCCATCGGACCTTCACGATAGGGATGCGAGAGCGTCGGAGTTTCTTGGTCTCTCGGTCCATGATTTCCACAGGCTTTTCCACGAAATGGAGAGTCTCGTTGATTTGCAGATCTTCGAGAGGTACATGGAGATTTTCTTCGGCTAGGCACTTTTTGAGATTAGACACGTGGAAAGTCGGGTGGACATTGTTAAGTTCCTCCGGTAATTCGAGACGATAGGCTACTTTACCGATTCTTTCCAGAATCTTAAAGGGACCAACGTATCGAGGCGCTAGCTTTCCTTTCTTGCCGAAGCGGACCACTCCCTTCCAAGGTGCAACCTTTAGGAGAACGTGATCTCCCACTTCGAACTGTAGGGGCTTGTGGCGTTTATCGGCATAACTCTTTTAACGACTCCGAGCTTTCAAGAGATTGTCTCTGATTTGGAGGAACTTTTCCGTCGTTTCTTGAATTAGCTCGGGACCGGTGATTTGCGGTTCTCCGATCTCGTGCCATGCAATAGGCGATCGACATTTTATTCCATACAGTGCCTCAAAAGGAGCCATTTGAATGCTGGTATGATAACTATTATTGTACGAGAATTCGATTAAAGGTAAATGCGTATCCCAGTTACCACCGAAATCTATGATGCACGCACGAAGCATGTCTTCGAGGGTGCGGATCGTTCGTTCAGTCTGACCATCGATCTGAGGGTGAAAAGCGATACTTAGATTAAGCGTAGTACCGAGGACGGATTGAAAGGTCTCCCAGAGATGCGAGGTAAAGTGACCGTCTCGGTCAGAGATGATGTCACGAGGCATCCCGTGTCGACATATAACTTCGTCGGTATAGATTCGGGCTAACCGTTCGACCTTAAAGTCTTCTCGTATAGAAATAAAGTGCGCGGATTTGGTAAGACGATCAACGATAACCCAAATGCTATCGTGACCGGATGAAGTACGCGGGAGCTTGGTAATAAAGTCCATAGCTATACTCTCCCACTTCCACATGGGGATTTCAGGTTGTTCGAGCAAGCCAGAGGGCCTTTGATGTTCGGCTTTAACTTTCGAACAAGTTAAGCACTTTGAGACCTACAAGGCGATATCCTTTTTAATGCCCGGCCACCAGTACTTAGGACGCAGGTCCTGGTACATCTTGTCGGCACCGGGGTGAATGGAATATCGAGATTTATGAGCTTCAGTCATTAGCAATTCACGGAGATTATCACGAGTAGGAATCCAAATACGATTGAGATAGTAGTAAATACCATTAGGCTTAGATACGAGCTGAGTTTCGGCACCACATTTCATTTCATCTTCCAAAGTATTCTCGTTAAAACAGGCGAATTGAGCGGAGCGAATCTTGATTTCGAGATCATTCAAAGCTTGAGAGTCACGAACACTATATACATAGCTTCATCGACTTAGAGCATCGGTGACGACGTTTGCTTTGCCGGGATGGTACCGTATCTCGCGATCGTAATCATTGAGAAGTTCAACCCATCGACGTTGTCGCATGTTTAGTTCTTTTTGATTAAAGATATGTTGTAAGCTCTTATGGTCGGTGATGACCGTACACTTGGTACCGTAAAGGTAGCGTTGCCATATCTTTAATACAAAAACAACCGCACCGAGTTCGAGATCGTGGGTTGTGTAGTTCTTCTCTATGAGTTAATGCGGTAAGCAGAACGACAATTTTCGAGAAGTCGGCGATGAATCGACGGTAGTAACCCGCCAATCCAAAAAATGAACGGATTTCGGAAGCATTCTTCAGTGTAATCCAACTCTTGACAGCTTCGATCTTTGTAGGGTCAACGTGAATTCCTTGACTATTAACGATGTGGCCGAGAAATTGGACTTCTTCGAGCCATAATTCACATTTTGTGAATAGCATAAAGGCGATTACCTTGAAGAAGTTCGAGGACTAGACAAAGATGGCGCGCGTGCTCGTCTCTCGACTTTGAATAGATAAGGATATCATCGATGAAACCAATGACGAAACGATCTAAGAAAGCTTTACACACACGATTCATCAAATCCATGAAGACCGTGGGCGCATTTGCAAGACCAAAAGTCATGACCACGAATTCAAAATGGCCATAGCGAGTACGAAAGGCGGTTTTCAGAATATCTTCATCCAACACGCGTAATTGATGATAACCGGAACGAAGATCAATCTTAGAAAAACAAGTAGCACCTTGAAGCTGATCGAATAAGTCGTCGATACGAGGAAGAGGGTAGCGGTTCTTTATCGTGAGTTTGTTAAGTTCACGATAATCGATGCACATTCGGAACGATCCATCCTTATTTTTCACGAAAAGAACGGGTGCGCCCCATGGCGAAGTGCTCGGGCGTATGAAACCTTTATCAAGAAGCTCTTGAAGTTGGCTAGAACGCTCGCGCATTTCGGATGGTGCGAGGCGATAGGGAGCTTTAGCAACGGGAGTAGCACCGGGAATTAAATCGATAAGGAATTCAACATCACGAGTAGGGGGTAAGCCGGGTAAATCGTCGGGGAAAACTTTAGGAAATTCACAAACAACGGGGACGTCTTTAAAGGTTTTCTTTTCTTTCTCCAAGTTAACGATGTGGGCGAGGACGGCAACGCATTGCTTGCACAAATGCTTGCTCGCTTGGGTACAGGACATAAGCATCAACTTCTTTGAGGGAGTCTCACCGTAAACATGGAGTTGATCACCGTTAGGAAGAGGAAAACGAGTCATTTTATCGAAACAAACAACTTCAGCATGATTTTACGAAGAAAGTCCATGCCTACTATGATATCGAAACTACCTAATTGCATAGGTATGAGATTGATCGAGAAGATGTGGTTGTTGAGATCGAGGAAAACAACCACGTAAGACGGGGTTAACGGTAATGGTTCTTCCGGTGGCGACTTCCACATCAAAAGTCTTTGTGAGTTTAGCGCGTTTACATTTTAAAACCTTTTCGAATTCTAATGATACAAAACAATTATCGACACCAGTATCAAATAAACATGATGCATAAATACCATCAACAAGGAACGTACCGTTGACAACATTGTTGTCATTCTGAGCCTGGCGATGATTGAGATTGAAGGCTCTTCCACGCGCAGCTTGTGGTTGCTGCTGCTGAGGCTGTAGCTGTGGCTGCTGCTGCGGCTCTTGCTTCACAGCTTTTTTTGGGCGGACATTGCTAAGGTGGTTTGGATCTCCACAAGTGTAGCAAGCATGTGCCTTTGGGGCTGGCGCTTGCTGTTGGAACTGCTGCTGATTAGCCTGAGGAGTGCGAGGTGGAGCTGGTGCTGCTGGGGCTTGAGGAGCTGGCTGACGACGACCTGAATGGCAGCTGACAGTAAAGTGGCCGTATATGTTGCTGTTGGTGCAGAAGCGACAGTTGCCTCCAACTGCGTGATGATAAGTGCACTTTGAGCACAAAGGATGAGGACCAGTGTATGCACGCTTTGCTGGAGGTACGTTTAGTGCGGCTGAATGAAGCGGTTGAGGGTTCGGTGGAGCAGTAAGTGTACAGTTCTTGCTCGGGTTTTCTCTCTTGCGACCTCGGCGACTTGACTTTGACTCTCGAGACTGATCGGAGGGAGATACTGATTCGGTGATGGCTTGATTCGCGACCTTGCTGTTCTTGAAGTAACCAGCTTGTACACATTTGTCGTTGATCTCTGCTGCAAGCTGATAAGTTTCCTCAATGGTAGTGGGTCGCGTTGCTTGAACAAAATCAGCGATGCAATCGGGTAGAGAACGGACGTATTTCTTGATTGCTTTCTCGGTAGTGTCCACCTGACCGGGACAGATAATGCTCAACTGCTTAAACGAGCTGTTAGGCTAGCATTGTCTGGACCGTCTTGTTTGATATCCCAGAACTCATTCTCCAGCTTTTGAACCTCATGTGGAGGACAAAACTCTTTCACCATGATTTCCATGAGTTCCTCCCAAGTGAGCCCGTAAGCTTCGTCGTTCCCGCGCTTGTTGTGCTCCGCTGTCCACCAATTGAGAGCCCTTGATTGGAACATGTCGGTAGCATTGATAGTGCGCAGAGCTTCGGGACATCCACTCTGGCGGAAAGTAACCTCGATATAATCGAACTAGTGGAACATAGCACTCAGTACTTCGGTGCCAGAGAAGGTAAGAGGTCCACATGCTTTAAATTGCTTGAAGCTGAAGGATGTCTTTGGTGTGTTGGACTTGGAATCCACGGACGAATTGCTGCTGACAGCATGGATTTCGCTGACGATCTGGGGGATGAATTTAGCCATTTGCTTGGCTACCAGTGAAGCGATGCGCTTGTCAGTGTTGTTGCGCTGGATGTTCCTCCGCGTGTGAGATCCCATGGAAGACATCTACATGAAGGATTTGATTAGATGAGATTCGATTATAGTAGGTTTATGTTCAAAAGTTTACTTATTATTATTATAATTCAAGTAAGGCACATAATGACGTAAGCACGTATCCACATAAACATGTAAGCACATAAGCACGTAAACACATAAGCACGTAAGCACATAATTCACGTAAGCATATACTTTGCACGTATTCACCTTCTTATAAGTAAAGCGTAGCGTGTTCGAGATGTGATTTAATAGCGTAATAAGCGAGTGAGGCGGCGTATGAGGCACGAATGCCCTCATGAGCGTAGGCGAGTTGCGCGATAGTTTGGTTGGTGATTAATTAGCGTTTTAGATTACGAGAGCTGTGCGAGTAGTGCATATATCGATGGAGGGTAAAGGTGATAAATCAAGAATACGAGAAATCGATAAAGCGAGAAATCGAATAAAGCGTAAAATCCATAAGTTCAAACACATAAATAATAATAAAACTCGATGATGCGTGAAATCGACGATTATAGGTTTAAATCAATTGGGAGTGTCCTGGGTTTTGAGACAGCGACTACCCAAAGTGGTTCGAAAATCCTCTGAATTCGGACATACGATTTGGCCTAATAGACAAATGCTCTCGCCATACAATGGTTAACGGCATTCATCCCTCCAGTTACGTCATGTTCCGAGTCATCAAAATAGTCGAGACTTTGGTGAGATTGAAAATCGAGGAGTGAAACTAGTTATTAAGATGTGGGTTTCACCCCTAACTTAACAACTTCATTCCTAGTTGTGGTTGTGCTCACCGATCACATCGGGAGTTCCACTAGATAGATACGGAGATTTTTGTCGAGGTTTGGATATCATTCCTAACTCAACGAATGTATCTCGTGCGAGAGGATGCACGGAGTGAATGATCTTATCGAGAGTTCTTGGTTTTCACACCTAATCTCGACTTGATCACTCGTTTGTGTGATACGAGCGTTTTTCAGTGTGTATTGTGGTTGCTTTAGGAAAAGCAATGTTTAAAAGTTCAATTTAAAGGGTTTTGGTCAAGTTCAGGCGAACTTGGCATCAGCTTGATGTCAAGTTCTAGCGAACTTGTTCAATCCCTGTTGAACTTGTTTGGTGTTGAGAGGACTGACAAGTTCGGGCGAACTTGGTCAAGTTCGGGGCGAACTTGCCCCCAGGTTCAGGCGAACTTGTCTGTTCGTATTAGTTTCAGCGTTTAATCGATGCGTAACAATCTGATTTGGTGTCCTAACTATAGACTAGGTCAAACATGGCAGTTCCACCTAATTTTCCATATAGTTATGGCTCTGATACCAATCTGTTACACCCCAACCGATGGCAGAAACTGTAACATCCGTCAAAAAAAGGGTTTCCAAAAACCCGCTTCATTTATTAACCGAACATCCAATTAAAATTTTCGTTGCATGTTTAGAGCTCAAACAAATTTAAACAATACATAATTAATAAACATTTTAGAATTTAAAAACTATAATTATTAAAAATTAAAAATTAGTGCAAAAAATAATAATAACAAGCTGCCGGGTTTCGAAGCCGGGTCAACTAGTTCACCAAACAAACACTTCACCGCACCGCCACTTGCTTCCTTTGTGAATATTACGAAACAAATAAAACTTAAGATGAGATCCGGATTCAAACCAGAAACAGCCGCTCTAAATCACCGGCTATCATCAAGAAAACCGGATGTTTCTCGTCAATCCTCGAATGTAACCGATAGACTCAATCAAGGAGTCAACAATCCCCAATCGGTTATGCAATCAGTTAGTCAATTTCATCTTGAATGAGTTTTTTTTTAAATCGAAATCATGTGTGATATTGGGCACTATAAATATCGACCCTTTCACTCATAGGAACCCGCTCACTTCCTTCACAAATTACCTCTATTTTATCTGCTCAACCTTCTGCTCGTCGGAAAGTCCATTTGCAACTCGCCGGATTTCGCCGCAAGATGCCGGAATTCGGGTGTAATCATCAGAGGTGTCACCGGAGAATCTGCAGCCACCATTCGGTATATAATCACCTTCTCTATCCTTGTGTTTAATGTTGTATCAGGATCGAATCGAATTAACAAGATTCAAATGATCGATCCTGAAACAGTGGACTTCAAATGAAGAAGATGAAGTCTGATCAGTCTATGAATATAATTAAAATCGGTGTTTTAAACGAGTTAGACACACAGTCCAGCGGTGGACTGTGTGCATTTCATGCTATTGATACCGAGTTCGATTCGTACACTTAAACGGTCTACTGTGATAAATCTCAATTTTTTTGAAAGGCCCCAGAACACCTTCCAGTTAGTATTTAAGTTTAATAAAAACCAGTATTCTAACCAGGTTAGACACACAGTCCAGCGGTGGACTGTGTGCAAAGTTAAACCACAGGTCCCGAGTTCGAATCCTGCTTCTGTAACCGGTTCTGGCAATTATCAAGTTTTTAAATAAAGACATAAATGAATTAATCTAATTTGTATATATATATAATTAAAAACGAGATTATTTCGGGTTAGACACGTAGCTCAGTTGGTAGAGCGACGTGCACGCGTACGGGAGGTCACGAGTTCGAACCTCACTCAGCGCATATAATAAACACGGTCCGACCGGTCCAACGGCCCGGTCAACGCTCGGTCAACGGTCAAAAAGTCAAAATTTTTATTTTCTTTTATTTATTTATTTTATTTAAAAATCAATTAAAAATACTTAAAAATAATATTTTTTTTAAAGTTAGAAAATGACCTTAAACTTACAAAAATAAATCTAAAAAAAATCCTATTAAAATTGTTAATAAAATCCACTTATTTACCAAACCATTATGTTATTATTTAGGTTAGTTTCTCTCGTTGTTAAATCCAAATTCGTGCGCATTCATCATCAATCCAAGAAACGCAACCACTGTGAGTGAATTCTTACAAATTCCCCTTTTTATTCATGTTTTGGGGTGTATCATGTGTCGCTTAAATTAATTCGCTTATTCAAACTCGTGCTATACCATTATATGATCTAAACTTAGAATGTAAATATTGTTTGTTGTGATGTATTACATATTGTCAAGTTGTGTGCAAATTATTCATTAGGCCCATCAGTTCCTCATGGGAGACGAGTTGAACAATGCATGCCTCAAAAACATTCATTAGGCCCATCAGTTCGTTGAACAACGCGTGCCTCAAAATCAATCATTTGGTGTATATGTGTGCAATAATTAATATTATGTGTTTTGTGATTAAATTTACATTTACGTTTACTCATGTGTGGTTATGCATTTTATTTTATAATCGATACAATAAACACGTTTAAATGTTTTCATAGGATTCACTCGCCAACTTTTTGTTGACCCAAAAACCATTTTTTACACATGATACAGGTGGACAGGTTGAAGCAAGGAACACATAGGAAATTGCCTTAGAAGAAAAATAATGAAGTCTTGAAAAATGTATAGAACATGTTGTACTAGTATGATTGATTGTAATGATTCTCCTTTAAATAGAAATAATAAATATGAAACGTTATAATAAATGTCATGAGCTTTGATGAAAACCAAATCATGCCCCAATCACCTTTTCCACTGCGGGTCGGGGTGTGACAGATTGGTATCAGAGCTTTTGACTATAGGGATATAGGATAGGTTATGGGACCCTTAGAGCCTATACTATAGTTGATTAGATTTTAATTGTTTATGTGGTTACATGCAAACTCATGATGTTTATTTGTTTCATATTTATTACATACACAAATGCATGCAAACACTTCCAATATTATGTTTTGTGATACTAAATGAATCATACTTATAGTCGAACATAACATGCTTACATATACAATCATCACGCATATTTCAATGTTCACATATTCAAATCATCCTACTTCCGTTATTCAAGATTTTGTCGCATTTTTCATTTTTCAATCTCATCAAAGTGAGTTCTACGACGGGCATGTAGTAACTGTAAGGGTACGAGTACCGGTAGTCGGAACGTACTGTCTAGGTTGGCATTCGTATAAATCCAATATAACGGACCAGTTTGCCTACCTGGGGACTAACGATGAGAGTACGAAGGACCTATTAGGCCAAAGCATGCCACACCAAACGTCATTCGAACTAACCCCACTTTGAGGTATCACCGTGTCCACACCTGGATACATTCCGAATATCATACGTTACATACATATTTCTCGATTTTCTCCGGGTTTTAGTGTACGTAACCAGGCTAACACATGCGAACCATATGAAAAACCCGGTAATCATGGGGGCCCACATGATTACGAAGGTGAAGTATGGCGGCATGCAAGGCCCAATTACGAGCAAAGCCCAAGACATCCTATGGATGTAGTAGATTTATTATTCTATATTTATTTTATGTTCATTCCTAAATACGACACATGACACCTAAAACGTCAAACTCCTACTCTCGATGCGTATTTCTTGTAGATGTCTTCCAGTCTCTCTCGTAGAAAAATGAGATCAGGAAAATCCCGCGAGCGCATGGCTGCCCAAATCGCTCAACAAATGGCGGCCGTAATACCCAACATCGTAGTTCAAGTTCAACAGGCCCTTACCGCTAATCCCGTCAACCCAATCCACCAAGAAGATCAAAACATTGTCAATCCTCCCCCAAAAGCCACTAAATGCACCTTCAAGCATTTCAAATCTTGTGATCCTCCAAAATACGAAGGGACTGAAGGTGTCACCGCTCTCCTCCATTGGTTGGAGGAGATGGAAAACACTTTCCTCAATTGCGACTGTCCCGATGATCGCAAGGTGCGATATGCTACCGGTAGTTTGTTTAGAGTAGCACTTACATGGTGGAATACAGAGAAGGCCAAGTGAGGTGTTGAAGATGCTATGACTTTGACTTGGGAAGAGTTGAAGGAAATCATGACAAGACGGTTTTGTCCAAGAAGCGAAATCAAGAAATTGGAAGATGAGTTCTATTCTTTGAAACAAAAGGAGGGCGACCACACCACATACAACAAGAGATTCCTTGAGTTAAATCAAATGGTCCCCAACTTGTTCACTCCCCTCTACCATTTGATCGAGCACTACATTCGAGGTCTTCCTTCAAAAATTCAAGACTCTGTAATAAGTACCACACCTGCAACTTTGGAAACAGCAATGGAGTTAGCTACGGAGCTCACCGAAAACCGCATACGTAATAAAGACTTCAAGGAGGAGAAGATGAAGGATAAAGCATCAACTGAAACCTCAAACTCCACCCAAACCGAATCCCCTTCTCAAACCACTTCTAAGAGAAAACGAAATGGACAAATCTTCGCTGTCACCCAACACAACCAACCAGCTTCACAAGCCATACCCCTCCAAGCTATCCCAATCACTCAAGTAGCACCCAACTCAACTTACCCAAATAAGAAACCTTACTTTGGACCTCACCCTCAATGCAACACCTGTTTTTATCACCATCCATCTACCTTACCTTGTCGACTATGTGCGAATTGTGGACGCTATGGTCATTTGAGCAAGGTTTGCCGCACCTCTCAAAACTAAACCTCACCCCCTACTCAAAACATGATCCAAACATATCAACAACCCAATACCCCATGTTTCCATATGTTCGAGCTTGTTTTAATTGTGGCGACCCTACCCACTTTAGAAACACGTGCCCTCGATTGGTTAACATCATAAACGCCCAAGCTCAAGCAAACCCAGTTAACCAAGCAAATCAAGAAAACCTAACCACTAGGCCACCAGCAAGAGGAAGAGCTTACAACATCAACGCCAATCCTATTGAAGATAATAACGGCCCAAACGAACCACCCAACTAGTTTTCTTCACCAAAAATCAAGATTCAACTCCAACCGCTTAGTTTTTATGTTTTTCTTTATGTTATCTCAATCTTCACGTATCTCAATTATAAATTGGAAATTTATCCAAGAATCTTAATGCGAATTACTATTCCAGTTTTGTTTTATACTCATTGATTTAACATTCATATCATCATACATCTCGACGTATCTCAATCTCATCATTCAAAGAAGTTGGGTTTTGTCTCACTTCTACATAGACTAACCTCTTCATCATAACAAACGAGAGAGGTACTGTCATCATTCAAACATGTATACTTTCAGAATTAAGACTCAAGTTTTGGTTGTTGTGTTTGTTTATGTTTTAGAGTCACATAGAACTAATCATAATTTACTGATAAAGCCAATGAAAATCTGACAAGAATATGGTGGATACGCCGCTGGTACTTCCTACATATAAGTATTCTTGCCAAAGGATCAGAGGCATTGTCAGGCGGTTATGAGAAGTTCCATGTAGGATTTAGTAATGTCATGGTTGAAGTTTGTTTTATACTCACTGATTTAGCATTCATATCATCATACATCTCAACGTATTTCAATCTCATCATTCAAAGAAGTTGGGTTGTGTCTCACTTCTACATAGACTAACCTCTTCATCATAACAAACGAGAGAGGTACTGTCATCATTCAAACATGTATACTTTCAGAATTAAGACTCAAGCTTTGGTTGTTGTGTTTGTTTATGTTCTAGAGTCACATAGAACTAATCATAACTTACTGATAAAGCCAATGAAAATTTGACAAGAATATGGTGGATACGCCGCTGGTACTTCCTATATATAAGTATTCTTGCCAAAGGATCAGAGGCATTGTCAGGCGGTTATAAGAGGTTCCATGTAGGTTTTAGTGGTAGAAGTTTTGTTATATGATATAACCTTATCTTTCCAAATGTATCAAATCTCTCAAAAACTCATATGCATAAAATCATACTTAGTCAATCAACTCTGTTTATCCATGTTCCGTATTCTTACACTTTAGGCATCAAAAAGTGATTCCTGTAGCCGGGTATTCAACCCTTACTAGGAACGTTACCGCCTCAAATAAAATTTAAACTCTCACCCTCTTCTAATTATGTAATTGTCAAATTAAAACATCCTCCCTCCGAGTCAAATATACCACTACTACTTAAATTTCGGGACGAAATTTCTAAAAGTAGGGGATACTGTAACATCTGTCAAAAAAATGGGTTTCCAAAAACCCGCTTCGTTTATTAACCGAACATCGAGTTAAAATTTTCGTTGCATGTTTAGAGCTTAAACAAATTTTAAACAATACATAATTAATAAACATTTTAGAATTTAAAAACTATAATTATTAAAAATTAAAAATTAGTGCAAAAAAAATAATAACAAGCTGCCGGGTTTCGAACCCGGGTCAGCTAGTTCACCAAACAAACACTTCACCGCTCCGCCACTTGCTTCCTTTGTGGATATAATGAAACAAATAAAACTTAAGATGAGATCCGGATTCAAACCAGAAACAGCCGCGCTAAATCACCGGCTATCATCAAGAAAACCGGATGTTTCTCGTCAATCCTCGAATGTAACCGATAGACTCAATCAAGGAGTCAACAATCCCCAATCGGTTATACAATCAGTTAGTCAATTTCATCTTGACCGAGTTTTTTTTAAATCGAAATCATGTGTGATATTGGGCACTATAAATATCGACCCTTTCACTCATAGGAACCCGCTCACTTCCTTCACAAATTACCTCTATTTATCTGCTCAACCTTCTGCTCGTCGGAAAGTCCATCTGCAACTCGCCGGAGTTCGCCGCAAGACGCCGGAATTCGGGTGTAATCATCAGAAGTGTCACCGGAGAATCTACAGCCACCATTCGGTATATAGTCACCTTCTCTATCCTTGTGTTTAATGTTGTATCAGGATCGAATCGAATTAACAAGATTCAAATGATCGATCCTGAAACAGGGGACTTCAAATGAAGAAGATGAAGTCTGATCAGTCTATGAATATAATTAAAATCGGTGTTTTAAACGAGTAGACACACAGTCCAGCGGTGGACTGTGTGCATTTCATGCTATTGATACCGAGTTCGATTCGTACACTTAAACGGTCTCCTGTGATAAATCTCAATTTTTTTGAAAGGCCCCAGAACACCTTCCAGTTAGTATTTAAGTTTAATAAAAACCAGTATTCTAACCAGGTTAGACACACAGTCCAGCGGTGGACTGTGTGCAAAGTTAAACCACAGGTCCCGAGTTCGAATCCTGCTTCTGTAACCGGTTCTGGCAATTATCAAGTTTTTAAATAAAGACAGAAATGAATTAATCTAATTTGTATATATATATAATTAAAAACGAGATTATTTTGGGTTAGACACGTAGCTCAGTTGGTAGAGCTGCGTGCACGCGTACGGGAGGTCACGAGTTCGAACCTCACTCAGCGCATATAATAAACACGGTCCGACCGGTCAACGGTCAAAAAGTCAAAATTTTTATTTTCTTTTATTTATTTATTTTATTTAAAAATCAATTAAAAATACTTAAAAATAATATTTTTTTTAAAGTTAGAAAATGACCTTAAACTTACAAAAATAAATCTAAAAAAAAATCCTATTAATATTGTTAATAAAATCCACTTATTTACTGAACCATTATGTTATTATTTAGGTTAGTTTCTCTCATGGTTAAATCCAAATTCGTGCGCATTCATCATCAATCCAAGAAACGCAACCACTGTGAGTGAATTCTTACAAATTCCCCTTTTTATTCATGTTTTGGGGTGTATCATGTGTCGCTTAAATTAATTCGCTTATTCAAACTCGTGCTATACCATTATATGATCTAAACTTAGAATGTAAATATTGTTTGTTGTGATGTATTACATATTGTCAAGTTGTGTGCAAATTATTCATTAGGCCCATCAGTTCCTCATGGGAGACGAGTTGAACAACGCATGCCTCAAAAACATTCATTAGGTCCATCAGTTCATTGAACAACGTGTGCCTCAAAATCAATCATTTGGTGTATATGTGTGCAATAATTAATATTATGTGTTTTGTGATTAAATTTACATTTACGTTTACTCATGTGTGGTTATGCACTTTATTTTATAATCGATACAATAAACACGTTTAAATGTTTTCATAGGATTCACTCGCCAACTTTTTGTTGACCCAAAAACCATTTTTTACACATGATACAGGTGGACAGGTTGAAGCAAGGAACACATAGGAAATTGCCTTAGAAGAAAAATAATGAAGTCTTGAAAAATGTATAGAACATGTTGTACTAGTATGATTGATTGTAATGATTCTCCTTTAAATAGAAATAATAAATATGAAACTTTATAATAAATGTCATGAGCTTTGATGAAAACCCAATCATGCCCCGATCACCTTTTCCGCTGCGGGTCGGGTGTGTGACAGAAACATCGGGGTGCGGCACTAGGCGAACCGGATTATCTCATGAGAGATTACATAACACTATTTAAGCGTTAATATCTCATACTACTAACATAAAATCCTCAAACAGGTTACAAAATTCAAGCATTCTCATAATACAAATCAAGTTCGATATCCCCTAGATTTCTATTACAATTTCTAGATGCCAAATCCTAACCCATTTGCAAAGTAGACAAATCCTCAACCTGCCACATATGTTAAAATAAAACGTCAATACTATTAAGTAAATGTGAGCATACAGGTTTGCGTACATAATAGATATAAAAAACGTTTAGCATACACCGCATGGCATACGTAAGAGTTGTGAACTATGTATCAACTAGATTCAAGTAAGCCAACAAACCACGATTGATCGAGGCACGCGAACAAGTGTCCACATCCTAAAGAGAAAATAAATGAGAAATAAAAATGCGAGCCTTAACAACCCCGGGCCTCCGGGTGGCGGGTCAACCTCTAGTATACTATCATGTTAAGGGTGGCATACAAGCAATCAAGTAGCACATAAAATTCAGCAGATTTCACGTATAGTCATGTATAGGTGGGATGCGAATAAGCGTTTGATTTATGTGATGTGATTTGATAAAGGAACATATGTGACACCCAAAAGTATGTTTAAGCGTAAAAGGGGTTCAAGTATACTCACAGTTGGTGCGTTTTGAGAGAAGAGACGAGATCTGAGATGAGTTGAGGAGAGCGTCGGATCAACCTGCAAGTGAACAGAAGTGCATCAGTTTTCCAAAATGCTGAAATAGTGAACGGGTGAAAGAACAGCAGACACGTTTGGGTGAACTTGTACTATGAGGTACAAGTTCGGGCGAACTTGTATGTCTTAACTTACTGGAGGTACAAGTTCGGGCGAACTTGTCTGGTTTCCTGAGAAACTGACAAGTTCGGGCGAACTTGCCCTATTTGCTGAGGGTTAATACAAGTTCGGGCGAACTTGTCTAATTCTTTTGGGAATTGGGCAAGTTCGGGCGAACTTGTCTGATTTGTTGAAGTTTAAGGCAAGTTCGGGCGAACTTGGTCACCATTCTAGTGACAAGTTCGAGCGAACTTGCTCTATTCCGAGCGAACTTGACTGTTTTGGCATCCAAATCGTGCGTTTTCGCGTAGTTTGCTAAGGAAATCGAGTGTCCATCCCTCCAAACTTAAGCCACTGAGTAAAACTTATACTGGAGAGGTCTTTTGGAGCGAGTTTAGCCATTTTACAGAAACTCGGGCTAATCCGGGCGAACTTGAAGGTTCGTACGGGTTAATGCAGCTTGTGTAAAGTGATGATTTCGTCCTTGTGATTCCGGATCTGGGATCTTGCTTGACAACGCCTCGTTCCACTTCAAAGTGAATGAAACATACGTCTTTTAGTCCGAATATTGTGTAAAAATCGATGTTTAAAAGGTTTTACTTAGGTCTAAGTGAAAAACAGAAGTTTTATTGAAAAAGACGAAGATTTTCGTAAACAGAAAAGATTTTATGAAAACGAAGGCAAAGCCTTGTGCAAAATCGTTTTAAAACATTGTTGTAGCTCGAAAACGGGTTGAATCTTACTTAGAAAACAAAGGGTTTCGGTTCTGGGGAGCTCCGGGCGAACTTGCAGCAAGTTCAAATGAGGAGAGGAGCTGAGTATATATAGGTGAGGTGAGAATGGAGTGGGTAGACATCAAGTTCGGGCGAACTTGTATCAAGTTCGGGCGAACTTGCTTGTTTCCCTGGTTTTGAGACGAGTTCGGTCGGACTTGTGGTTATTTGGAGATTTCAGGAGCCTGGACAAGTTCGGGCGAACTTGTGATGCACAAGTTTGGCCGAACTTGACCTATTGGCCAAGTTTTGTTTGATTATTTCCCGTTAAGAGTTCGTCTGGCGATTCGGTTCGTATTAGATGGTTATATTAAGCGTTATAATTGATATAATAGTGCGATTTAGCGATTCGTGTGTGTGAGAGCGCTGCGATAGCGAGTGTAACCATAACATAAACTAATATAACACACATAAAATATAATTCCTCATAATTATCTGCATTTTGCGATGCGATGAGATAAGCGATACGATGGCACAAGTGTTGATTAAACAATAACACACTCGGTTATTAAAGTAACATAGTTACTTTGTGTTTGCGATTGAATTTAGCGTTGAGTTTAATAAGTGATTAGATGTAATATAGTTGTGACAAAACATAAATATCTAACATAAACTTTCTGATAATCGAATCTCGGAGTGTGGATACAAATACAAATGAAGTAAACAGGAACAAAATAACAACGAAATTTACGAGGTGTTACAGCCATGATCAAAACATGTGATGCAATTAATTAAATGCATGATATACGTACCAATCTATGGGTATTCTATGTTCTAGAAATGGCCCCAAAACGAGCAGAAAATATGACTGAGACTGATATCTCACAACTGATAAACCAACAATTACAAATGGTGATCTGAGTTGATGTCGTAGTCTCACACAAATTTAATCCAAATACTACTAAATAGTTAGCGGTAAGTGGGTATCAAACACACGGAGTTTGTGGAATATGCGTTCACTAAGTAGCTTTGTTAAGTAACTAATTTTAAACTAAATGCAGAAAATAATTTCAATGATTGGATTGGTTGGTTTAAGTAACTAAAATTAGCTAAAAATGCTTATCAAAGGTTGTAAGTTAGAAATGAGAGAATATGTCTTCCCCCAGTTTCAGGTTTCCATGAATGATAATGTTGATGCTTAATTAGGAAGAACTAAATAGACATAGTTCATGAAAATGGGTTTGATTGTGATAAAAGGGGACCAAGTGCTTGGATTACAAGAACGCAAGATTGTCACCCGATGATCAATTACATATAGCCAACCCCGAATCCCTCCCAATAAATCTCGATTGCCAACGGCACCAAGAACCGATGGTTTAGAAAACGATGTTCAACAATATCAACAATTACAATCAAACTGATAAACACCACAATAACATAACCAAAATGATCAAATTATTGTCCTACAAATAACATAAACATCAACAATCATTCAAAGGAAAACCTTACAATCCGGAGGAAAACATATGAAAACTTAGCCACACATAACTTGGTTGGTCATCACTTCAATTCTAATGTTCATACGAATCAAAACAAGATACCGAATGATTAAACAACCCCAAATATTGTCTTGAAACCTAATTTTCACCCTTGGAACTGCTCTCAAATGAATACCAATGATAAGATAACTGAAAAGACACACCAAACTCAAGTTTTATGGCAGGTACACATTTTGCGACGGGGACCACGTAAGCTACGGCACCACCGTAGCTTACGGTGGTAATAATAAAACCCTACGGTGATAATCTTCTGCCTTACGGCGCACAAGTTTGAATCAGGGGTCACCAAAGCTTACGGTGCCCACTGTCAGCTACAGTGAAGCTCTCTTTCAGCTACTTTTGGTCTTTAGATAACTCCTATATCACCTTCTCACCTCCACTAGTTCCGACCTTCATTCCAAAGCTCAATTCTACTTCTTTAATGATGATCTTAACCTGCAGCATCTAATAACCGTAGTTATCTAATTCAAAGCAAAAGACCGATTAAGTGTACGATCTTTATAACAATTAAGCCACATAAGGGTTGTCCTACGGACCACCCTTCGTGATCCTATCTGTAGTAGCACAGGTCATCGCTGGTACAAACACAAACTAACCTAATCCCCAGCCTAACCCTAATGTTGTTCTGGCTGTTCCGAACAACATAAGGTCGGGATGCACGTACAAACTACGGAAGGCAAACCAATGGAGTTCAATGGCATTGAAGGGCTAACAGGAATCATACGATGGATCAAGAAAACCCAGGTGGTCATTAATATCACTAATTGCCCGGTAGACTGTATCGTGAAGTATGCGACATCCATGTTTGTTGACTATGCCTTAAACTTGTGACATCCCGGTTTTTCGGACAACTTAAACGCAATACTTGTCAAATAAATTATGTGCTACGTATTAAACGTTTATAAGTTGGTGTGTTATTATGTGATATCCGAGTTCGTGTTTTATGTTAGTTATAATGTATAGACGTAATAAATAAACAAATGAATCGAGCCAAACCGCGACACTAGCCGGTCTCTTTTCTTGCGACTCAAGGAACCAAGACTAGGAGTGAACCAAGTTTAAACCCAAACCTTAAACCCAAACCATGTCGCGAGCAAACAACCCAAACCGACCCACCCAAGCCCTCGGCCGCGAGACACCAAACCGTAACCTCCCTATCTCTTTGCGCTATATATACAAACACACATGCATGTTGCTTCACAAAAACAAAAACACAAGAAACCCTAGTGAGAAAGAAGCCGACGGCAGCCCTTGTTCATCTCTTCGACCGCAAACAGCCTTCCGCTTGTTCCATTGATCGCGAGCAGCCTCTTCCTTCTTCATATCGATCGAGAGCAGCCCACTTGTTCACTTCCTCGATCACAAACAGCCTACTCCTTCTTCCCGGTCGCGAACAACACTTCCTTCTCGGTTACGGATCTTCTCGGTCGCAATTATCTTTGATCATCGGTTCCTCATCTCACTCACGGTTCGTTTACCTTATCATTAAAGATTAGAATTTATCATTTGTTACAAGATCATATTCGGATATATGTGTTTGAATGAAGTGATTGTGTTGTTTTCGGATTATATGTTTGAATGCAAGGTTATGTTAGCCGATTTGTTAATAATGTTTGCAAGTGATGTTTGTTCGAAATCTGAAAATCATAGGCTGTGTTTGTTTATAAAAACTAGAGATGTTGATTAGGGTTTGCATGGATATGATATATGTATTGATCTATTATGGGAAAAATCAGTTCTTGATCGCCTAGGTTCATTGTATCGACGGTTATTGCGAATTAATTGTGATAAAATGCTGAAACAGTTTGCTGAATGATAGTTACAGCCGACTTCAACTGGCTGTAACTCGGTAGTTAGTTGTCGAAAAACGGATTTTCTGAAGTCTAAAACGTAGAGATTTGAATAACGAATCTAATGGCGCTGGATTCATATTTTTCTGAAGTCGTTTGATATTTTTAAGTGGCCAAATAAGTTCAGTAACTAAAGCTGTGAAAATCCTGAAATTTTGTTAGTTGTTTATCGAGTTGGATTTTATAATCAGTAGGGAGTTGAATCATGAAATTTGTACAGCAACTAGGTATGGAAATTTCCGGGCAACTCCCACTGGAATTTTGTTAATTGGACGATCAGTGATTTTTAAATAAATTCTTCCGTGGACTGCAGTCAGAAAGCGACGAATCTGACTGCAGCCTAGTATATTAATATTTATGGTTAATTGGTAAAGAATTAGGACTTGAAAAATTTATATAAATTTCTACAATATAGTTGTCACCTGCTGTAATATAATTTGAATTTTTGGAACATTGGAACTATTTTATAAAAATCCTAGAAAACAGCTGAATTATGAGTATGTAAGCTGAAATTTGATAACTTGTGATTGTGTGCACCAAAGTGTTGCATGGATTGGATTATGTTCATGATAAATTGTTTTGATTACTATGTTCACATGAGGATACTTGCATGCATGTTTAAGTGTTAGGTATTTTGTTGTGTGTATCACTTTGTGCGTAAATTACGTGTAGAATTTGTATTGGTGTGTTCACACACTGACTTGAAATCAATTGGTTTGTTAGGACGCAATTAGCGGTCCCATCCCTTACAACTTCTTTGCTACACTAACCGAGCAACTAAAGGTGAGTTCACGGCCCCTAATTTTATCCGGTTTTAAACAACAGGGGGAGAAACATGTATACACTCTTCAACTCAATCTCTTTACGTTATATGAAATTAACGTCACATAACTATTCGGTAACTAAGTTAATGTTAATGTAACGTTATGGTCACTAAGCAGCTATATCACTTAAGTCCTCGTCAATCTCTCGGATCGTTAGTATTGGGTTTTAATAGCGGGGGAATTATAAGTAGTACTACTGGGCCCGACAAGCCCCATCCGAGCTAGTCGCGCTAGCCGACCGGGTATGGTCAACGGGTGAATAATTTGGCCTAACTTCGCCATGGTCAGTGATAGGCCTGGCAACACGGAGGCACAACAGTCAGCTTCGATCGCGAACACTTACGTGACATAACTTTAGGCTAGCTACCTATATATGTTAACATTGAACTTATTTACGAATCAACATTATTATTCCGGGTTAGGAATAATGGAACAAACAACAATATTATTCCGGGTTTGGAATAATGGAACCATCAGTAATATTATCCCAGGTTAGGGATAATGGAACCAACAACATTATTATTCCGGGTTGGGAATAATGCAACTATTCGTTATCCCGGGTTAGGGATAACGGGGGAAACAAACTCATAACCGAACAAACGAATTTATGAAAACCTGTGAACTCACTCATCTTTAATGTTGACACTTGTTTCTTTACATGTTTCTCAGGACGCTAGGAGCTCTAGGTGCACTCACTTGCATTGATCAAGACATCTTTTATCGAGTCTCATTTACAAACATTGTTTTGGGTTTTTCTTTGGTTTTGGCGTTTATGTTGGCGCCCGTTCCTTTACTTTACTTTATGCTTCCGCTCAACTTTAAAAACTAATGCTTCTGCTAAACATTGGTAACTAATTAAGACAATATAAAATCTACGACAAATGATTTTAGAAAACGTATTATCAAATCATATAGAGTCGTTCGACGTACTAGTGTTTCAGATTCTGGTTTGTTCACACGCCTCGCGGTAAAACTCCGCAAGTGGAAATTGAGGGTGTGACAAAACTGGTGGGACACAATAGTTTAAACCCGAGGGCAAGAAGTTATTGACCGCATGAAATGGGAGAAACTAAAAACAATTTTGATGAACATTTATGCCCAAAAAACGACATCCAGAAGCTAGAGCACGAGTTCTGGAATCTGCAAATGCAAGGAGCAGATCTTGTTGGGTATACCAACCGTTTTAACACACCCACTCGTCTGTTACCAAATATGTTCAGGTCGGAGTCGAAGCGGATTGAGCGATAAATATGGGGATTAGCCCCAGAAATTAGAAGCATAATGAACCGGTGGAACATCTGATGATGGAGAGTGTCATGTCAAGGGCTGGAACGATTACGTTTGATATGGTTAGAATGGGCATTATGAAGATGCCTGGAGAAGCGTCTGGTGCTAAAACAACCAATTTTGATTCAAAGTCACAAGGAATCCAGCAACATAAACATACCCGATCGACAAACCAAAGTTACGCAATAACTACCTCAGATGCAAAACAAGATAATTACAAAGGACCATGTCCAAAATGTAATAAATGTGGTTACCATCACTTTGAAGAATGCCGAATTATAGTGTGCAATAAATTTCGAAAGATTGGACACTACACCCGAAATTGTAAAACTGAACCTTCAAACCGTTCAAACCAACCCAATCCAACAACAACCACCAAACAGATCCAGCAACTGACTTACCCTCGTGCTTATTTCGAATGCGGTGGCACGGAACACTTCAAAAGAAACTGTCCCAAACTGAACCAAAGACCGACATGAAGGATAAACCAAGGACAAGCCTCCACTTCAAATCAGGCTCGAGGGCGTGCGTTTGTTATTGGATCAAGTGACACTCGTCAAGATCCGAATGTAGTGACATGTACCTTTCTCGTTTCTGACCAATATGCTTCAGTGTTGTTTGATATGGGTGCAAATAGAAGCTTTGTTTCCATTAATTTTTTACCCCTATTAAATATGCCAGCTAGTGAGCTAACAAATCCTTACTCTGTATACTTGCTAACGGTAAACCTAAAACTAGCCACCAAATCATTCGCAATTTTCCCTAACTCTTAATGATTACCAATTCCTTATTTACCTGCTACCGGTAGAACTCGAAAGCTTCGACATAATAGTGGGCATAGACTAGTTATCCAAGTACACGTCAGATATTATTTGTGAGAAGAAGACCGTTAGGATTCACTTTCTTAACAATGAAGTGATTATGGTACAAGGAGAGAAGTCTGTCACCATGTTACCCCTTATATCTCATCTTAGTTGAAATGCATGTGACAAGGATGTGCAGTGTATATGGTAAGTGTGGAAGCAGCCGAGCCAGATGAAAGGCGTATTTAAGACATCCAAGTAGTGCATGAATACCCTGATGTTTTCCTCGATAAATTACTCGGATTGCCACCAAATCAGAAAGTCGAGTTTCGTATCGATTTAATACCGGGAGCAGCTCTAATCACCATAGCACCTTATCGTTTAGCGCCTTCAGAAATGCAAGAATTATCCACTCAGTTGCAAGAACTTCTAGACAGTGGCCTTATATGTCCTAGTTATTCCCACTAGGGAACGCCAGTACTATTTGTGAAAAAGAAGGAGGGAAGCTTTCAGCTGTGTATCGATTACTAGGAGGTAAACAAAGTCACCATAAAGAATAGATACCCTCTTCCTCAAATAGATGACATGTTCGAACAGTTACAAGGAGCGTGTTACTTTTCCAAAATTGATCTTAGATGAAGTTATCATCAAGTGAAAGTTCAAGAGGAAGACATCCCTAAAACAGCTTTCTGAACTCGGTATGGTCAATATGAGTTCTTGGTTATGTCCTTTGGGTAAACCATTTTGGATCTCATCAGCCGAGTTTGTAAACCATATCCTGATAAATTCGTCATAGTCTTTATTGACGATATCTTGATATATTCAAAAAGTAAGGAAGAGCATGAACACCACCTAAGAACAATCCTGGAAATATTGAGGCTGGAGAAATTGTACGTAAAGTTCTCGAAGTGAGAATTTTGGTTACAAGCAGTGCAATTCTTGGGGCATGTGGTGGATAAGCATGGAATTCATGTAGACCCTAGCAAGAGCGAAGCCATTAAGAATTGGCAGGCACCTAAATGGCTAAAAGAAATTTGGGAGTTTTTGGGATTGGTCGGATACTATCGCCGCTTAATTGAAAATATTCCGTGCATTGCACAATCCCTAACCTTGTTGACTCAGAAACATCGAATATATGAGTGGGGCTAAGAACAAGAGGCAGCTTTTCAGCTGTTAAAGAAAAATTTGTGTGAGGCACTAGTTCTGACTCTGCCAGAGGGTAATGACGACTTTGTAGTGTATTTTGACGTGTCTCGATGAGTTTAGGATGCGTGTTGATGCAAAGAAAAATGGTTATCGCATATGTTTCCCGGCAGTTTAAGGTACACGAAAAGAATCACACTACTCATGACTTAAAGCTGGGAGTAGTAATATTCGCACTTACGATATGGAGGCATTAGTTGTCTAGTACAAAGTGCACGATCTATGCGGATCACACGAGCCTCCAACATATATTCGATCAGAAAGAGCTAAACATGAGGCATCGTAGATGGGTGGAGTCATTGAATGATTACGATTGTGAAGTTAAATATCACCCATGTAAGGCTAATGTAGTAGCCGATGCCATGAGTAGAAAGGATCCAGTTAAGCCACTTAGAGTGCGAGCACTTGGAATGATTATACAAACTAGTCTCAAGGAATAGATTCGTGTTTCTTAAGAAGAAACATTACGGGAAAGTTACGTAGAAAAGGAGGAGTTACATGGGAATGATAAATTTTTTGAAAAGAAAATAGATGAAGTGTTGTACTTCAAAGACAGAGTATGGATTCCTACTTTTATGATCTATGAAAACTGATCCTAGACGGGGCACACAATCCAAATATTATATTCATCTTGATACATATAAGATGTACCATGACCTCAAAGAATTCTATTGGAGGCCCGGTATGAAGAAGGACGTAGTTGAGTACGTTAGTAAATGCTTAACTTGTTCCCAAATCAGAGCGGAATACTAGAAACCTTCGGGAATGCTACAACAACCTGAAATACCGCAATGGAAGTGGGAGCAAATCACGATGGATTTCGTGACCCACCTTCCCAAGACACCCTAAGGTCAAAATGCAATATAGGTAGTCTTTGATAGGCTAACAAAATCTGCTCAATTTATTCTGAGCCGCACTAACTACAAAACCAAGAAACTGGCCGAAATCTACACTAACGAAATTGTGACTAGGCATAGTGTACCCATTGCTATCGTTTCAGACCGTGATAGTCTATCCAAACGTTGGAAGATTTACTTCGCGCCTGTCTGCTAGATTTTGGATGAGGCAGGGACAAGCATCTTCCACTAATCAAATTCTCGTACAATAACAGCTATCACAATAGTATTCAGGTGGCACCGTACGAGGCACTATACGGTAGAAAGTGTAGATCGCCACTTTGTTGGGCTGAAGTGGGCGATACAACTCACAGGATTTGAATTGATCCAAGAAACAACAAATAAGATTCATAAGATCCAAACTAGGCTAAAAACTATGCGGGATCGATAGAAAAGCTATGCTAATGTCCATAGAAAACCGTTGTCATTTGAAGTAGGCGACAAAAGTGTTGTTGGAAGTGTCGCCATGGAAAGGTGTAATAAGGTTTGGAAAGGTGGGAAAACTAGCTCCAAGGTATATTGGACCGTATGAGATCATTGCTAAAGTTGGTCTTGTAGTTTACCAATTAAAATTACTTGTTGAACTGAGCACTATTCATGATGTCTTCCACGTATTCGACTTAAAGAAATGCCTCACGAGCAATGCGAAAATCAAACCATTGGAAGACGTGCATGTTGATGACCAACTCCACTTCGTGGAAGAACTGGTGGAAATTGTAGATGGAAAGGACAAACAGTTATGCCACAACAAAATCTCGTTAGTAAAAATCTGGCGGAACTCTCAGCGAATGCACCTAGGAACGGAAGGATGAATTCCATAGAAAATACCCTCACCTTTTACCCAAAAAGAAAACAAATGATACATAAAATTTCAGGGACGAAATTTCTTAACAAGGGGAGAATGTGACAACCGTGGTGAAATCAGGTAAACCTTAATTTATACGTACGACTTACACGAGTAACGAAACGATACTGATTATAACTTGGATGAATCCGAGGTTATGTTATGAGTAACATACGAACAATATTAGTCATCAGGCAATATTGATGCCTCAAGTTCTATAAACAAGTTAAACGAGATATTTTCGTTTAACAGTGCATAAACCGAACAATAACAATTTAGGTTCGAATAGAAGTGTCGTAGACGATTTAAAGGGTACATAATTACTTAAACATAATACCTAGACAATTACATAAGGTTTGTGGCCTTAGTATGTAGTTGGCACGTTAAACGAGGCAGTTTACGGTCAACGAAACGCGTTTGATTTTAACGCACACAAAAGAGACTAGACATGCCTTATATAGTCATTCAAACCTAGAAACACTTATAAAACATTATATAATGTATTTTAAGCAAAAACGATAAAGCATTTGGGTTTCCGTTGCTGGTGGGTTCGTTTTTCAAAAACGTAAAAAAAGCGTGAAAAAGAGTTTGTTAACCGAATCGGGGGCGTGTTTAAGACCCGATAACGAACCTAAACGTTTAAATACAACTAATACTCATCAACAATGGACAAAAATCGCCTTTGACCAAGTCAAACTGCCCATGTGGCCCCTTTGGTTTGATCGCAATAACAGCCCCCTTGCCATTTTTTCATTTTCACTAAGTTATACCCTTTCTAAAGCTTCTAAATCCTCACTACATACCGAGCCATGGAAATTCTAGCAAAAACACTCCAAATCCTGAGGTATAATCATGGTTTTAATCACTTTTTCTTATGTTTTTCATGATAAAAACATGTTTTTTGACAAATAGAAACCTTTTGATGCCTTAAAGGCTGTTATAACTTGAATAAAATGTAACAAGATTGTATATGGTGTTTGATGATATAAAACACGGATTATGGACCACAAACTATTCGACAATTACTGAACAAATGAAACCCTAAATGAAAAAGAATGGTTATCGGGCTTGATTGATAAGGGTGAACGCATATTTGTGTTCTATGTGATGTATAGGTACTGCACAAGAAGAAACACAGGCTTTGAAAGTTCAGGAATTGCTTGAAATATCAAGAAACACTATGATTATGTATAAATTTTTGCGTGGGTATTTTTGAACTTGAAAATTGACAGGCTAATAATATATGATGAACATAAGTCCCTTGTAAACTTTTGGTGATTTTTTATAACTTTTGAGATTTTTAGTGAATCTTACGGTATTTAACGGCATTAATTTGAGAAAATACCTAAAGGATTTGATAACTTACCAACATTTGTAAGGATATTTGATTTGACATGGGAAATATCCTGGAAAATTTCAGGGTTCATTGGTTGGGTTTTCATATGGTTTTAAAAATGGCGTTGTCGCGAAGTTTTAGCAACCGGAAACCTAGTTTAGAAAATTCATAAAAATGTGAAATTTTACAAGGAAGTTCATGGACATATTGGGATGCTTCTTTCAAATTTTGGGAATTTTTGAATGTTGGATAATTGTAATTGCCAATTTATTGGTTAAATACAGTTTTAAAGCGGATTTAATAAAATTAATAAATAAGATTAATAAATGCTGAAAATAATTTTCCTAACTTATATATATTTTACAAGTTCTTATAAAATTTTTTAAAATTTTATTGAATAGACACAATTGTTTATAAAAATTGGGATTTAAAATACATTCTTACCGGTAAAATAAACGCTTAACGAACCTTCCGGAACTTGTAAACTGACTGAGGGTATAATTGGCTATAATTGAAATGTCGGAGTAATTCCAGACTATTACAGGGTAAATTGGATAATTGGGGTACATTCAACGCTAGTTTGGGAAGTCCCAGACGGCGAAATCGGAAACTGAAATTTCAACAAGCTAGGCACGAGTAACACCTGAACTTCCTTGATAGACAACAAATCATTTTATAACATGAACAATTTGGGACATTTCATATGATCATGCCCTTTTCCGAACGACTAAAACAATAACCATGACCGACACTCAAAACGGTGCACGGAAGCCAAACTTGATTTTGACACTAAGACAATACTCATTCCTTACTCTTATGCTATGAGTTAATTCTCGGATGAATATTCCCATCCGAGCCTAAGATATAGTAATTACCAACTTGGGAATTGTTTTCGGTAGTTAACCCTATAATACGGAAAACGGGTTTGGACTAGAGGATACGTTACACTCTTAGCACAATCGGATTATGCTATTAGGTGTGTTTTCACTACCCCGTTTTCGAACTGTTTTACTGTTTTACATGGGGTGAATTTCATGTAACATACGTACATACTTGCACATGAAAACGTGTTTTGATGTGAATTATCTGAGTTATACTAATACACGGAAAGTCCACACAAACACGAGTGATCAACTATAGGACGGTGGATGTGTGAATAGTACTATTGGTCTGACAAACCCAATTGAGTTGGCACGAATGCCATGGGTTCTACTGCAATCGCACATGTCCATAAACTTACTATGAGCAAGCTATGTGGTATTAGACATAGTTACTTGGGGTGGAAACGCAGCAAGGTAGTTTATGTAGCCACGGGGCTATGGGTGAACTGTCGAGGTTTCACTTGTGGGCTTGGTATAATTACAGTGCAAAACAATTCGGTTCAAACTTAATTTTTGTAACAAACTAATATAGCGAAACTCACCAACTATTTGTAGTTGACCTTTCAAACTTAACATGCCTTTTAGGCAAAGTTAAAGAAGAATGAATGAGAAACGTGCGTGTAAGTTTCAAGTTTTGATATGTGGAGATTATGTAGATAGATGCACACCTACTAAGGACAAGTCGTTTTTGGATGACGTATTGTGAACTATACTTTAGTGTGTAAACGAATGATGTAACCGATGCTCTCAGAGCTTATACAATATCTTTTAAGTAATGTGTTCGTACCATGTGCCTGTTGCACCTCGTGTGCGCTTCCACTGCGAGTCTGGGTGTGACATTACTGAAGTTACTGACGATGTATCTTGGATGCACTTTGTGGACTATGCAAAGCCTCCGAGTTGGGTTCGTAGGCTTTACGTTTGTCGGCCCTAGTTATTAGGCTGACTTAGTTAACTTGTTGACTAAGTAGGAAACCCTTATCTTGTTTTATAAACACCTATGATGTAAATGTATTATGTGGCATTTTGTAACAGTTGTGAGCATCTAATAAAAGTGAAACCCTAGTTGCAACTCGTGGATGCAAGTCAACATGACCGAACCACGCTAATTCTCATGTTCTTTATTTTCTACTAATGTGTGTGTTTGTTCGCTTCCGCTCAAGTCTACTCTGCGATACCCTACAATATCTTTTTTTATGTTGTAAACTATTGTCAGTATCGGTATAATACCGATACCTTGACAAACCGAACTTATAGCATATGTTCTTTATCATGACGAACTGAACTGATACCGTGTGAAAAACTTTGGTAGCAATATAGAGTATCTTTTTAATATCGTAAACTATAGTGAGTATTGATATTGTACTAGTACTATGACGAACCTAACTTATATTGTCCCAACAATATTGGTACCACGTCAATTCCAACTAAATAACATCGGTACAATAAGGATCATCACTGATATTTGTTTCGCAACCGTTACTGATATTCGTTTTTATGGTTTCCGATCGATTTAAAACGTGTCGGTATCCTTTTGGGCATATAATGACTTTATTTTTTTAGTTTTGTCTTTCGATTGCTATACCGAGTGTCAGTACCGTTTAGATACCATAACAAATTGAACCTCAACCAATCGAACTCCCGTCGCAACGCAAGGGAGAATTCTACTAGTAATAATAAGGTACATAATAATAGTTATAATAAGAATAACATCACCAATAATAATAATAATAATAATAATAATAATAATAATAATAATAATAATAATAATAATAATAATAATAAATAATAATAATAATAATAATAATAATAATAATAATAATAATAACATCACCAATAATAATAATAATAATAATAATAATAATAATAATAATAATAATAATAATAATAATAATAAGAGTATTAATGTTAATGATAATAATTATCTATATAATAATAATCTTAGTAAATTAAACGGATAATTCATACGGTTGTTTTTTAAGACTAAGGGTAAAAGGTTAATTAGACATTACTTTAACATAAAAAACTTACATCATTAGTATTTTGGACTAGAGGGAAAACTTTAACCATGAGGATTGAATCCAACTAAAAGAAATAAAGGACTAACTCCAATTTAAAAAAAAAAAAAAACCACATGACCACTTTTGTGAATTACTCTTTAATTTATCTTACTGGTCTCACTTTCGTAAATTACTCTCAACTTATATAGCATCGAATCTTAGTGGTTCTAGTCCATAATTTAGGATTCCTAATAATGTATCAGGTCCTAATTGTTAATAAGCATCTGGTAGGCTAAATTCGTAACATGTTTTTTTTAGTATAATATAAACTTCATTAAGGTTAGAAAGACGATTACAATAAAATGGCCGGTAAATGTGTAATAAGTTGTGTCGAAACCCCCTTTTAGATAGCAAAACAGATCCCACTAAAAACAAAGTTTTGGGTCTTAGAGGTCGAATAATTTCCATGCACGGCCCACTAAACCTGTTTAGAAATTTCACAGCATCCGTGGCTAGAAAACCAAATGTATCAAAACCAAAGGAATAAACACGTGTTTTCCAAACAAGATTTCAGGTGTTTAGCAACTTTGCTTGATTCCGCCTTCAACGCAGCTTGACCCACAACGAAACAAAAGTCTAAGCATTTGTTACCAAAGGTAAACAATGTTTAAAAACAAAACATGGTGTTCACAAGGAACTTCTAAAAATGGATGACAATCTTGAATCCAAATAGCCTTCAGAACCGTGTCATCCAAACCACTACGATTAACCTGCACTAACTTGATGTGCATACTAAAAATCAACTATGTTAAGTGAAATTTCGTTTAATTTATGTAAGTCCTAAACCCGGATCTCCAATGCTAATTATGTTCTAAACAATATTTAGATCTTAAATAACAATCAGTTTGATGTTTAGACCCGAAAATATGAAGAGCACGAAGAACACTATGAAAAATAATATGAACACACTTGTTTGATCTTTAAAACCCGATAAAAATGATTTTATAAAAAAAATGTTTACAATAAAAACCCTCAAATTCACCTTAATGTGTGTCTTAGCCTAAACCCTAAATGACTCCTTCTATTTATAGCCTAAACATAATTAGGCTAATTATACTTTAAGTCCCTAGAGTTTAACCCTTTAATTAAACAAGAAAAATATTTGTTTAAATATATTTTGTCTAAACAAACTATATTTCTTAAATCGCTTATGTTCCTTCATATATCTTGAACTTCACTCGATCAACCCTTCTCGCAATCTTCTCAACTTCACTTACGCATTGATTACAGCTCGATCGAGCCTGACTTCATATACGGCAGCATGAACAATCATGGGCGTCGACGACAGCATGTGAGTGTCGCCGGGTGACACACGATGAGTGTCATCCTTAGGTGAATTAAGGACTCGACGACACTGTACCAATATCGCCGGCGACAATGTCGTTGATCACCATAATGTCTGACTTTCTCAGATTTGATCCTTCTTCGATTCTGGATGCACCGGCAACACAAAGATGTTGTCGAGTTGTGCACCAGCGACACTAAGATGTCACCAGGATAATCAGAACACTATTATAGTGATCGAATACCTGACTATCGCCTGATCAACTGAATCTTGATATGGAATCTGCATTCTTAACATCTTCCAAGTGACACTGATAGTGTCGCCAGTGACACTCGACTGATCGACTAAGTCTTGATTTGCATTCTTCGAATCTTGACACTTTTAGTCCTTGCACTTTCAAGCTGCGGTATGCAATGGTTTTAAAAGTTCCAACAACTTAAACTCGAAACAAACAAATCAATAGCGACTTTTGGTAAACGTCACAGGTAACTAGATTAATTTTCCTTAATGATTTTTCTTTTAGATTGATAGTTTTGTACCATGTTTAATATAGGAGGTGACGATTTGTGAGACGACTCGAAATACGAATCAGGTTTTGGGTAGTTATATATAGCTTGTTTTATAAACGGGTCACCTGTTTAACCCGTTCAGTTAAAAGGTCGTCCTTAGTGGACCCATTTAATTAGATGAGTTTACTATCTATTTAACTCACTCACGTGCAACATGTTTACAACTCATCAACCTATTTAACTCCTTTAGATGAATCAGTTAAGCGAACCCTGTACATATTATACAATATCAAGTACATCTAGGTTATGATATTACATAACTTGTATAAAACAATGTTGCCAATTTCGTCTAAATGCTCAGCCATTATATGAACACATTGGTTTTAACCTGTTTAGGGTTAGAGCCGGACGAAAGCCAAAAACATTAAATATGTAGCAAGGTCAGACTAACTTGGTCAACCCCAACATTTGGTCAAGCCACCACCAATCTCGAGTCAACAAAACTTGATTCAACTTAACCAAGTTACCATGTTACAGCATGATCAAATCAAGTGCATTAAACACCCATTATGACGGAAAAACCATAAATGTAGCCCAAGAGTACTACAACATTCTAGGACTAATCCTTATTCATATTTTTTCAAGAACAAAGTGTCCTCTTCAGCGTCTTCAATACGCATAAAAGATGACAGTCGTCTCTAACATCGATCAAATCTATGGATTCGGAAAAAGATTGATTCAATTTGTAGCCACAAACACGTCTTTTGCAGCAACTATAAGGAAGAGTCTCATCATGACCAAGATTAAGCTGCGGGTCATTTCATGGTGAACATAATCGGCCAAAATCTCTTCAATACCGTTATTTATGTGCCAGAATAAAGCAAGATTTGGTAGGAAAGTTGGAGAGCCGGTCGCGCTACCCAGTTTGGTAGCCTACAAATGTAAAATGAATAAATACAGAAATAAAAATGAAATGATTTGGAAGGCTACGCCTTTAAAATGTAACGCCTTTTGACCTTTTAGAGATAAAACATAACCCAAATCGACCCATTCATAAGAGAATGGGTCAAAATTACCACATCTAACCAGAGTTGATGACAGATTTGGTTCCATGTGATTCAACTACATTGTATTAGTAGAAGGATTAAACATTTTACAAATAACTATTTCATGGATGGAGTCTCAGTAGCAAATTGGATTTCATGAGCAATAATACTACAGCCAAAAAGTGGCTGAGAATTAAGTTTGGTAATTTAAAAACAAAAATTGAAGGACCCTACCTGTGGAGCATTTACAACGGGAGTACTTAAAACACCTCCAACCATAGCACCAGATGCAGTAAAATAAGCAGGGCTAGTGTGTCCCCTTCTGACCGAGGTGTTGGCTATCTTCTCTATTTTAGCAGGTTCTGTTAAATAAAAAATCAATTTTACAATTGACAGAAAAATGTTTTTTATATAAAAACACCAAATTGCCAAATAAAGGGCCAACAACACACACAAAATCACATTCAACATGAATTGAAAATTTTAAAAAAATTGCGTAGATCATAGCAAGCATACCACTGTATGTAGAAAAAGATCTAATCCACTTCTGGGGTGAAAAATCTGTTTTAAACAATGATGCATCCCTGTGCCACAGAAATTGTTGTATAAAAATGTTAACTCTGAATGCTAGTTAAATAAAGGGTCGTTTGGATGTGCGTTTTAACAAAAATTTCAACAATTATCATCTTTTTTTAAATAGCAAATATAGCGTAAAAGGATGGTATATGAGTACTCATAGCTCTCCCTAACATATTCAATTTAGTTTGTTGCAGTTGATATCTGACACCTAAATAATCCAATTATCAGGGTCACTTTTATCCAACATTCCAAATTGATCATTGCAATTCAAATTATTATTTTCAGATCGCAAATCCAAACACCACTATGATAAATGGAAGAAAGAAAGATATATATATATCCTTCAATATCATGTTGATGAAAACTTTACCTCAAGGGTTCTGAAGAAATAGGAGAGCCTGCAATCATTTAAATAATCCATTATCAAGTACTGGCTAAGTGCTGCAAACATATTCATGATTTTTTAGCGCGGTGCATGGACATATTATTTATAGTAAGCATACCTTGATGACCCGGTACCAGTTTTGATCTTTTTCCAAACTCCTAGCACAATCGAGCGTGATAGCAACAAGAAATTTTGTAAGTCGGAATGGTGTAGCAACTTTAAAATGAAAACACACTTGAGTGCAATCATATACATATGGTCAGATTACTTTACTAGCTTAGTGCGTATGGAATGAATAATATAAAGCAACATTATAAGCTAGAGATAGTAATTAACTACCTCAAACATAGGGATACCAGCAACATATCCTCGTGATGTAGATCCTGCTAACTCATGTGGGGCCCTCGCCAATGACTGTGCAACGCCCTATCAACAACTTAAACTTGTTATATGATCACACTTGGATGCGTGCGTCCAAAGTCACTATTTCAAATTGAAGAACCAGAATGAGAACAATCTGTTTTACATTTATCTCAACTATAATCAATTTTCTTACAGCTACCCCTTGCTCGATTATCCAAATTTAATGATTTTAACTTAAAATAAAAAAACATTATAATCTCTTAACCCAAAAACTCAAATCTAAAGATTGTGATACTAAACTAGGGATGAACATTTGGTACTGAATGCCGGTACTGAACGGGCACCGAATTTCCCGTACCTAATTTTTTTGGTACTGATTCGGTACACCCACTTTTTGGCATTACCAGTACCATACCCGTCCCATACCGTACCAAACATTTTCGGTACTGGTACCCAATTTTGACAATTTTCGGTACCAAAAACCGGTACCACGCTCATCCTTATTCTAAACTGCAATATTCACTGTGAATGCACATCCAAACACCCTCACGTGTGTGTGTGTGAATGCGTGCACAAATATATATTAGCACTCAATGATGCACGGTGCATATATCATATAATCTATTAGTAACAAACTCCAAGCATGATGCGTGTTTATCATCAACTAGATGACACGATCATGAAATGAATTGTTCTTAAGCATGAGCTTATTCAAATGTGAGTATATGTTTCATATAGTTGCATCTTGGGTTTTAAAAAGTGTGAGGTGCTCTGATTTTGATCCCAAAAGCCGATAGGCGAGGTGCGC
Organism: Scalesia atractyloides; assembly: GCA_947069175.1. Lineage (NCBI taxonomy): Eukaryota > Viridiplantae > Streptophyta > Magnoliopsida > Asterales > Asteraceae > Scalesia > Scalesia atractyloides. Next base: position 35,987,233 of record CAMTDV010000004.1, on the reverse strand, counting down.
ACACAACATATGTTAGGCGTTTGTTAATTAAAACATACTGAAAAAATTTTTATAGATTAAGTTTTTAACTTTTAAATACTAACATACAAGACATCCAGTCAAATTTTTTCAATCGATGGTCTAATTTGTTCAAATACCAAAACCATTGCTCAATCAACGGTCTAATCTGTTTAATCGATGGTCAATTTGTTCAATCATATTTGAAAAACTCGGACCCATTGCAACCGATGGCATAGTTGTTCAAATACCAGTCCACCACATGAGGCACGCGCCAGACCGCATCCTGGAATCGCATTGCATAAATTCCAACGGTGTGTTTACATCACCGTATGCGCCTGATGTGCACTAAACCAAGCTTGCATCCACCATTCTTTTTAACAGTTATCTTACCATTTAACAAAACCAAAAGCTAAAACAGGATATAAAGCACGGCCATGCTTTTCTCAAAGGAAACAGATTGTTAAATGTTCTTAACACGAGATATAACATTAAACGGTACGGAAGCTTAATAATCAAAGCATACATACACTATTCGCCAGAGCAGATGAACACAGAGCCAAAGCCTTTCGCCTGATAGTTGCACTCATCATCCTTATAATCTTCACTACACAATATCATGCATACTTCATCATCAATACAAGTAACAAAACAGGATAAATCCAAACATAACTTTAAGTCGGAACAATCATATTACTTTTCAACTGCAAATGTTTAGTAATTTCACATCAATTTTCAATTTAAAAAGCTACTAAATTAGGGCTCGTAACATCAGTACTCTAAAGCATCGACTTTAGTACCAACCAGTGCCCCTAACAAACTTTTAGTAACGATTTAGGCAATCGAAAGAGCTAAACTTCCTCTACGATTATGCTTCGGATCTGTGCGTATGAAACCCTAGATTCCATTCAAGAAAATTAAAAGCGTAAACATATGAATCAGTTGAATGTGAGTGATGTTACCTGATTAATTGTGATGAAGAACTTGAGATTAATCGAGATTTGTTCTGCTGTTTTCGATCGAAGGATGAGAGAACAACAACCCTTTTGTAAATACGGAAGAATTTATGAATATTTATAAAATATATAATTTTATTTTTTTATTCTAGTTTTACATGGGATAATAAAACAACCATGTTAAATTAAACAACTTAGGCTAATGTGATCATAACACATTCACACCTTAGGGTAATGTGATCGAAGAAGGTTTGGTTTTTTGTGAAAAGCTTTTCGAGATCTTTTATGTCTGTCCCATGCAGACCACGCGCAGACATTTGAGTCTGCAGTGTATTTGTTTTCTCGAAAACTTTTCATTAAAAAAGGTCTACGAGACCTCTTTTTAGTGCAGACATGGTTCAAGGTCTTCTTAGGTCTGCAGACTCTCTTCTCCTCTACAAAACCCTAGCACCTTTCCACCCCTTCTCCTTACCCCATCTTCTCAACCACCGCCACTGGTCATCCTCCTCCTCCGACGCCGCCGGTCACCACCTCCCCCTCCTACGCCGCCGGTCACCACCTCTCCCTCCTCCACAGCCACCTCCCCCACCTCCACAACCAACGCCGACACTTCCCCACCTCCACAGCCACTGGCGACACCTCCCACACCTCCACAGCCACCGGCGACACCTCCCACACCTCCACAGCCACCGCCGACACCTCCCCCACCTCCACAGCCACCGCCGACACCTCGTCCACTCTCCACAGCTGCCGCCGTCATTCCTTCCCCATTGTCGACCTGCCATTCCTTCACCACATCCAACGATTGAAAGGTATGTAACATAATTATTTTTTTATTGTTTAATGTTTGTATTAGAATTTTTTTTGTTTATGTTAAATTTTGAATATAATTGTTGTTTAAATTCTGATTTTTGTTGTTTAAGTTCTGATTTTTTGTCAGGATCTAAGTTTGAATTGATTGTTGTTTTTGTTTCAAGTAATGGAAAATGATTGAAAACAAAAAATAAATGCAGCGGATTAATGGAAAACTTTTACAACAATAAATCGGTCGTTTGCTTTCATCAACATCATGCTTTCAAGTAATTAAACTACTGCATGTGATTCACAAACTCCCCCTTAGCCCAATAACGATCGTTTGATAGTAAGAAATGAAGATAATATGCGAAATTGATCTTTTTAAGAAGACAAGTGTTAACTATTACATTGAGCGCCTATTTATACTAATTATCTAACCACTGATCGTCTTTCATTGACGTCAGGATTGATAGTGACAGCTAATAAAAAGTAACTAACTAAAAACACTGCTTAGACTAAACTATCAGTGCATAGCACTGTTACATTGATTAATCTAATACTAAACTAAGCACTGTTGGCTATCCTTTGTTCTTGTGATCTTCTATCAGTGGTTGAGACTTTCTTCCGTCAGAGGATAGGAAGCAATGTGTTTATTGAAAGCAGTAAATACTCATCAGCGGTTAGAACCTCTGATGGTTGGATCAAAGCTCGGATGGTGTGTTTGACTATGTATCATCTGTTTCTTTCCAAAGGTTCAATCCCAACAATCTCCCCTGGAACAGATGATGCCAAAAACATCTTATTCTTGATCTTTATTCCTCAGAAAGAATTCTCTTATTTGACTCTTGAATTGTAGTTCAAAGTTAAGAGATTCTAAATCATCAGCATCCTTCTCAAGCTCTAAACATAGTAGTTCGTGGAAGTCTTCTACTGTAAGCCCATAAGCAGCTTCCATGGATAGTTTAGTGGCTTTACCATCAGACTTGAGCAGAGTCAATTCGTGGGTGTCTTTGTTGACCTTCCACTTTAGAATTTTTGGGTCTGAAGGATTTCTTGAATGAGCCTTTATTTCTGAGGTTAGAAAAGGAGCTATTCTAGTCAGATCTTCTGCCAACTTGGCACTTGTATCATCTGTTGGATAGTCCATCATATTTTTTATGCCTTCTTTGATGAATGCTTATTCAAACTCTCTGTCAACCTTCTCTGACATCTCCCCTTGCCTTTTTCGCTTTAGCAAGGCAAGTGTGGATTGGGCAGATGTTGAGCTAGGCTTTTTAGAAAGTTGGGCTTTGAGAGCAACATCTTCTTTGGTATAATCAAGTTTAGGAGGCATTGATGGATCCTTTTTTCCTTCTGGCTTCCAGCTTCTTGTAGGTATCCAACACTCTTAACTCCCCCATCTCATTACCTGGTTCTTTGACCCATAATGATTTTGAATTAGCTCTTCTTTTATTCTTTTGAGATTCAGGCTCTTTTAAGGTACATTCTTTTTGTATTTGTTCCAATCTGGGCATGTAGGTTTGTTGTGAGGATCTTTTAGTTGTTCTTGTATTCTTGCAATTTCTTCTTGAAGCTCACTCACGGACCAACCTTTGCTTCAGAAATCTGATTTGATAGATTCTTTGAAAATCTCTCCAGTGATTGGACTTTGCTCAGCTGAAATTGGAATTGGTTCTGCACTTCTCTATCACTTTTGCCTTCAGACAACTTCTTAGCAATATCCTCTGCCTGCCTTTCTTTGAGTTCCAGATACTTATCAATATTTGCAGGCTTTTGATAACCTTGAAGAGATGGGAAATGTCTTTTGTCTAGATCTTCCTTAGCGTAGAAAGACTTGATTTATTTCCTAACTGCAGGCAAATCAAGAGGAAACTTCATAGCTGCAGAAACCACTTCTTTGAAGGAACAGATGTTGTAGTTGGGGAAGCAAAGGTTAGATTTAACATTGGTGCATATGTAAGAGGCATAGGGGCAGGGATCTCTTCTTCATTTATGACCTTTGTTACCTTCCTTCTCTTAAAACTGATTGATGGTGACGATGGATGGCTTGGAATTCTGGGTGGTGTTGGTAGTATTTGTGTGGAAGTAGGAAAGGTGATGATGGCAGTGGTTGTGATAACATCTGCTATAACCTCTCCTGTGTCAACAAAAGTTGGCACAACAGTTGCTGTAACATATGTTGGGGTGGATATGGGAGTTGTGTGAGAAGATGTGGTTGATTTTGTGATGACAGAGGTTTTTGTGGTTGGATTGGTAGCAACTTTAGTTTTGAGAGGTGTGGATTCTGGTTGTCTTGCTTTTGTAGAAGATCTCTTCTTTGTTGAGGTAGCAGTCTCTCCCTTTTCTAAATGCTGATCAATCTTTTTCTCAACCAGCACCTTGCCTTCATCAAACACAGTCTTCTTGTGAGACATGTTTGCCCTTGCCAGGATATCTTCAGTTGAGTCTGGTTTCTTTGAGCCATCTGGCTTAGGGATATTCACGGTAGGCCTTGCCTTTGTATCATCCATCTTCATCTTTTCTTTTCCCAAAGGTTTCTCCCCTTTTTGGCTTCATCTGGACTCACAAAAATGACAGTATGAGGAGATTTACCAGTGGTGATGAGCAAGTGGGCTTTGATTGCCTTGATATCTGCAGCAGTATCATTATATCTTGCATCAACCATATTCATGAGTTCCATCATTTGATGTTTATGTTTTTGCTCCAAGAAATGTTTTTCTTGTTGAAAGATTTGATTTATTGCAGATTTGAGCTCAGCAGTGGTTGGAACAGGTGGTTGACTCTGAATAGTGATCAACTGTTTCAAAAATCTTTAATTTCATCAATAGTGGTTTCAACATTGGTAACCCTCTCCGTCAATTTCTGGTATTTTAGCACATCACCTAACTTAATAGGATCATCTGAACTCCTACCAGATGTGGTAGTTTTATCTAAGATATCATAAGCCTGTGTTTTGCCACTTGCTTCAATCTTAGATGCCCATTTTTCTTGGTTCTGGGGACTTCCCACTGGAGCAGAGGTTACCTTAGTAGCCTCAGCAGTGGTTGCCTTCAACAACGACTTAGCTATGTAACCACTGTCCAATTGAGAACTTGGGAGTTCAGCAATTGTAGTGGCTGCCGTTGTTGAACTATCACCAAGGGTTACATGTAATTAACCCAAGGGATGTAGCCTCTTCATTTGCTGATGGGCTAGCAATTAGAAATAAGTCAGACCCAGCTTCTTGTTGGAGTATATTCTCATTGATGAGTTGGTGAGAAGTGCTGGATAATGTCTGCTCAATATCTATTGCATTCAGCAAGGGTAACATTGTTGGTGGAAGTGATGTCAATGGTAAGAGTGACTGTGTAGAAAGCGATATTGCCCTGGGAGAGGGGCTGTGGAAGATAGAACCAAGTGATCCTAGAGCTTCATAATTCGGTGTCCCTGTGCCTACAACCTGATCCTTTTGTGAGGATGCAGGAGAAGTTTCATAGCCTGGTTGAGATCTTTAAACAGTCTACTGTGAAGAAGTAGCAGCAGTGGTTTGTGAATTTGGTGCTGTCACAGGGTTAATCTCTGGGATCTCATCTTCCAGAGGACCCTTTTTGGGTTTGGTGGGTTTTCTGGATGTTTTTATAACATTTGTCAAAAAACGGGTTTTCCAAACCCGCTTCGTTTGTAAATCGAATATCAAGTTATAAATTTTTCGTTGCGTATTTATGTTTATTTTAATTTTAAACGATGCATAATTAATAAACAAATTAGAATTTAAAAATTATAATTGATAAAAAGTGAAAATAAAATAAATAAAAAAAGAAAACCGGCTGCCGGGATTCGAACCCGGGTCAGCCGGGAAGCTTAGCAACTTAACTCACACACATCCAACCACTCCGCCACTTGATGTCTTTGTGAATTCTAGGAAACAATTAAAACATATGTACAACCGTGATTCAACCTGTTGCGCCAACTGAAACCGATATCGGCTTCCAACCGTCCAAGACGTTTGAGTGATCGCGGATTCTCGATTATAACCGATAAACCGACATTCTTAATCAATTCAATCGTTAATGAACTTGAATTCATGTGATGATCGGTTTTTATAACCGAAAACATTCACTTCTTGAATTACTTCAACAAAATCATCATCTCGCGACTCAGTAACATTCCCAGAACTTCTAATTTCACTTTTACTCTAATTTCTGATCGTCGGAATCACTTTTTGAACTCGCCGGACTTTCGCCGGAAAACCGTGTCTTCCATCAAAACGGTAAGTTTCTCAATTCTTCCATCTTCTATCAGTTGTTAAGCTTTTGCTAACTCAAACCCTTCAATCCGAATCAGTTCCAGGCGACGATATCGGATAATCAACACTCGCCGGAAAACTTCTGAAAATTTCTAGATTTCGCTGTGAAACGGTACAATCTCACAAACCTTCTGATAACTCTTGTTTAGTACTTCAATTCCACATCTAGCTAATCAAAACTGTTAATTGGTCCGCTAAGACGAAGTTCATAAAAACAGAGCCGACGACATTGCCGGAGTTCTGTGAAAGGTCATCATTCCGGTATGTTCTTACCCAAAACCTTTTCCTATCCATTACATTTTAATCATTCATACGCCTGTTAATCGAATTAAACAAGTTCAGTTGATTAATCGTTGTCTGTGTTCTTGAGCGAAGAAGACGAAGTCGATTATGATTATAAGATTAATTAAAATCAGTATAATAAACGGGTTAGACACACAGTCCAGCGGTGGACTGTGTGCAAACAATAAACATACGTCTCGAGTTCGATTCCTATCACGACCCTATTCTCGGAAATAAAAATGTTTTTTTTAAGAACCGAACCGGGTTAACTCACTGAAGATGTTAAGTATAATAAAAATCAATATATTAACCAGGTTAGACACACAGTCCAGCGGTGGAATGTGTGCAACACTAAATCACAGGTCCCGGGTTCGAGACCTGTTACGCACGCCGGTTCGATGATTAAAATCCTTTTTAAAAATAAATGAATTTTGAATAAATTAAAACAGTATATAAATATAATTAAAAACAGAAATATTTCGGGTTAGACACGTAGCTCAGTTGGTAGAGCTGCGTGCACGCGTACGGGAGGTCTCGGGTTCGAGCCTTACCCGGCGCATACTTGCACACCAGCGAACCGGTCAAACAGTCAACAGTCACAGTCACGGTCAACGGTCAATGGTCAACTCAAAAGTCAACATTTTTTATATATTTTTATTTATTTATTTAATTTAAAAATCAATTAAAAATACTTAAAAATAATGTTTTTAAAGTTAGAAAATAGCCTTAAACTCACAAAAATATATCTAAAAATCTTATTAAAATTATTAATAAAATCCACTCATTTACCATACCTTTTTCGTTATTATTTAGGTTAGTTAATTATCGTCGATCCATCCTCTAAACTCGTGCGCATTCCAACATCTTCAACCGAACGCACCCAATGTGAGTGAATCTCTATAAATTCCCCGTTTTAATCACGTTTTTGGGGTGTATCATGTGTCTTATTATTTATTACATTTAAACTATTGTGCATCCATCATATTTATGATCAAATGTGTATTCAATATGTATCAACTGTTTGTGTGGTTAATGTTTAGATTAAATTTATCATTTTCAGTACATACATTATCATAGGCCGCCGCTCCCCATTACATATGAGCGTTGAGCTGTTCCCTATTACATATGAGAGTGAACTAGGCGTTGCCAACATACGATCGGCTCCGTTTGATTGAGCCTTGATCGCACAGACATTTATCATAGGCCGTCCGTTCCCCATTACCTATGAGCGTGAACGTGACGTTGCCCACATATACAGTATCATTCATGTTATATATTCATGCAAGTTGGTTTGGTATTGTATGTTATTGTTTGTTGTTGTTATTGTTGTTGTATGATTATTTACGTTTGCTCACATATGATTATTGCACAATTTTCCATAATAAATATAACAAGAAATCAATAATAAATGTTTTCTAACAAGGTTCACTCGCCAACTTATGTTGACCCCCAAAACCCCCATTTTTACACATGATACAGGTGATCCAGCTGCAGCAAGAAACATATAGGATGGCTTAGAAGAATAAACCGGTTTAGACTTTGGATTGTTTAGTTGATTATCTTTCTTTGTATTTGTATGAACATGTTTGGAATTTTGAGGATGTAATTTTGAATTTAATAAATATGAAACATATTAGTAAATATCATGAGCTTTGGTGATAACCCAATTATGCCCCGACTCTTATTCCGTTGCGGGTCGGGGTGTGACAGATTGGTATCAGAGCCATGACTATAGGGATATAGGATAGGTTATTAGACCCTTAGAGCCTATACTATAGTTGATTAGAATTTTAAAAAAAAAAAATTTGTGTGTTACATGCAAAATTCATGATGTTTATATGTTTTATGTTACATTCAATGTTATGCAAGCATGTTCATAAGTACATATTATTATACAATGCCTATCATGAATCATATTCTCATAACATATCATATCCATGAAAGCACACACCACATCATTTCCATGTTTTTTTTTGCAAAGATTCTTGTATTTTCAAATCACATCAAAGTGAGTTCTCATGACGGGCATGTAGTAACTGGAAGGGTACAAGTACCGGTAGTCGGAACGTCCTGTCTAGGCTAGGCATTCGTATATATCCAAAATAAAGGACCAGTTTGCCTACCTGGGGACTAACGATGAGAGTACGAAGGACCTATTAGGCCAAAGCATGCTATACCAAACGTCGTGTGAGCTAACCCCACTTTGAGTTGTCATTGTGTCTACACCTGGACACCTTCCGACCATACATCTCGTAAACATATTTCATGGTTTTCATTCGGGTGATGCGAGTGTTAAACCGCCAATACCAATGTGAATCCTACTAAGCCAATAGCCATGGGGGCCCACATGACTATGCAGGTGAAAGTATGGGGGATATTTGAGGCCCAACATGAGCAAACCCAAGACATCCTATGGATGTAGTTGCATTATTGATGTTTATGTTATTTTTATTTTTTTTAAGACACATGACACCTAAAAAGACTCCATAAACTCACAATCTTCTTATGTATATTCCTGTAGATGTCGGCTAGGCAACAACGAGGGGGTAGAAGATCAGGAAGGTCAAACGAACGCTTGGCCACCCAAATCGCAAAACAAATGGCCGCGGTGCTTCCTGACATTGTAGTTCAAGTCCAACAAGCTCTCGCCGCAAATCCCATCAATCCTCCCCAGCAAGAAGACCAGAACGTCGGCAACCCTCCTACTAAAAAGTGCTCATATAAACATTTCAAGTCTTGCGATCCTCCGAAATTTGAAGGGACCGAAGGTGTCACCGCTCTCCTCCACTGGTTTGAGGAAATGGAAAACACTTTCCTCAACTGCGATTCTCCCGAGGATCGCAAGGTACGTTACGCAACCGGGAGGCTATTTGGGGTAGCTCTTACCTGGTGGAATACTGAAAAGGGTAAGAGAGGAATCGAAGATGCAATGGCCTTAACGTGGGAGGAGTTAAGGGAAATTATGACGAGACGCTTCTGCCCTAGAAGCGAGATCAAAAAGTTGGAGGATGAATTTCATTCGTTGAAGCAAAAGGAGGGAGATCATACTTCCTACAACAAGAGGTTTTTAGAGTTGAACCAAATGGTCCCTAACTTGTTCACCCCAGTTTACCGTTTAGTCGAACACTATATTCGAGGTCTCCCCTCGAAAATCCAAGACTCAATTCTCAGCACTTCGCCTGCAACACTTGAAGCTGCTATGGAACTAGCTACTGAGCTTACCGAGAATCGAATTCGCAACGGTAAATTTAAAGATGAGAAAAAGAAAGCCCCCGTTGAGGGCCAAACTTCAAACCATTCCACCTCCTCCTCTAAGTTTGCTAACAAGAGGAAACGTAACACCAGAAACTTTGCTGTCACACAAACGAATTTCCCTATTCCTGCTGCACCCATTACCCAAGTTGCCCCCTCACCTGCACCATATAAAAGGCCATACTCCGGCCCATACCCAAAATGCAACCGTTGCCAATACCATCACTTTCCTGATCATCCCTGCCAACATTACACCGGCTGTGGTTGCGCAGGTCACACCGTTCAAACCTGTCGCATACCTCAGTGAACCAACCGCCACCAGCCCTCAACCTAAACCCACCATCAGATAGTGGGTCAAGCCCAACAACCTCTACTACTACCACCTACCCAACATGTAGCCCAATCCTACTACCAACCCAACTATCCCATGGTGCAACCTATGCGGGCTTGTTACAATTGTGGAGACCCAAACCACTTTAGAAACACTTGTCCACGCTTGATGAACATTATACATGCTCAAGCTCAAGCAAATCCGGTGAATCAGGCTAACCAAGCTCCTCCACCTGCAAGAGGAAGAGCTTTTAACATCAACGCCAATCAAGCTAGGGCCGACAACAATGTGGTTAACGGTACGTTTCTCATCAATGGTAGTTATGCATCCATGTTATTTGATACGGCGCGGATAAAAGTTTTGTATCTTTAGAATTTGAACCCATCCTCAACCAAACTCGTGATAAACTCATGGAATCCATAACGGTGGAAGTTGCTGACGGAAAACCAGTCTCATTAAACTCTATTATACGCAATTGTACTCTCACCTTAAACGATCACGATTTTCCAGTTGACCTTATACCTATGAAGTTGGGAAGCTTTGACATTATAATTGGTATGGACTGGCTCAGCCATCAACATGCTGAAGTTGTATGCCGCGAAAAGTTTATACGCATTCCTCTTACAAACGGTCAGATTCTACGAATCTTTAGAGAAACCCCATCGAAAGGGCTCAAATTAATGTCCTGTCTTCAAGCCCGAAAATATCTCCGCAAGAATTATGTCGCATTTTTAACTCATGTCGTCAAAAAGGGAACCAAGGAGAAGAAACTTGAAGACATCCCAGTAGTAAATGATTTTCCGCAAGTTTTTCCTGACGACATTTCAGGACTTCCTCCCGTGAGAGAAGTCGAATTCCGCATTGATCTTATACCTGGAGCTACACCAGTTGCAAAATCTCCTTATAGGTTAGCCCCATCCGAAATGCAAGAGCTAGCCAGTCAATTGCAAGAGTTGACTGACAAAGGATTTATACGTCCTAGCTCCTCGCCTTGGGGTGCACCTGTCCTTTTTGTGAAGAAGAAAGATGGAACGTTTCGCATGTGCATCGACTACAGAGAACTCAACAAGTTAACGGTCAAGAACCGCTACCCATTACCTCGCATCGATGATCTTCTTGACCAACTTCAAGGCGCCAGCTGTTTTTCAAAAATCGACCTTCGTTCTGGTTATCATCAACTCAGAGTACATGAAGAAGACGTCCCAAAGACCGCCTTCCGAACTCGTCATGGTCATTATGAATTCATGGTCATGCCATTTGGTCTAACCAACGCTCCAGCTGTCTTCATGGATCTAATGAACAGAGTCTGCAAACCCTATCTCGATCGCTTTGTTATAGTCTTCATCGACGACATCCTCATTTACTCAAAGTCTAAGTCTGATCATGAACGGCACCTTCGACTCATCCTTACACTCTTAGAGAATGAAAAGCTCGACGCCAAATTCTCTAAATGCGAATTCTGGTTAAAAGAGGTACAATTCCTTGGACATGTCGTCAATGACAAGGGAATACATGTCGACCCCTCAAAGATCAAAGCAGTACAAGAATGGTAATCACCACGTACACCTACCGAAGTAAGATCATTTCTGGTTTGGCTGGTTATTATCGCTGTTTCATTGCAAATTTCTCTCGTATTGCTGTACCACTCACGGCTTTAACTCATAAAGGAAAACCCTTCATATGGGGACCCAAACAAGAAGAAGCCTTCCAAACCCTTAAACAAAAACTCTGTGACACGCCTATTCTTACTCTTCCTGAAGGTTGTGATGACTTCGTGGTTTATTGCGATGCGTCAGGGCAAGGACTAGGCTGTGTTCTAATGCAAAGAGGAAAGGTGATAGCTTATGCTTCTAGACAACTCAAAACTCATGAGAAGAACTACACTACCCACGACCTAGAACTTGGAGCCGTTGTGTTCGCTCTTAAGATATGGAGACATTATCTCTACGGTACTAAGTGTGAAATATACACTGACCACAAGAGTCTTCAACTTATCTTCAACCAAAAGGAGTTAAACATGAGGCAACGAAGATGGGTCGAACTTCTTAATGACTACGACTGTGAAATTCGGTATCATCCTGGCAAGGCAAACGTGGTGGCCGATGCACTCAGTCGAAAGGGTTATGCGAACTCCATTCGTCTTCTATGTTCACAAATCATAACCGACATCAAAGATCAAATTCGAGAAGCCCAACATGTTTCAGTAACGGAAGACGACGTACGAAAGGAGCTGTCCTGTGGAGCTGAACTTAAAATTGAAACTAAATCCGACGGTATTCTGTACTATCTAGATCGCATATGAATTCCTGACCACAACAACCTTCGTGAATTCCTTATGAATGAGGCACACAAAACACGATACTCTATACACCCAGGAGCCGACAAGATGTATCAAGACCTTCGATACACCTACTGGTGGCCTGGAATGAAAAAGGATATTGCTGTTTTTGTATCCAAGTGCCTTACATGTTCCAAGGTGAAAGCTGAACATCAAAGACCCTCAGGACTTCTGGTCCAACCGGAAATACCTGTATGGAAGTGGGAAAACATAACCATGGACTTCATTACCGGGTTACCTCGCACTTCTGGTGGGTATGACACTATATGGGTAATCATTGATCGTCTTACAAAATCAGCTCACTTCATTCCGATCCGCGAATATTTCAAGAACGAGAAGTTAGCTCATAAGCCATCATGGTGTACCGTTAAGCATTATTTCAGATCGTAATGGTCGTTTCACTTCACGAACATGGCAAGCTGTACAAGCCGCTTTAGGTACACGGTTAGACCTCAGTACCGCTTATCATCCTCAAACTGATGGACAATCTAAACACACCATCCACACTCTTGAAGATATGCTGCGAGCATGTGTCATAGACTTCAAGGGAAATTGGGACGTTCACCTACCATTAGTTGAATTTTCGTACAACAACAGCTATCATTCAAGTATCGGCATGGCACCTTTCGAAGCTTTATATGGTCGTAAGTGCCGATCTCCAGTATGTTGGCACGAAATTGGGGAAGCTCAAATCACCGGTCCAGAATTGATTCAAGAAACCACAGACAAGATCCATCAAATTCGAAACAATCTTCTAGCGGCTCAAAGTTGTCAAAAAAGTTATGCAGATAAACGACGAAAGCCTTTGGAGTTTAACATTGGTGATCATATACTTTTAAAAGTATCACCGTGGAAGGGAGTAGTTCGTTTTGGCCAGAAGGGCAAGCTAGCACCACGCTACGTAGGACCTTTCAAGATACTCGAAAGAGTAGGACCTGTAGCATACAAGCTTGATCTACCAGAAGAACTCAACAGAATTCACCCCACATTCCACGTATCAAACTTGAAGAAGTGCCTCGCCGATGAAAACCTCCATATTCCCTTGGAAGATATTCAGATTGATGAATCTATGCATTTCATTGAAAGACCAGTAGAGATCATGGACTTCGGAGAAAAACGTTTAAGACGGAGTCGTATTCCAATAGTTAGGGTACGCTGGGAGTCGAAACGGGACCTGAGTTTACTTGGGAACGTGAAGACTCAATGCGCGAGAAATACCCACATCTTTTTCCTGTTACCACTACTACTTAAATTTCGGGACGAAATTTCTAAAAGTAGGGGATACTGTAACATTTGTCAAAAAACGGGTTTTCCAAACCCGCTTCGTTTGTAAATCGAATATCAAGTTATAAATTTTTCGTTGCGTATTTATGTTTATTTTAATTTTAAACGATACATAATTAATAAACAAATTAGAATTTAAAAACTATAATTGATAAAAAGTGAAAATAAAATAAATAAAAAAAGAAAACCGGCTACCGGGATTCGAACCCGGGTCAGCCGGGAAGCTTAGCAACTTAACTCACACACATCCAACCACTCCGCCACTTGATGTCTTTGTGAATTCTAGGAAACAATTAAAACATATGTACAACCGTGAATCAACCTGTTGCGCCAACTGAAACCGATATCGGCTTCCAACCGTCCAAGACGTTTGAGTGATCGCGGATTCTCGATTATAACCGATAAACCGACATTCTTAATCAATTCAATCGTTAATGAACTTGAATTCATGTGATGATCGGTTTTTATAACCGAAAACATTCACTTCTTGAATTACTTCAACAAAATCATCATCTCGCGACTCAGTAACATTCCCAGAACTTCTAATTTCACTTTTACTCTAATTTCTGATCGTCGGAATCGCTTTTTGAACTCGCCGGACTTTCGCCGGAAAACGTCTCTTCCATCAAAACGGTAAGTTTCTCAATTCTTCCATCTTCTATCAGTTGTTAAGCTTTTGCTAACTCAAACCCTTCAATCAGAATCAGTTCCAGGCGACGATATCGGATAATCAACACTCGCCGGAAAACTTCTGAAAATTTCTAGATTTCGTTGTGAAACGGTATAATCTTTTAAACCTTCTGATAACTCTTGTTTAGTACTTCAATTCCACATCTAGCTAATCAAAACTGTTAATTGGTCCGCTAAGACGAAGTTCATAAAAACAGAGCCGACGACATTGCCGGAGTTCTGTGAAAGGTCGTCATTCCGGTATGTTCTTACCCAAAACCTTTTCCTATCCGTTACATTTTATCATTCATACGCCTGTTAATCGAATTAAACAAGTTCAGTTGATTAATCGTTGTCTGTGTTCTTGAGCGAAGAAGACGAAGTCGATTATGATTATAAGATTAATTAAAATCAGTATAATAAACAGTTTAAACACACAGTCCAGCGGTGGACTGTGTGCAGACAATAAACATACGTCTCGAGTTTGATTCCTATCACGACCCTATTCTCGGAAATAAAAATGTTTTTTTTTAAGAACCGAACCGGGTTAACTCACTGAAGATGTTAAGTATAATAAAAATCAGTATATTAACCAGGTTAGACACACAGTCCAGCGGTGGACTGTGTGCAACACTAAATCACAGGTCCCGGGTTCGAGACCTGTTGCGCACGCCGGTTCGATGATTAAAATCCTTTTTAAAAATAAATGAATTTTGAATAAATTAAAACAGTATATAAATATAATTAAAAACAGAAATATTTCGGGTTAGACACGTAGCTCAGTTGGTAGAGCTGCGTGCACGCGTACGGGAGGTCTCGGGTTCGAGCCTTACCCGACGCATACTTGCACACCAGCGAACCGGTCAAACAGTCAACAGTCACAGTCACGGTCAACGGTCAATGGTCAACTCAAAAGTCAACATTTTTTATATATTTTTATTTATTTATTTAATTTAAAAATCAATTAAAAATACTTAAAATAATGTTTTTAAAGTTAGAAAATAGCCTTAAACTCACAAAAATATATCTAAAAATCTTATTAAAATTATTAATAAAATCCACTCATTTACCATACCTTTTTCGTTATTATTTTGGTTAGTTAATTCTCGTCGATCCATCCTCTAAACTCGTGCGCATTCCAATATCTTCAACCAAACGCACCCAATGTGAGTGAATCTCTATAAATTCCCCGTTTTAATCATGTTTTTGGGGTGTATCATGTGTCTTATTATTTATTACATTTAAACTATTGTGCATCCATCATATTCATGATCAAATGTGTATTCAATATGTATCAACTGTTTGTGTGGTTAATGTTTAGATTAAATTTATCATTTTCAGTACATACATTATCATAGGCCGCCGCTCCCCATTACATATGAGCGTTGAGCTGTTCCCCATTACATATGAGCGTGAACTAGGCGTCGCCAACATACGATCGGCTCCGTTTGATTGAGCCTTGATCGCACAGACATTTATCATAGGCCGTCCGTTCCCCATTACCTATGAGCGTGAACGTGACGTTGCCCACATATACAGTATCATTCATGTTATATATTCATGCAAGTTGGTTTGGTATTGTATGTTATTGTTTGTTGTTGTTATTGTTGTTGTATGATTATTTACGTTTGCTCACATATGATTATTGCACAATTTTCCATAATAAATATAACAAGAAATCAATAAATAAATGTTTTCTAACAAGGTTCACTCGCCAACTTATGTTGACCCCAAAAACCCCATTTTTACACATGATACAGGTGATCCAGCTGCAGCAAGAAACATATAGGATGGCTTAGAAGAATAAACCGGTTTAGGCTTTGGATTGTTTAGTTGATTATCTTTCTTTGTATTTGTATGAACATGTTTGGAATATTGAGGATGTAATTTTGAATTTAATAAATATGAAACATATTAGTAAATATCATGAGCTTTGGTGATAACCCAATTATGCCCGACTCTTATTCCGCTGCGGGTCGGGGTGTGACAGTTTTTGTGGTTTTCTTCTTGGTGATTTTAGGTGTGGGTTTCAGAGCAGCGGTTGTGTTGCCCTGATCACCTAGAGCAGTGGGCTCAGCAGCAGAAGGTTGAGCTTGAACATTTTGTTCTTTAGAAATTTGCTCAGCCTCCTCTACTTCTGTTTTTAAAACTTTGTCTTGATTAGTTAGTCGTGTAAACGTTTCATGAGTTAGGCTGCCAGATTCGGTAACTGCGCCTTGTTTACTTGCGTTTGATTTTATGTGATCTTGCAAGTAAACACTCAAGAATCTTGGATGTATCTAGAAAGCTTTTCTTTTTGCAATATTATTAACATTATTTACAAGATCATTGAATAGCACCTGGGAGAGGTTAAAATCAGAGTCATTTAGAATTGCAAATCCCAGATACTGTATGTTCAATGGAATCTCGTTGAAAGCAGTTGTTTTGGTAGAGACACATGTAAGTATGTGTGGAAAAAGAATTTCATCTCTGCTGGAAAATGGGGTTTGTAAATTGTCATACCTTTGAGTTGTCCTGTATAACCCCTTTCCACAAATTCATGCTGTATCTCCCTCAAAGAAAATGATACTGGATGTGACATATCATTTAACATAAAGACCCGAGAGATAGGTTGCGGACTGATTTGTATCTGTGTGCTCCCAACCTTGGAAATGATAGAGTAGAGAACACCATCAGCGGATGAGTTAACCCTAGCATTTGCCCAAAATTCTCTTAACGAGTCGATGTATATTGGGGCCTTCACTTCCAGCATATGCTTAAATTTTGATTCTTTCATAATCCGGATCATTGAATGGTATTGAGTATTTGATTCAGTTTCTTCAAGAATTGTGGTGTAATTGTGTGGTGTTTTGATGATTAAGATGAACGGAGGTGGTTCATGGGTCGATTTCTTCTTCGATTTTGTTTTAGGAGCCATGATTTGTTGAAACTTTGAAGAATTTTGAGATAAGGGCTTTGAAAATTTGAAATCGCTCAAGTAAAGTGAAACCTCTGTTTGTGAATATAACAGGGTTTTATAGGGTTTTTTTTTTTAAGAAAATGCCAATGACGTGGCGTCTGATGCAACATCTGTCGAGTAACATCTGTCCACGTGTAACCTCTGTTTGACAATGGAAAGCAGTTGTTTGACTAACCATTGTTAGAGCAATCTATCAGTGGGTGTGACCAAATTTAACACTATCTGAGGTTCGCATCAGTGGATAGATTTTTCTAAACGACAGTGATGTTGTGCTATCAGAGCTTTGAACAGACTGTAAGGATTTAATTGAAAGAATACAATTTTAACTATTTTTAAGGATGGATTTTTGATTTTCTAAAAACATTTTATTGCTATTTACGCATGAAACACAAGGAGAACTTGTTTTAATCCGTGTTTAGCATTCCAAGCCTAGATATCAAACTTTCAAATGTGGAAGCATCTAGTGCCTTTGTCAACACATCTGCTAGTTGATCCTTGGTATGGACATGTTGTAAAGAAATCAAACATTTTTCATAGCAATCCCTCACAAAGTGATGTCTGATGTCAATATGCTTGGTGGTGGAATGTGAAACTGGATTTTTTATGATGTTTTCTGCTGCTTGACTATCAATTTTGAGAGGAGTCCTCAAGGCAGTCACACCAAAATCCAGGAGTTGATTTTGAAGCCACAAAATTTGAGCAGTGCAACCTGCAGCAGCTATATATTCTGCTTCAGCAGTGGATGTGGATACTGCAACTTGCTTTTTGCTTTGCCAAGACACTAAGCAAACTCCTAGGAATTGGGCTCCCCCAGATGTGGACTTCCTTGTTGTTTTACATCCAGCAAAGTCACTATTAGAATATCCTGCAAGCTCAATGTTACCATTAGCTGGATACTAGATACCAAGTGTGGGAGCACCTTTTATGTATCTGAATATCCTTTTTACAGCAATAAGGTCTTATTTTCTTGGCAATGACTGTGATCTGGCACAAACACAAGTAGCAAACATAATGTCTGGCCTTGAAGCAGTTAGGTACAATAAAGACCCAATCATGCTTCTGTATAAAGTTTGATCAACAAGGTCATCTTTTCCATCTACAGTGACTAGCTTGGATGTTGCCATGGGTGTGCTGCAAGGTTTACAATCATCCATATCAAATTTCTTAAGTAGTTCTTTCACATACTTATTTTGATGAATGGAGGTGCCTTTTTGCATTTGTTTGACTTGTAAACCAAGAAAACATTGAAACTCACCCATTGCACTCATCTCAAACTCTGCTGCCATGAGTTTTCTAAACTCTTCACACATGGCAGTGCATGTGGATCCAAAAATGATGTCATCCACATAAATTTGGACAAGCATCAAATCTTTTCCTTTCCATTTTAAAAATAGGGTTTTGTCAATCCTACCTCTGGTGAAACCAATGGATAAGAGAAAAGTGGATAGAGTTTCATACCAGTCTCTTGGTGCTTGTTTTAGACCATACGGTGCTTTGTTTAAGCTGTATTCATGATCAGGATGAAAGTGATCCTCAAATCCAGGAGGTTGACAAACATATACTTCTTCCTTGATCTTTCCATACAGGAATGCACTTTTGATATCCATTTGATACACCTTGATGTTGTGGTTAGCAGTAAAAGCTAAGAATAGGCGAACGGCTTCTAACCTTGCTACTGGAGCAAAAGTTTCATCGTAGTCAATCCCTTCTTCCTGTCTGTAGCCTTGAACCACGAGCCTTGCTTTGTTTTTGACAACAATACCCCTTTCATCAGTTTTGTTCTTGAAGACCCACTTTGTGCCGATGGGACTCACATCTTTTGGCAGTGGTACAAGTTCCCATACTTGTTTTCTCTTGAACTGTATGAGCTCTTCTTGCATGGCCTCTACCCAGCTGTTGTCTTTCAGTGCCTCTTGGTACTTGACAAGCTATGTGAGTGATAGAAAACCAGCAAAAAGACAAATGTTTTGAGCTTGGCTTCTTGTGAGCACACCCGCATTGATGTTGCCAATAACTTGATCCAACGGATGGCTTTTGAGAAGATCAAATCACCTTGATATGAGACAATGGCATTTTGAGGTGAAGCTTGCAAATGTGTATCATCTGAGCTAACCTCTGCTGGTGAATTTGATGGTCCATTTGTGGAATGGTAGTGAAAATGGGTTGACTTTTGTCCATTTGTTATGGACTTTTATCAACAGATGTTTGGTTTGAAAAGCTAGCAGAGGTTTGAGTACTAACCACTGTTGGACTGGCAGAGTTTTCACCATTGCTACTAACATCTGCTTCTCTGCCTGTAGGATTGATTTTGAAACTTGGAAGAATGCAATCATATCCTTGCTCTTGAAATGATGATTGTGGGGTACCTGCAGGGTTAGTCTTGACAGACACATCTTCAAATGTAAATTTAGATAAATCAAACAATCCAGCAGGTCCATTTGCTAGGATTTTCAAAAATGAGAGTTCATTGAACTTCACATTTAGAGTTTCCTCAACACACTTGGTCCTAGAGTTAAAAACTCTGTAGGCTTTGGCAGTGGTTGAGTATCCCAGAAAATAACCACAATCAACTTTGGCTGCAAACTTGGATATTGAATCCTTGATGTTTAAAATGAAGCATGGGCAACCAAAGACTTTGAAATAAGAGATCAGAGGTTTGATTTTGTAAAGCAATTCATAGGTAGTCTTTCGATGCCTAGGGTTTATCAAAACTCTGTTCTGGACATAGCAGACACTATTTACAGCCTCTGCCCAAAAAGACAAGGGTAAACCTGAGTCTGCAAGCATGGTCCTTGCTGATGCAATAAAGTTCTGTTTTTTCCTTTCAAAAAACCCCATTTTGTTCTGGAGTTCTAGGAATGCTGTATTGTCTAACAATCCCTTTTGACTCATAGAAGGCATCCAACTCCTTGTTCCTAAACTCTATCCCATTATCACTCCTAAAGATTTTTACAGGAAGATCAAATTGCTTTTCAACTTGTTTGACAAAGTTTTGCAAAATGTTTGCTGTTTCATCCTTAGAGTGCAAAAAGAAAGTCCATGTGAACTTGGAAAAATCATCAACTACCACCAGACAATATCTTTTGTGTTTTAAGCTCATGATTTTTACAGGTCCAAACAAGTCCATATGAAGCAACTGTAGACACTAACTTTGGACTCCTCAATTGACTTGTAAGAGCTTTTATGTTGTTTACCTTTTAAACAGGAAACACAAGGATCTTCACAAGTAAACTGTTTTTGGGGCAAACCTCTAACCAGACTTTGTTTTGAGAGAGTGGAGATGATTTTTAGATTTGTGTGCCCTAGCCTTTTATGCCATAGCTCTGTCTATTTGCTTGAGGCAACTGAGAACAAATGCATTTGACATAGGATTATCCTTTACCATATCAACCACATACACATTTCCTACTCTATGAGCAGTCAACTGTGCTTTGCTCTCTGCAATGATTTGATCAATCCTTTTGACAACCTCTGGCCCTACTATTTGGCAAGTTTTCTTTGTGAAGAAGGAACCATAACCCTTATCACTCATCTGTGAGACACTTAAGAGGTTGAATTTTAGATTGTCAATGAGATTCAGATTTTCAAACTTGAGTTTTCCTGTTGAGACACATCCTGACCCTAACACCTTCCCTTTTGAATTATTTCCAAAAGATATATCACCCCATCCATGAGCTTTAAAATCTCTGAGCAGGGCTTTACATCCTGTCATGTGCCTGGAGCCTCCACTATCTACATACCAAAGACTGTCAAGGAAAGTAGAAGCTCCCTGCAAATGTTTTGAAATAATTAGTTCAGGTGGGTCTCCAAAGCCAAAATGGCTTTGGATGGGGTATCAGATGATCCAGACTCAAGTTCAGATTGATGAGCAGTGGTTAGATTAGGCTTTTGTAACCACTGCTGTGAGCTACCTCCTATCAACTGTTGGTAACCATGAGGATGCCTATTTACCCTTGGCTTAGAAGGCTTTTTATAAGTCTCATAAGTCATAGGCACCTTTTGGTAATTAAGCTGGCTTTTACCTCTTGGAAACTGGTTTGATGGAGGTGCATCTGTTACTTGAATTTCTCTGCGAACGGAGGTTTGATTTAAAGCTTTGGTGACAGATGTTTCACATGATTTAAATTTCTGTTTGGCAGAATTTGAATTTTCTCGCTCTAGAGCTTTTTCTCTAATCTCTTTTACCTTTTGATGATAGGTTTTGAGATAGACACACTCTTGAGTTGAATGATTTGTTTTGTTGCAGATGGTGCATCTAGGTGATTTAGGTATAACACAGGTTTTGTTTATATCATTAGCTTTCAAAAGAAAACAGTCTGCCGTATCATGATTTCTCTTTTCACAAAATTCACAAAACAAGTGTTTAACCTTTTCTTTCCTTTTCCTATCAGACTTTTTGAGAGCAGATGGTGTAACCTGTGCTGGAAAGTCTTTGATAGGGATCATGTCACACCCCAACCGATGGCGGAAACATCGGGATGAGACGAACAAATTGCTCAAAACGTCATAACACTACTTTGCGACAATATTTAATATTTAATAACATTACTTTGGTTGCCTTGTGGTGCAGGACCACTTCGGCAAGTGGCAGTTACATGCCCATACCGATTGCAATTGGTGCAATGGCGACATGCGATGTTGGCTGGGTGATGGTGATGGCATATGGTACACTTAGGATGATTCCCAACGTACGGTTTTCTAGCAGGTTCTTGAGGGGGATTTGGGTTTGCAGCTGGTGTGATCGTGTTGCAACTTTGGTTTTGGAACTTTTGTTTCTTGCCATTGTTGTTTAGCGATTGGGTTTTGGGTTCACTAGGTTTGGTGGTGGCTTGGTGGGCAGATTTGGTGGAGCTAGAGGGTTTGGTTTTATCATGCATGCGGTTATCATTGATCTCCACGGCTAGGCGATAACATAGCTCGATGTTGTCAGGTCTTGAGGCTTGGATAGCGTCACGTATGGCAGGAGGAAGGCCGTTGAAGTATTTCCTAATGGCACGTGCAGGCATGTTCACGAGGTGGAGGACGATGATGCTTAATTGTTTGAAACGAGTGGTGTAACCAAGGTTATCGTTACTCGCTTGCTTGAGGTGCCAAAATTCACCCTCAAGATTTTCTTGTTCATGGGGAGGACAAAACCCCAGCATCATCATCTCCCTAACCTCGATCCAAGGGAGGGCATAGGCTTCTTCGTTGGAACGAATGTTACGCTCGTTCGTCCACCACTCGAGAGCTCGATCCTGGAAAACGCCCGTTGCGCTTCGGGTTTTAAGGTGCTCAGGGCAGTCACTGTTGATGAATGTCACCTCGATGCTCTCAAACCATTTGAGCATGGCGGTGACACCCTCGTTGCCAGTGAATGGCCTAGGGTTGCAAGCTATGAAGTGCTTGTAGTTGAAAGAGGTAGGCTTAGGTTGGGTGGCTTTGGAGTCAAACGACGAGTTGGGGGTATTAGCGTTAATCTTGCTCACAATGTCGGGAATCACTTGAGCCATTTGCTTGGCCATGAATGCAAGCATCTTCTTGCTTGAGTTTGACTTGGAGTTCCTTTTGGAGTTGGAAAGACGGTTACAAGACATCTACAAGGGTGATGATAAGAGATGAGACTTGATCATAATGTTTTAAGAAAAGACATTTTGCATAATTTAGCATGTACCATGTAGCACATAGTTTCAAATAGTTTACATTGGCAAAATAAAAATTCGCATGGTATAATCACAAATATTGACATGAAAGAGTGTAAATTTAGTTTGTTCACGAAGGATTATTATTGTTTGAGATTGAGAGATAAGTGCAACTTGTGTAATTGAATCGAAGCTATTAACGTTCAAAGTATAAAACTCATTGAAATTGAATTAGCATAAAAGATAGGCTCAATAAAACATTGGAATGTTTCGGGTAGAGAAACGTCGACAATTCCAAAGTGGATCGAAAATCCTTTCGAGTTAGGGAAACATGCTTTGGCCTAATAGGTAGAATACTCTCATCGGGAAGCGACTAACAGTATTCACCCTTCCAGTTACTACATGTCCCTAGTCGATCGAAAATTCGAGACTTTGGCGAGATTGAAAATTGAGGAATGGGACTAGTTAACAAGGTGCGGGTTTCACCCTATCTTGATAACATCGTACCCTAAATGTGGGTGGTACTTACCAAACGAGGAGCAAATTCCGACTCGTTGGTAAGGGTCCACTAGAGTTTGAAGTGGAAGTCTTCCATCAAGATGTGGATATCACTCCTAGCTTGATGGCGTAACTTCGTGTAAAAATCATAAATGCGGAATGAGGGATTTCACCAAAAATTGTGGGCCGTTGGGCCTATCTTGGTGCAAATCGTCTCGTTGATGTAACATGAGTGTCTTCAAGTGTGTAATTTGTGTACGATGTCTTAGGAAAAACATATTGTATGTTTAAGACAAAAAGGAAGAGATAGAAGCAAAGTAGGGAGAATTAACATTTTTAAGCATGAATAAAGAATGGTCAAAAGTCTAACACTTAAACTATAGACTAGGTCAAGAGCATGGCATATTTCGTAATTCCTTATAGTTATGGCTCTGATACCAACATGTCACACCCCAACCGATGGCGGAAACATCGGGATGAGACGAACAAATTGCTCAAAACGTCATAACACTACTTTGTGACAATATTTAATAATACAAAATTTCATTGATACTAAATGGGAAATACATTGTTTCGAGAATAAAATTACAACAAGTTCCAAATAACAATTTCAACCAAAACGAAGTACATAATCAAAATTGGGCGTGTATCTAATCCACCCTAGTTGTGTTTCTTCCATGTCATCGACTTAATTTCCTGCAACATGTATTAAAATAATATATATCAACAAAAATGTTGGCGAGCATACAAGTTTGATACATAGCATAATAAAGAATAATTTTGTCTCATATCCAACATGGCAATTTGTACATAAATGGTGATTGCATACTAGAACATGTGAAATTATATGTCAAACCAAAGTCTAACGCAATTGTGATTACCCAACATTGTCATAAACGGGTGTTTAATAGTTTACTTAACAATACCACAAGCATACGGGCGGGCGTTACTCCTATAGCGCTATATTTGTTAAGGTTGGCTAGCAAAGCTAATGAGCATATATCACAAGTCTAACATAGCATGCATTAATCGAGTATATAAACAAGTATCATGTTATAACGGATAGAGTAATTTGTAAACTAGTTTCATGGTTTTGTACATGTTGCACCCGAAATATTAAAATGGAAAACGGGGTCGAGTATACTCACGGTTTTGCAAGCTAAATCCGACTTGAATCTGAGAGTGTGGTAGGTTGATTATCTTGGAGCACCTTGTCCTTCTACAAGAAGTAACAAAGGCGTATGAGTATTGGGAGTTAACGGGAGATTATGGATTCGGAGTTTAAATAACGTAAAAATAGTATTATGAAAGTAATCGTCTTGTACTCATGACACTTGTTCTTGACACTATAGAAACTGCAAGGGTTTGGTGTGTTTTCATGGATTCGAAGACCCATTAGAATCGTAACAAGTGTATGGTCTTTAGATGATGTAACTAGTTTCTTAACAAGTAACTAAGGAGTTATTATTAAGTCTTTGTCACTTGTATGTATACATATATATAATATACTTTGTTTAGGTACTTCAAATCATAAATCAAGCATGAGGTAGGAGATCAAGTCTCCATTTAGGCACCTCTAGTGTCATGGATATCATGTAGGAGGTATGAAGAACAAGCTTCCATTTAGGTACTTCTAATGTTCACCACTACACTTGTGTTATAAACACAAGGAGGGTCAAGAACTAAGTAATAACAACAACTAATCTAATGTAAAACATCAAGTAGTGTGTGGATTCAAGATGGGTTGCCAAGGCTAGACCATCTTCACACATGCACAAGTTGAACTTGGACACTACTTGTGGGTGTAAACCCAAGTTGAAAACAGAAAGTTTGTGAGCTTTTCACCTCTAGTTTGACATGTCTCAACCTTGTTTTTAAGCCTAACCAACCACTAATAGTGTTCTAAGCATTCGGACATAGGTTTGAGATGAGATAACTCAAGTTTGAACAAGTTTAACAAAGTTTAGAATCAAAACAGAAAGTTTTCTTGCACTTTGGACCTTATTTGGTTGATGTTCCAGCCTTGGTTTTCCATGGAAAATATGTGGATACATACCTAAGGTTGTTCCAAGTGCTAAGAAGAAAGAATGAGTGAAAAAGATGAAGTATAAGTGAGGTTATGCTCACTTTAGTAACTTGAGATGAATCTGCCAAGTTACTGATTTCCAGCTGAGTTCTTGACTGTTTGAGAGTGAGATTAGTGAGTTTGTAAAGCGGAGGAAGTGTGGAAGTAGTGTGGGTTTTATAGTTGAGGATTAGGGTTTGTTGGGAGTTGATTTAATGCAAGAAACAAACTAAACAAACACAAAATTGACCAACCGGAGCTGAAAATAACTTTCTGCGGATTAGGGGGACTGGGGGAGCGAGAAGAATTGGGAAACACGCTCGCGGCCCGCGAGAAGGTTATTTTCCCAAACTTCATTGATTTTTGTCATTTTTAGCCCTGAAGTTTGTTTTTGATAGTCTGTACGGTGTTTTTCGCATAAAAGGCATAATACAAGGTTTATTCATGAAATGCAAGCATACTAATGAGTATTAACAAGTATGATCAAGTATGAACATCGCGTATAAGTTTCGTATTTCAGCATGTAAGTCACATATTGTGAGTTTTTCAAACGTTTGCGTGTATTGCGGATCAAGTAGCATATATGTAGACACAAATGAGTTTGACATGATTAAAATAGACCATGATTAAAATATAACATGATTAAAATTGAACACGCATTTCATTATGATTCAAGTCTCGGAATATCGATTACAACGAAAAGATGAATACAAATGATTACAAGGGTTCCCAAAAATAGAATTACAACATGAACTTTCCAAATATAGAAAGTTTGAAATAGCAGGCCGTTACAGATCACCAATGCTTTTGGTGCTTTTATACCATCAAGAGTTGAAAAGTCCATTGGCTTGACGTTTTCCAAAATATCACATTCATCTAACCAGGTTGGTTTAAACTGATATTTTTCAATTTCTTTTTCTTTCGGTGAAACCTCTGGTTTTTCAGTGATTTTAATTTCTTCACCAGCCAAGTTTGTTGGGACTATTTCAACCAGCTCTGAGTCAATTTTTGCAACATTTTCACAAGTATGGTCATATTCCCTAAAGCCTATACCAAACTTTATGTTGCTCTTGACTTGAGCATCAAGCAGAAGCTCATAACCTTTGCAAGACTCTACCCATTTTTCACAAGTGATCTGGGTAGATTCTAGCTCCTGTTTGCAAACTTGGTATTTTTCTACTATAGTTTGGAGTTGATCTTTGGTTATGCTTGATTCATGCCTTAGGCTACTCATTTCAGAATCTTTTTCACTTAACTTTGTTTTCAACTCTTTAACAAGTTTTTCAAAACTAAGTTCATCTTCTAAAATTTTGTTTCTCAGGTTTTCATTCACCTGTTTTATGTTTGCAAAAGAAATAATGCATTTTTCAGAACATAGATCTTTAAGGATCTTAGGTGATACCTTTGACGCAGCCATAAGAGCACAATCACACTCTTCTTCACACACCTTTGTGACCCATGGGTCAGATAGATTGTCTTTTTCAACATCAACAGCATTCGTTTCAACCACATGTGTAACTTCTGGTGTAACCACTGCTTCACAACATTCAACCTCATCAGATTTTGACTCCTGTTCCACAGACTCATCACCTTCAACTATGGTCTCAAGAGCCGTTAAACACAAGTTTTCATTTTCAAAATCATTTTTGGCTATGAGAGCAAAGTTTTCATCAGTTAAATCCTCAGGCAAACTACTCCAGTCAACAAAACCTTGGGAAAGAAGCTTTGTTTTGTAACATCTGCTAGTGTAGCAGTGGTTTGAGTAGTTTGAGTGACATGTGGAACTTGTTGCACATGCACTTGAGGTGGTGCTTGAACATATTGAATCTATGGAGAAGAGGTTTGGACATAATGAATAGGGACAGTTGTTACAGGAGTTGCAAAATGAGCAGTGTTTTGCATTTGTTGTGTAGGGGAAAACTGGGAATATTGGACAGTGCTTTGAGTATTGGGGCCAGGATGTGAAATAATTGGTCCTGCAGTTTGAGTTCTGCATTCCCTGGAAAAATGTCCTATCCTATTGCACTTGAAACATTTTATCTTTGATTTATCTAACCCAACTTTTAACCCCCATGCAACCTAGAAACCTCCTACCAGTTCTTTTGTAAAACCTACTATCCCTGACACTCAAAAGTGCTAACTGGTGTAGGATGTCCATTTCTTCCAAATCTGTGGGTTCAAAGTATTGTAGGTCATTCATCTCAAAACTCAAATTGTCAGAGGTTTGGCTTTCACAATTTGCAAGCAAAAGCAAAATTGGGTGTACAGGGATCAGAGTTGAAATTGTTTCCAGAAGTTATGTCAATGTAATGATCAAAACTCTGATCCTTTCCACTACCAGACCCCTCCTCATGACTATTGAAAGCAGTGTTTCCCAGAGTATAGTCATTGGTCATTTTCCCTGACTCTTGTAACTTCTTTTTCTGGTTCAACTCTCTCTCATATGTGAGGAGTCTACCATGAAGTTGTGTCAAGGTCATTTCTTTGTAACCAACAGCTGTTCGAGTGACATAAGCTACAGTCTCCCATTTCTCAGGTAAAGATCTCAAGAAACGACTATTGACAGTCAAATTTGGAAATTCCACATTTACCAATTTGAGCTCACTGATGAGACAGCTATATCGTTCGAACTGTTGGGTTAATGACTCACCCTTAACGTGGCAAAATGTTTCATAATGTTGATTTAAAACTTCTCTATTATTCTCGATCACCTCTTCAGTACCACAGAATTGCTGTTTAAGAGTATCCCATAACTCTTTAGCACTATTACAATGAAGTAATCCCGCATAAATCTCATTGGGCAAAGCCGAAGCCACGATGCTAAAAGCCCTAGCATCCAATTCGATTTTTGAGGAAATCCTGTTTAGAGTAATTTTCGAGTTTTTTAGGGACTTGAGTATGGGGATCCTCTGTACTTAGAACCATGGGGACATGTGGTCCAAATACAACAGATCTCCAACATCTGGTGTTCTGTTGGGCGAGAATATGACCCATCCTACACTGCCAAATAAAATACTCATTTCGTTTCAACATAGGTGGTTTGAACATGGATCCAATATTGGGTTCAGGTGTGTTTTGTGCCATTTCTCTTGTTTACAACAAATTTGTGTTTTAAAAAACTTTTGTAGTAATAAAACTCTGAATTCAAGCAAAACTTATCAAACAAAATTAGCAACAAAGAGCTGATCTGTTCAAATCAATTTGACTTTTAAATCAAAATCGATTGACCAATCTCTGATACCAATTGCCAGGATCTAAGTTTGAATTGATTGTTGTTTTTGTTTCAAGTAATGGAAAATGATTGAAAACAGAAAATAAATGCAGCGGATTAATTGAAAACTTTTACAACAATCAATCGGTCGTTTGTTTTCATCATCATCATGCTTTCAAGTAATTAAACGACTGCATGTGATTCACAAACTCCCCCTTAGCCCAATAACGATCGTTTGATAGTAAGAAATGAAGAAGATAGGCGAAATTGATATTTTTAAGAAGACAAGTGTTAACTATTACATTGAGCGCCTATTTATACTAATTATCTAACCATTGATCGTCTTTCAATGACGTCAGGATTGATAGTGACAACTAACAAAAAGTAACTAACTACAAACACTTCTTTGACTAAACTATCAGTGCATAGCACTGTTACATTGATTAATCTAATACTAAACTAAGCACTGTTGGCTATCCTTTGTTCTTGTGATCTTCTATCAGCGATTGAGACTTTCTTCTGTCAGAGGATAGGAAGCAATGTGTTTATTGAAAGCAGTAAATACTCATCAGCGGTTAGAACCTCTGATGGTTGGATCAAAGCTCGGATGGTGTGTTTTGACTATGTATCATCTGTTCCTTTCCAAAGGTTCAATCCCAACATTTTTGTTGTTTAAATTCTGATTTTTGTTGTTCTTCTTGTTTGATTGTAATTGTTGTTTAATGTGCAGCTTGTAGAAGTTAAAAAACAAACAGTCTTTTTCTTCCAAACTGCAGAGGTTTGGTCCACCTCTTCAGCCATAGATGTTTGCAGATGTGGTCCGCAGATTGCAGACGTTTTACCTCTGAAAAAACAAACAACACTATTTCATCACATTTCACTCCTTACATTTGTAATGGTCATCAAAATGTATCATGAATTTTTTTTATTTTTTAATTAAAATAAATATGAAAGATAAATATAATATTCAATAAAATAAAAAATAACATTATTAAAATACATTAAATTAAATAAAAATACAACCAATAAGAAAAAAATACCCATTCTTAATAACTACAAAAATTACTCTTCGTTGTAATACGGCAATTGGATATCTAAACCTCCAACGTGTTCTGTTAGACCAAAATCGTAGTCGAAAATGTGTGTTTTCGTTCCGCAACTCCAATTGAATATTCTCGCTAACAGGTACCTATGTAGAAAGGTCCATAACGTAGTCTGGTGATATTGTGTGCCCCTCATCCTTTATGATCATATTATGTAATATGTTACACGCGTACACCATGTATCTAAATTTTAGGGGTTTAACTATACGCACCAGTCGACATGTATACCCTATTTAGCTTTCAAAACTCTAGACACTCGCTCAACGTCTTTTCTCACTGATTCATGTAACTTCTTGAACACTTTTTCTTTGGGCTCAGTAGGAAATGAATACCTTTAAAAAACAGACCAAGCCGGGTAGATACCATCAACAAAATAGAAGTCGCGTCTATAATTTCTCCCGTTGACCACAAACGACACAACTGTGCGGTTCCTTGTAACACAACGAATAACGGTGATTGATGTAGAACATTAAAGTCGTTTTCTGGATCAGGAGCACCAAAGTATGCTTCCCATATCCATAAATCATTTGATGCCACCGCTTCGAGCATTGTCGTCGGGTTTGTGGTTACCTCTCATGTGGCGTCCTCGCAAACTAGTTAGGCAACTTCTCCAAACTATGTGCGTACAACTGATCCTACTAAGCATCCCCAGAAAATAGAGGTGAGCAAGATTCGGGCCGGCCCAAAAAATTGGACCAAAAAACTCGAAACTAAGCCGGTATTATGCAAACATGCAGATCCTCGGTTCTAATTTTAGCCCCTTCGGTTCTCGGGTCGGGTCGGTCTAAATGCAATGAGAAACCCGATTAACCGAGATGAATTTGAAGTCGGATGTCAAGATGGAATTAGTTATGGTTTACTGTATTTGTTAAATGGATTTGAAAGAATAATAAACTCTGAGCACTAACAGTTTGTTATAGCAGAAGTCTCAATAAACTCAATAATAACTTTTTTATTTTAATATATATTCATTTGTTTTGTATTATACCACATAACCATCAATCTTCCCACCTCCCAAATCCAATAACCCAAAAATACA
Organism: Scalesia atractyloides; assembly: GCA_947069175.1. Classification (NCBI taxonomy): domain Eukaryota; kingdom Viridiplantae; phylum Streptophyta; class Magnoliopsida; order Asterales; family Asteraceae; genus Scalesia; species Scalesia atractyloides. The sequence goes on along the minus strand of CAMTDV010000004.1, from coordinate 35,956,548 downwards.
GGTGTTATTCCAATTCAATGAACAAATGCATAACTTGATCTCACAGAAATGGTGTTTCTCTAGCAAACAAAAAAGTCAAAAATATCTTTTATTGAAACCATCACCACCATGAACCAACCCATCGGAATGAAAACATCTGCTAGGGCTCTATTGAATCGTCGATATTAACGTCCATGTAGTTTAGACCGGTAGCATCTTCATCGTTTTCTCGGTCTCGGTCCTTGAACCATTAGAAGACCGAATCGAAACCGAGATCACAGATACCCGAATTGAATATGCAGGTCCAGTCGATGGTTCCATTTTTCATATGGTTTCGGGAGCGTGTCGGTTCGGGTTTTACCGGTCAGTCCGGCTTCTTTACTTTGCTCAGCCCTGCCAGAAAAGTGCCATCTAGCTTTATGCCCGGCGTACAAACATGATATGTCGTGTCTAGTCAGCCTTCTTAAAAAATATTTTGCGTATAACTTAATAACTGCATTGCAAAAAATTCTATAGATTTACTAGAAGTCCTAGAAGACATAGCTAAATATTCTTCATATTCGTTAGGCATGTTACCGGTTGCAAGTTAACGAACTGCGGATGTGCATTTTTGTATCGCTGTGAAACTCTTTATCCCCTAGCGTCGCAACCTTCTTGAAACCTGTGACATTTGTACATTTTCAGTCATTGAACAATACTGGAACATTTTCGTATTCAATAAAATCTTGTATTTTATTTACGAGAATGCATAATTTCAATCATTGCACAAATTCGGTCATTTCCATGTTCAATGAAGTTTTATACTTTATTTATGAAACGCGTAATCGTACAATCGGACGAACCTACATCCACGACATTTCCGGACAAAATTCAAGTTACACATGCCTTAACACCTTTATATAACCTAAATATTAGGTTAAAGGGGTTAAAAATGTCAAACAAGTGAAAATACAAGTCCAAGGGCCAAAATTGTCAAAAAAAATATGATAAATATATATATATATATATATATTCTTTGCTTGATCACCAAGTTTGGACACCTTGCACTCATTTTGCCACACTTAATATGGTGATGACACATGTTAGTACACTAATCCACACTTGGTAACACTTGTCGTCACCTCCTTAATCCTAGAACACTATAAATACCCCTTTAATTCATCCATTTTCTTCACACCACTTCAAAACACTTCAAAGCAAAATGTGAAGTTCTTCTTTCTATCCTTCTTGGAGCTTGTTTCCAGCCTCTGGAAGCTTCCTATCTTGAGTTCTGAAAGTGTTCTTCAACACGAGTAAGTACTCTTTCTAGTTCTTTCATTATTTTAGCTATTTTGAGCTAAAATTCAAACAATTTGGCTTTCTGTTTGATTTTCGGTTCTGACCATTTTGGTCAAGTCAAAGTTCAAATTGAACTTTGCAATGTGATCGTAATCACGAAGGTATTAATCCATTGCGATTGCACCTTCTGATTGCCATGTTTAGTAGGCGACATGACGGGTCAAAGTTTTACGAATTAAAAGTAAAAAATGCATAAAAGTGCATTTTACGACGAAAACGTTTTTGGGTATTAAAACTTAAAATTTTGACATCAAATCAGTTTTATAACATTATTAGACATGTTCAAACATGTCTAACTCGTGAGTTCTAGTTTAGTGCTTATTTATGTAACATCCGTCAAAAACCGGATTTACCAAACCCGCTCCGTTTATTAACCGAACAATCAGTTAAAAATTTCGTTGCGTATTTAATGCCCAAATTAATTTTAAACGATACATAATTAAGAAATATATTAGAATATAAAAGTTACATTTGAAAAAGTATTAAAATTAATGAAATAAAAATAAAACAATGTTGCCGGGTTTCGAACCCGGGTCAGCCAGGAATCCACAAGCTTTAACTCCCACACGCTCAACCACTCCGCCACTTGTGTTGTTTGTGTTCATATTGAAACAATTAAATACATAACATAAATCTCGAATTCAAACTGACGCGCCCAAATCGCAGTTGTCGGAAATCCCGACGATTTCGCCGAGATTGGACGGTTTCTTCTGATTTAACTGAAGCATTAACCACAACATCGGTTATAACCGATGTCCAGTCCGCGACTTTGGTCATAACCGCCGGAGAATTCTTGACCAACGAATCAAGACGGTAATCAGACTAAATTCGTCGATGTTCTTCCCTATAAATGCACCCTCTAACCTCTGATAGCCTTTTCGCTCACAATCACACCCTTTCTCGACGTAATTTCACTCGCCGGAAACTTTCTGCAACTCGCCGGAAAACCGAACCCCTTCACCTCTGTGCCTTACTCTAAAAACAGAACACCTAGAGCTCATACCGAAGCCACCCACACTCACCTCAAGCTTCCTGAAGACCCTCTGCCACAAGACACACGTCGCCGGAATAACCTGCTATCATCAAAATTTCGCCGGCGAAACAGAGGATCTCTGTTCGGTATATCTTACACCTAATCTCTCTCGTTTTTATTAATCTCACATGTAGCTAATCACAACTTACTAAAGAAACTGATTATTTTTGTCAAAACAGTCGGACATCGATTCTGGTTAAGTTTAACGAAGAAGATGAAGTCTTCGGTTATAAATATATTTAATTTAAATCAAGTTATATCTCGGGTTAGACACACAGTCCAGCGGTGGACTGTGTGCAAATAAACACGCATACGTCCCGAGTTCGATTCTTGTCACACGCACACTCGCCTTAATAAAAATGTTCCTTTTTAAAACTGAACCGGATTCACTCGCAAATAGATTTTAAGTTTAATGAAAACCGGAATAATAACCAAGATAGACACACAGTCCAGTGGTGGACTGTGTGCGCGTTTAAATCATACGTCGCGGGTTCGAGTCCAGGCTACCGCACCGGTTCTGGCAATTATCAAACTTTTTATATAAGGACAGAAATGAATTTATCTAGTTTGTATATAAGTATAATAAAAACCAGATTATTTACCAAGTTAGACACACAGTCCAGCGGTTGACTATGTGTCAAACTAAACCACAGGTCCCGGGTTCGAGACCTGTGGCGAGCACCGAGTCATGCAATTAAATCGTTTTTAAATAAATGATTTTCGGATTAATCTAATTAGTGTATAAATATAATTAAAAACAGAAATATTTCGGGTTAGACACGTAGCTCAGTTGGTGGAGCTGCGTGCACGCGTACGGGAGGTCACCGGTTCGAGTCTCACCCAGCGCATGTCATATACATGACCGAACCGGTCAACAAGTCTACAAGTCAACGGTCAAACAAGTCAATGGTCAACAGTCAAAAATCAACATTTTTTTATTTCTTTTATTTATTTATTTAAATTAAAAATCAATTAAAAATACTTAAAAATAACATTTTTAAGGTTAGAAAATAGCCTTAAACTCACAAGAATATATCCAATAATCCTACTAAAATTGATTAATAAAAATCCGCTTATTTACCGAACCATTATGCTATTATCTAGGTTAGTTTCACTCGTGGTTAAATCCAACTTCGTGCGCATTCAACATCATCAACCGAACGCACCCAATGTGAGTGAATCTTACAACTCCCCTTTTTAATTACACGTTTTGGGGTGTGTCATGTGTCACTAAAATTAACTCGTTTATTTAAACTTGTGCCATACCATATTGTGATCTAAACTTAGAATGTATATATTGTTTGTAGTTATGTATTTCATATTGTCAAGTTGTATGCAAATCATTCATTAGGCCCATCAGTTCGTAGAACAACGCGTGCCTCAAAACTCATTCATTAGGCCCATCAGTTCCTCGTAGGAGACGAGTTGAGCAACGCGTGCCTCAAAACAATCTATTATTGTATGTGTGTGCATTATTTAATATTAAGTGATTTGTGAATAAGTTTACATCTATATTTACTCATATGTGGTTGTACACTTTATTTTATAATCAATTCAATAAACTTGTTCAAATGTTTTTTATAGGATTCACTCGCCAACTTTTTGTTGATCCAAAAACCATTTTTACACATGATACAGGTGAACAGGATGAAGCAAGGAAAACATAGGAAATGCCTTAGAAGAAAATAATGAAGTCTAGAATGATGTGTAGGACATGATGTAATTATGATTGTATGTTTCCCTTTAAATTGTAATAATAAATATGAAACGTTATAATAAATGTCGTGAGCTTTGATGATAACCCAATCATGCCCCGATCACCTTTTCCGCTGCGGGTCGGGGTGTGACAGATTGGTATCAGAGCCATGACTATAGGGATATAGGATAGGTTAATAGACCCTTAGAGCCTATACTATAGTTGACTAGATTTTAATTGTTTATGTGGTTACATGCAAACTTATGATATTTATTTGTTTCATATTTGTTTATACTTACAGTCAAACATACATACTTACATACACATTCATCATACATATTTCAATGTTCACATATTCAAATCATCTTCATATTTTCGTTATTCAAAGATTTTGTCGCATTTTTCATTTTTCAAATCTCATCAAAGTGAGTTCTGCGACGGGCATGTAGTAACTGTAAGGATACAAGTACCGGTAGTCGGAACGTCCTGTCTAGGTTGGCATTCGTATAAATCCAATATAACGGACCAGTTTGCCTACCTGGGGACTAACGATGAGAGTACAAAGGACCTATTAGGCCAAAGCATGCCACACCAAACGTCGTTCGAACTAACCCCACTTTGAGGTGTCACCGTGTCCACACCTGGACACATTCCGAATATCATACGTTACATATTTCTCGATTTTCTCCGGGTTTTAGTGTACGTAACCAGGCTAACACATGCGAACCATATGAAAAACCCGGTATTCATGGGGGCCCACATGATTACGAAGGTGAAGTATGGCGGCATGCAATGCCCAATTACGAGCAAAGCCCAAGACATCCTATGGATGTAGTAGATTTATTATGTTATATTTATTTTATGAATGTTCATTCCTAAATACGACCCATGATCCCAAAAACATCCAACTCATACTCTTGATATTTATTCCTTGTAGATGTCTTCTAGCCTCGCTCGTAGGAAGATGAGAGCAGGAAAAGCCCGCGAGCGCATGGCTGCCCTAATCGCTCAACAAATGGCTGTCGTAATACCCAACATTGTAGTTCAAATCCAACAAGCCCTTACCGCTAATCCCGTCAATCAAGAAGATCAAAACATTGTCAATCCTCCCCCAATTACCACCAAATGCACCTACAAGCATTTCAAATCCTGCGACCCTCCAAAATACGAAGGGACTGAAGGTGTCACCGCTCTCCTCCATTGGTTTGAAGAAATGGAGAACACTTTTCTAAATTGCGATTGCCCCGATGATCGCAAAGTGCGATATGCTACTGGTCGTTTATTTGGAATAGCACTTACTTGGTGGAATACCGAGAAGGCCAAACGAGGTGTTGAAGACGCTATAACTTTGACTTGGGAAGAGTTGAAGGAAATCATGACAAGACGGTTTTGCCCAAGGAGCGAAATCAAGAAATTAGAAGATGAGTTCTATTCGTTGAAGCAAAAGGAAGGCGACCACACCACATACAACAAAAGATTCCTCGAGTTAAATCAAATGGTTCCCAACTTGTTCACTCCTCTTTACCGTTTGATCGAGCACTACATTCGAGGTCTTCCGTCAAAGATTCAAGACTCTGTAATAAGTACCACACCTGCAACTTTGGAAGCAGCAATGGAGTTAGCTACAGAGCTCACCGAGAACCGCATCCGGAATAAAGACTTCAAGGAGGAGAAGAAGAAGGATAAAGCATCAACGGAAACTTCAAACTCCACCCAAACCGAATCCCCTTCTCAACCCATTTTTAAGAGAAAACGAGATGGGCAACTTTTCGCTGTCACCCAACGTAATCAACCAATTTCACAAGCCATACCCATCCAAGCTATCCCAATCACTCAACTAGCACCCAACTCAACTTACCCAAATAAGAAACCATACCTTGGACCTCACCCTCGATGTAACACCTATTTTTATCACCATCCATCTACCTTACCTTGTCGACTATGTGCGAATTGTTGACGCTATGGTCATTTGAGCAAGGCTTGCCGCACCTCTCAAAACCAAATCTCTCCCCCTACTCAAAACATGATCCAAACCTATCAACAACCCCAATACCCCATGTTACCTTATGTTCGAGCTTGTTTCAATTGTGGCGACCCTACCCACTTTAGAAACACGTGCCCTCGATTGGTTAACATCATAAACGCCCAAGCTCAAGCAAACCCAGTTAACCAAGCAAATCAAGGAAACCTAATCACTAGGCCACCAGCAAGAGGAAGAGTTTTCAACATCAACGCCAATCCTGTTGAAGATAATGACGGCCCAAACGAAACCACCCAACTAGTCCCCTTCACCAAAAATCAAGATTCAACTCCAACCGCTTAGTTTTTATGTTTTTCTTTATGTTATCTCAAGCTTTGGTTGATTGTGTTTATTTATGTATTAGAGTCACATAGAACTAATCATAACTTGCGGATAAAGCCAATGAAAATTTGACAAGAATATGGTGGATACGCCGCTGGTACTTCCTATATATAAGTATTCTTGCCAAAGGATCAGAGGCATTATCAGGCGGTTATGAGAAGTTCCATGTAGAATTTAGTATTGTCTTGATTGAAGTTTGTTTTGTACTCACTGATTTAGCATTTATAGCATCTCATCACTTAAAGAAATTGGTTTGTGTTCCATTTCTACATAGACTAACCTCTCCATCATAACAAACGAGAGAGGTATTGTCATCATTCAAACATGTATACTATCAGAATTAAGACTCAAGTTTTGGTTGTTGTGTTTGTTTTAGAGTCACATAGAACTAATCATAACTTGCGGATAAAGTCAATGAAAATTTGACAAGAATATGGTGGATACGCCGCTGGTACTTCCTATATATAAATATTCTTGTCAAAGGATCAGAGGCATTATCAGGCGGTTATGAGAAGTTCCATGTAGGATTTAGTAATGTCTTGGTCGAAGTTTGTTCATCATACATTTCAACGTATTTCAATTTCATCATTTAAAGAAGTTGAGCTATGTCTCACTTCCACAAGGACTAACATCTCCATCATAACAAACGAGAGAGGTACTGTCACCATTCAAACATGTATACTATCAGAATTAAGACTCAAGCTTTGGTTGATTGTGTTTATTTATGTATTAGAGTCACATAGAACTAATCATAACTTGCGGATAAAGCCAATGAAAATTTGACAAAAATACGGTGGATACGCCGCTGGTACTTCCTATATATAAGTATTCTTGCCAAAGGATCAGAGGCATTATCAGGCGGTTATGAGAAGTTCCATGTAGGATTTAATATTGTTTTGGTTGAAGTTTGTGTTATACTCACTGATTCAGCATTCATATCATCTCCTTATTTAAAGAAATTGGATTGTGTTCCATTTTCTACATAGACTAACCTCTCCATCATAACAAACGAGAGAGGTACTGTCATCATTCAAACATGTATACTATCAGAATTAAGACTCAAGCTTTGGTTGTTGTGTTTGTTTATGTTTTAGAGTCACATAGGACTAATCATAACTTACTGATAAAACCAATGAAAATTTGACGAGAATATGGTGGATACGCCGCTGGTACTTCCTATATATAAGTATTCTTGCCAAAGGATCAGAGGCATTATCAGACGGTCATGAGAAGTTCCATGTAGGATTTAGTATTGTCTTGGTTGAAATTTGTGTTACATTCACTGATTTAACATTCATATCACCTCATCATTTAAAGAAATTGGATTGTGTTCTATTTCTACATAAACTAACCTCTCCATCATAACAAACGAGAGAGGAACTGTCACCATTCAAACATGTATGCTATCGGAATTTGGACTCAGATATTGGTTGTTGTGTTTATTTATGTTCTAGAGTCACATCATAGAACCAATCATAATTTACTGATAAAACCAATGAAAATTTGACAAGAATATGGTGGATACGCCGCTGGTACTTCCTATATATAAGTATTCTTGCTAAAGGATCAGAGGCATTGTCAGGCGGTTATGAGAAGTTCCATGTAGGATTTAGTAATTTCTTGGTTGAAGTTCGTTTTATACTCACTGATCTAGCATTTATATCATCCCATCATTTTAAGAAATGGGATTATGTCACCAATCAAACATGTATATTATCAGAATTAGGACTCAGACATTGGTTGTGGTGTTTATTTATGTTCTAGAGTCACATCATAGAACCAATCATAACTTACTGATAAAACCAATGAAATTTTGACAAGAATATGTTGGATACGCCGCTGGTACTTCCTATATATAAGTATTCTTGCCAAAGGATCAGAGGCATTGTCAGGCGGTTATGAGAAGTTCCATGTAGGTTGTAGTATTAGAAGTTTTGTTTTAGAATATAACCTTATCTTTCCAAACATATCAAAACTCTTGCGCATGAAATCATACTTAGTGAATCAACTCCGCTTATCAATATTTTTACCGTAGGCAACAAAAAGCGATTCCTGTAGCAGGGTACTCAACCCTTACAAGGAACGTTACCGCCTCAAACAAACATTTAAACTCTTACTCTTTTTCTAAGTATGTAACTGTCAAATTAAACACCATCCTTTTTAGACAAATATGGCACTACTTAAATTTCGGGACGAAATTTCTAAAAAGTAGGGGATACTGTAACATCCGTCAAAAACCGGATTTACCAAACCCGCTCCGTTTATTAACCGAACAATCAGTTAAAAATTTCGTTGCGTATTTAATGCCCAAATTAATTTTAAACGATACATAATTAAGAAATATATTAGAATATAAAAGTTACATTTGAAAAAGTATTAAAATTAATGAAATAAAAATAAAACAATGCTGCCGGGTTTCGAACCCGGGTCAGCCAGGAATCCACAAGCTTTAACTCCCACACGCTCAACCACTCCGCCACTTGTGTTGTTTGTGTTCATATTGAAACAATTAAATACATAACATAAATCTCGAATTCAAACTGACGCGCCCAAATCGCAGTCGTCGGAAATCCCGACGATTTCGCCGAGATTGGACGGTTTCTTCTGATTTAACCGAAGCATTAACCACAACATCGGTTATAACCGATGTCCAGTCCGCGACTTTGGTCATAACCACCGGAGAATTCTTGACCAACGAATCAAGACGGTAATCAGACCAAATTCGTCGATGTTCTTCCCTATAAATGCACCCTCTAACCTCTAATAGCCTTTTCGCTCACAATCACACCCTTTCTCGACGTAATTTCACTCGCCGGAAACTTTCTGCAACTCGCCGGAAAACCGAACCCCTTCACCTCTGTGACTTACTCTAAAAACAGAACACCTAGAGCTCATACCGAAGCCACCCACACTCACCTCAAGCTTCCTGAAGACCCTCTGCCGCAAGACACACGTCGCCGGAATAACCTGCTATCATCGGAATTTCGCCGGCGAAACAGAGGATCTCTGTTCGGTATATCTTACACCTAATCTCTCTCGTTTTTATTAATCTCACATGTAGCTAATCACAACTTACTAAAGAAACTAATTATTTTTGTCAAAACAGTCGGACATCGATTCTGGTTAAGTTTAACGAAGAAGATGAAGTCTTCGGTTATAAATATATTTAATTTAAATCAAGTTATATCTCGGGTTAGACACACAGTCCAGCGGTGGACTGTGTGCAAATAAACACGCATACGTCCCGAGTTCGATTCTTGTCACACGCACACTCGCCTTAATAAAAATGTTCCTTTTTAAAACTGAACCGGATTCACTCGCAAATAGATTTTAAGTTTAATGAAAACCGGAATAATAACCAAGATAGACACACAGTCCAGTGGTGGACTGTGTGCGCGTTTAAATCATACTTTGCGGGTTCGAGTCCAGGCTACCGCACCGGTTCTGGCAATTATCAAACTTTTTATATAAGGACAGAAATGAATTTATCTAGTTTGTATATAAGTATAATAAAAACCAGATTATTTACCAAGTTAGACACACAGTCCAGCGGTGGACTGTGTGTCAAACTAAACCACAGGTCCCGGGTTCGAGACCTGTGGCGAGCACCGAGTCATGCAATTAAATCGTTTTTAAATAAATGATTTTCGGATTAATCTAATTAGTGTATAATATAATTAAAAACAGAAATATTTCGGGTTAGACACGTAGCTCAGTTGGTAGAGCTGCGTGCACGCGTACGGGAGGTCACCGGTTCGAGTCTCACCCAGCGCATGTCATATACATGACCGAACCGGTCAACAAGTCAACAAGTCAACGGTCAAACAAGTCAATGGTCAACAGTCAAAAATCAACATTTTTTTATTTCTTTTATTTATTTATTTAAATTAAAAATCAATTAAAAATACTTAAAAATAACATTTTAAGGTTAGAAAATAGCCTTAAACTCACAAGAATATATCCAATAATCATACTAAAATTGATTAATAAAAATCCGCTTATTTACCGAACCATTATGTTATTATCTAGGTTAGTTTCACTCGTGGTTAAATCCAACTTCGTGCGCATTCAACATCATCAACCGAACGCACCCAATGTGAGTGAATCTTACAACTCCCCTTTTTAATTACACGTTTTGGGGTGTGTCATGTGTCACTAAAATTAACTCGTTTATTTAAACTTGTGCCATACCATATTGTGATCTAAACTTAGAATGTATATATTGTTTGTAGTTATGTATTTCATATTGTCAAGTTGTATGCAAATCATTCATTAGGCCCATCAGTTCGTAGAACAACGCGTGCCTCAAAACTCATTCATTAGGCCCATCAGTTCCTCGTAGGAGACGAGTTGAGCAACGCGTGCCTCAAAACAATCTATTATTGTATGTGTGTGCATTATTTAATATTAAGTGATTTGTGAATAAGTTTACATCTATATTTACTCATATGTGGTTGTGCACTTTATTTTATAATCAATTCAATAAACTTGTTCAAATGTTTTTTATAGGATTCACTCGCCAACTTTTTGTTGATCCAAAAACCATTTTTACACATGATACAGGTGAACAGGATGAAGCAAGGAAAACATAGGAAATGCCTTAGAAGAAAATAATGAAGTCTAGAATGATGTGTAGGACATGATGTAATTATGATTGTATGTTTCTCTTTAAATTGTAATAATAAATATGAAACGTTATAATAAATGTCGTGAGCTTTGATGATAACCCAATCATGCCCCGATCACCTTTTCCGCTGCGGGTCGGGGTGTGACAATTTATTAGTCGTAAGTCGAGCGGTTTGACTATCGCTTTGACTTTCGAATCTGACCCGTTTGGTCAATCTTAGGATTTGAGCAAGCGCATTTTTTTATGACCATATTAGTATGGGGAATAACCCTCTAAGGTTACACGTTATGGTCTTAAGGTTTGTTTAGTTATATGATGAGTCGATTTTTATGTACTTTAAATTGATCAATACGCCATTTTGGCGCATAAAATGGTTTTAAACATGTAAGACCATAGTTTTGACATCTAAACTGATATTATAACATAATCAAAATTGTTTTGAAATATAAGACTCATCATAAGACTTATTTAACCATCTGAACCTATAATTACGCTTACGACCTGTTAAAGTGGCGTAAACCACTTTAACGAGTCATAGCGGGTCAAAAGCACTTAGGAACTCTTTCAAATCAGAATGTTAAGTTTATCATACGAGTCCCAACACTCGTTTGGTTTATAAGACTTGATTCTATCCAATCCTCCGACTAAAGTCTCAACACACTAACATAGTATTCCGATACATTATGACACACTTGAACTCTTCAATCTTTGAGCCTTGTTTGATCATTTGAACAAGACATTTACGCAATCCCAAGTGAGTACGTAGTCCCCTCTTTTAGTTTTTCAAATGTTTTGGGGTGATTCGTATGTGCCTATCACTACTTTCATGATTTCATCACTTTATATATGGTTTAATTACCTAGTATGTATAGTACTTGGTTTCAAATATATTTTACATGGTATATTGACTTAGTATACCTATCACTTGGTTTCAAATACATTTTAAATGGTATATTGACTTAGTATACATTGTACATTATTTCAAAAACATTTTTGCTTCATATGTTGACTTATCATACCTAGTACATGGTTTTCAAAAGACATTATTGCTTCGTATGTTGACTTAGCATACCTAGTACATGGTTTCTAAAGACATTTTGCTTCGTATGTTGACTTAGCATACCTAGTACATGGTTTCAATGACATTTTACATGGTTTCAAAACATTTTCACGAAATGCTTACATTGTACAAGACATTTTGGTGCGTTGAATATGACAATGATACATTCATTAACATTAACCCCGCCGACCGGTAGTATGTTATAGTACCATAGGTTTGACACCTCATTCCTGCTTCCTACTTTGTTAAGAAGTATCCATGGGGAAATGACATAATCAGATGAACATTTGATAAACCTTTGTCCTTATAAGGGTTTATCCGGCAGTCAATAAGGATTGAATGTATTCGCCAACAATCCATATATATATATGTCTACACAATAAAAAGCAATGATTTTATAAAAAAAAATTTGATTAAACAAGACCTTTGTTCATTCAAAAACATTGCTTTATACAAGACATTTTGGTTATACAAGACATTTTTCCTATGGTTTAAGCAAAGACTTTTTTTACCATACAAGACAATGGTTTATACATGACATTTGGTTTACACATGACATTTGGTCTACGCAAGACATTGTTTTGCGCATGACATATTTTATACAAGACATGACATATTTTGAATATTAAGTTAACCTTGCATTATTTCTTTTAAATCATTTGATTTTCATATCTATATCTATAATACCTTATTAAGAGAAGTGGGTTTTCTACCCCTTGTTCATTACTGTCGAAGCTTGATCTTGATCTTCAAAACTCTGAGCCGTGTTTGAATATTTTGCAACTTCAATCAAGGTGTCTGTTGATGTCGTCGAGACGCATCAACAAATTCCCCCTTAATTGATGATCCGGGCTCGCATTATCAACTTTCAATTCTGCTGAAATCTCCAGTTCAGATCTTTAGTTGCACGGTTTCCGACCTCCTCTGATTTACTTGACTGACAAATTTTCTTGAATACACATCAATTCGAAGTTAATCAATGCACCAGCTTCTCCATTTCATCGATAACTGCATCCGAGTTCAGTTTTTCAATAAGCGTTGAGCATCGAGAGTTTATTCCGCACACTCCTAATATATCAAAAACTCAACCGGCAATTGATAGAAACTTCAGGTCACCGCACCGGAAAACTTCAAATTAATGAATACCCTCGAAAATCTGAAATCCCGATTTCCGTAATCACAGTTAAGCATCCTTTAGAAAGATTTGATCAGCAAATCGGTAATCTGCTCAATCAGCAAATCTTTATCAGAAACAGATAATCTGGTAACGCATCGAATCTGAGAAAGATACGTCCGTAATCAGAATCTTATTCTTCTTTTTCAGTCACAATGCCAGATATATAGTTATCTCCAATAGACCAGCGCCACTTAATCAGCAAGCATCGTCATCCAACGGCGGTTAGTCCAAAGAGAAGAATGATTCATCTGCTTGAAGACTAAAAATAATGGCCACCAAAGGCTATCATCAGTTATATCTTTAATAACTTCAGATCTCCTTGGTAATTGTGAAACTATCCGACCCCGGAGCTAGTCATTAGTTCCTAAGATCATCACTGAACGTTTTGAACGTCCTCAGTTCCTTAATAGTACTAACGACTGCTAATCCAGCTAACTACCCCTTCATTGGAGATCAGGACTCTAACCCTTAAGCATCACTCAGTATCATGATCTGAAAAATCTGAACTTCCTGTGATCACGGAATCCCAAATATATAGTCTATTTCTTCAGCAACCGGTACACAACTTTGTCTGAAAAAACCAATTATATCATCTTCCTAAATCATGGTACCGCGTACAACCCGGGGTAACTGAAACTATAGAGCATCCTTACCTCCTGGCGGTTAGTCCAGTCAATAATTCATGTGCAAAGCAGAGTTAAAGATAGCCATTCGTATGTGCTTGCAAACCATACGCGCGACTCATGTGTCAATCCACAACCATGACCGTAAAATCTGATAAACAACTCCTCCAAACTCAGTTATGTAACCACCCGCTTTCAAACTAGACATCAATTTAAAATACCCAATGAATCTCAATCCTCTGTATTTCCCGATAATCTGCAATCGGTAACCACCCGGATACTGTTGCAGCAGTCACGAATTTCAAAAATGTCGGAATCTTCATATATCGTAAAATTTTTATTCCCCCTCATTTTTGCAAATTCTGACCATACTAAAATTTTCACTGAAATTCCCCCTCAAATCCAGAACTTTCAGTATTTAAGAAATGCGGATTTAACATTTAGGCCCATTACTAGTCACGACACCCAAATGATCAACATTCTGCACCGGTATCAATGACTCTCCCGTTATCTTCAAAATTTTGTGACCGTATCACCAAATCTGTACTCTGAAGCTCTAGACAGTGTCCCCGAACATCCCGGTTCGGTTATCAAAAACTCGAAAAAATTTCTATCGCCAAATTTTTCAGGACACTCATCCCATCAATACGATCAACAAATTTTTTTAGGCTCCTTGGACAAGTTCGGGCGAACTTGTCCACAATGTTAAACTTCGGGCGAAGTTGGTCACCAAGCGCCAAGTTTGGGCGAACTTGGTTGGCGAACACCAAGTTCGGGCGAACTTGGTCACAACTCCGGGCAAAGTTGACCCCCCAAATCCAGCCTTTTTCACATTTTTCGATCCAGAATCCTTATTTCTTCGAATTTCGAGATGATTCCACCATAGTTCTGGTCGAAAATAGTTTTCTAACAATCCAATCCGTTCAGTTTTACTTTTTATCCGTGGATTGTATATTTATTTGATGATTTACGTCTAAAACCCCTCCTAATGTCCATAAACGTCCAAATTCATGAGCGTAGGTGATAACGGTAGCTCTGATACCAATTGAAGGTCCAAGATCTGGCGGGTCTAGACGGAAGTTAGTGCGCAAAAGTATCCGATTCGGTAGAATGTTATTACAGAAAGGAGTAAAAACAGAATGCAACGGAAGTCATATATTCATTCATACCGAAAGAGTTTACATCTTTAAGTCCAGCTTCCGGAGTTCCTGGAGAGAATCCGGCAGCACCTCCCCGTAGGGATTGCAAAAACTTAAATGACAAAATGAACACACACCTATATATAGGGTTACAAGTTCATCAGGAATGTGTCATGGACAAGTTCGGGCGAACTTTTCCTTCACAGGAGAAGTTCGGGCGAACTTGACCATCACAGGTCAAGTTCGGGTGAACTTGTTCCCATTTTCACTATACGCTCCGTATTTTGGTTGTGTGCTCGATTCTAACCTATACAATATTCAACACACGCTCAATCTAGCCTATTCGACAAGTGACGAACACAAAATGCATCAACAGTTTCCCCCTTGTTCGTTACTGTCTTCTTCGCAACTTTTCTGTTGTCCCCCTTAAATTTATCCCACGATCTTCTCTTCGAATTTACCGGACAATTTCTGGAAATATGACATTTGATTTGACAATTGTAGCATCTTCTCATATCAAATCTCTGTCTCGGGCAGTTAACAACAATGTGTCCATTTACTCCACAGTTGTAACACACCCTGTTATCGTACCTATCTTCTTTATCAAACCATACACTCAAATCATAACATTGTTTTGATGTGTAGTAGTCATCTTTCTTACTTCTTCTGTAAACTTGATTTGACGTTGAAGCACTGTGGTCCGACCTGCACCACTTATTTTCAAATTTTTGTGAATTTTTATAATGATTGGATGATTGTACCGATGAGCTTTTATTTTTCTTTTGACAAATTTTATAATTTTTAGAACTTTGTTTTTCCTTTTGTTTCCGTTCTCCATTCTGCTTAAAAGGTTTTTGCGTTGAGCATTCACCTTTTTCAGTAGATTGTAGAACAGTTTCTTGAAAATTTTCTTTTAGTTTTAAAATATTTCATTTTTATCCTTTTTAACACTATCGTCATCAGTATCATCATCACAATCCTCAATTATGACATCGCATAATTTATGATCTTGTCACTTATTGGGATTTTCTTTTTATTTTCATTGATCGGTTTTGGACATATATAATCTAACATTAATGACGAGGTCACAAAACCTTTCAATTTCTTTTCTAAATCATCATTTTTATTTTTAGCAATCTCAGCATCTTGTTCAAGTTTCCTGATTTTTTCAAGATGTGAGTCTATTATATTTTGTTTTTCAAAATCATTTTTATTTAAAACAGATTTTTCATTATCTAAAATTTTTATTTGATTTTTCAAATCATTTTCTAATTTTATAAAATTTTTGTTTTCTGATGTCAAACTTTCCACATCTCTCAAAAGTTTGACATTATCAGATCTGGATTTTTCACAACTTGATCACAGATTCAGAACTTGAAACCTCATTTGTAGACATTCTTGAACTTTGTTCTTCACAATTCTTCGCCATTATACTTCCTTCTCTCTTCAACTGATCTTTTGAACTTTGCGTTTCCATATCCTTTCCTTTGACAAACTTCAGAATTATTATCCTTTTTCAGTTTCAAAGATTTCATGTTCTCAATACAGGAACATAATCGCAAATGTCGCTAATAAATCCATAAAGATGACCAATGGTAAATCGACATTTCTTTCTTGACTCTTTCACGAAATCATCACATCTAATGGTAATGCATTTTTCAATTTCAAAAACTTATCTTCAAGACTGATATAACGGTCTAATTGCCTATTCATGTCATTAAAACATTTTATTAGCTCAAATATAGATTCATTTTTTTACGTTTAAACATTACAAATCTTTCTTTCCAAATGGTTATACGTTTATCATGATTCAAATCAGAACACAATTCTTCCCAATCATTCATCTTTTCAAAATTAATATCTTTCATATTCGATGAATAAATGTAGTTTTTAGTAGTTTTATGCAAAAATCGACGTTTTAATCGACAATCGGTTCGCTAAAAACGTTTAAAAAAATTTTCGATAAATGTTTTTACCCGATAATATCTTTAAAATCGTCTCGTCGATAAGAATCTAACGATATATAATGTCCAAGACGTTTTTCGGGATTTTCATGACTTTTTTTAAATGTTTACAAATTAATCCTAAAACTGTTCACATTGATAAGAAAAATTCTGATGATCTGAAAATACCAACTCAGTTTTTGAAACAACGTACAGAAACTAGAAACAAGGTGAAACCAGTTTTACTAATTTTTCAAATCTTGAAACTGGTAAATCCTCAAGTTGTAATGAACAAAAAGTTTCTACATTGTATTTCAAGAAAGCTTTTCAGAAAAATCAAACATGGTTGGTAAAAGAAAAAGAAGTTACACAATCAGTGAAAATTGAAAGTTTAGAGGATTTTCCAAAACTTGAAAAAGTCCAAAATAAATCTGATTGTGAAACGAAAGTCAAAATTAAGGTTGAAGAAATAACGCCTAAGCCTAAAAATGCTTTGGTGTATTCAACTAATTGTTTGAATTTTTGTGCAGGAACTTTTAAGATGACAGCAAATTACTGAGAATGGAGTTCCGTGGCACATATTGAAGACGGGCCGGGTTATCAAGTTTTATATAAAGGCCATTTTTACAAATTTTGAAATTCAAATAACGTTTACTTTACAATTTTTAAAAAATTTTTGGAGAAAATTTTTCGAAAACATATTCCAATAACGTTTACTTGAAATTTTTTACAAATTTTTGAAGAAAATTTGAAAGAATTTCACAGAATCCTCATTGTTGAATAGACAAAACCCATGGATATAAATGTTTTATAAACACAAAAGTGTTAAGGTTTTTGTCATCATGAGGGGGAGAGGATTTTAAAGAAATTTGTGAAGTAGAAATGGATGGAGAATTGAAGTAATTCTCATCAGTTGGTTAATGTTTTTCTATAAATAAATATTTCAAAAATATGTTTTTGAATTTTAGGGGGAGAAAAATTTTTCAGAAAATCCAAAAACATATGAAAAACCAAAAAGTACAAAAACATGAAAAAGACAAAAAGAATTTTGTGTCAAAAAAGAAAATGATAGTACATAGTGGACTATCCCAGTATGCTAAAGAATTGTAGAGTTTAAAAAGTATAAACAAGTCTTACTATGGATGTGTCGATAGGCTTTACACGTTCAGTAAATTGTTTTCGGGATATAAACTAAATTTTACAAGTGCTTAAACTTGTGGATTAACATCTTTCGGATATATGGACTTAGTACTCCGAAATTTCGTTTAAGAGATTGCCTGATTTTGAGATACGAGTTCTTTATAGATGATTATTATCTGGGGTATTATGCAAGTTCTTCTGATTTTGCGTAAGCAATGGCCTAGAACTTTTATAATGCTTTTGCAAAAATCCCCTAAAACTGCATTCAATTGAAAATATCGAAAGATACTACAATACAGTACAAAAAGATTCCATTTTGGAACACTACATTATAAGTCGAGCCTTCATCTTTTTGTCGGTATGGTGGTACTAACCTGAGCTCTCCAGGTCTCGCATAATCCTGATACAGATATCAATTACGCTATATTCACCTGTAAGATGAAATCTAGGGAATCTTGATGCTGGAGTATATTCTGATATGAGAACCATAGTTAAGTCAAGTTTCTTAATTGTACATAATGTATCTTGGAACATTGAGAAATGTATCGAAGTTTAAGAGGACAAACATATCGACAATCTAGGTAAATTTGTTTAAAACTTAAAGTCTCAAAGAGGTCAATGGTACTAGTGATATGTCTCAAAAACTAATATGATCCTTTAACACAAACTCAACAAAAATATGTCTTTAAATTTTTTTGTATATAGTTAGAGTTTGATTATTCATTACAGAAAAGCAAAAAGATTATATTATTTTTAGTTTTGGCCTCTGGTGATGAAATGCTGATTTTCAAAATCTAAAGCTGTTGAACAAAAGTTTGAAAATTTCAAATTGTTCTAAAAGTTTAAAGAGTTCATTAATTTGAAACTTACATTTGAATAAATACATCAGTTTGTGTCAAAATGTTTAATCAAGATCATTACGTTGAACTTGATACATAAATCAGATATTCAAGGTCATTAATTTGGACTTGATTAACTGAGAGGGTTTAAAACTGATTAGAAGATTAAAATTTGATATGTTTTTGTTTAGAAATTTCAAAGTTTGAATCTAACATGTTTTTATTTGAATGTTTGAGGAACTTTCAAATAGGAAGTTGATTTTAAGGGGGAGCTGGATAAAACATGTTGATTGAAGATTCCAGAAAGCTCAAAGAAAAGGGGAGCATAATGATTAAAGTTTTATCAAGACAAGCTCAAGAAAAAAAGAAAAGGATTGTAGAAGATATGAAGATCAAGGAAGTTAAAGTTATTCAAGAAATGAAGATCAAGAGAACATTAAAGACTCTGGAACTTAATTGAAGAATGATGATTACGGCAACATCCAAGGGGGAGTCTGTTGATGCATATGTCTGTTGTCTACGTCATCGTATAATATCGAGTCTGTATTTAGGAGCGAAATATCGAAATGTATGTATGTCAAGAGCCAAGTTCGCCCGAACTTGTGGAGAGTAGAACAAGTTCGCCCGAACTTGTCCATGCCACGGCTCGAGCGAACTTGATCTCCTATATATATGAGTCTTGTGTTTTCATTTGTAATATTCAGAGATTTTGTGTACTGGACGGCGAAGCTCTGTCCAAGTGTTTCCAGAATTTGTAATGTTTATTAATCAATGAAACAGTGATTAAACAGTAAAGAACTTGTATCCAATGTCGCCTATGCAAACGGATTCCGCACATTTACCTTAGGTTTGCCAAATTAGTGTCTGAACGATCCGTATAACGGACCTTCACCTTTGTAGGCACTTGTCGCGGCTTCACTTCCTCCACGGTAAACTGTTTTTAATTATTATTTCATTTTACTAGAAATAATAATAAGTTTTACTGAGAATTTTTTTCAGGTCTCATTTATTTGAAGTATATGCAAGTGAATTGTTGAGTCAATTCAAAAGGAAAACTACAAAAATCGGTATTTAATATCTATATTTCATAAACTTTATCTTTCATACTATTTGATTTTTGTTGTTTATAGTTCTATCGTTTTTTTTAGTTGGCTTACAATAATTTTCATTCTACAAATGTTGCGATTGCATTGATGATAACAAGGAACACACCGAATTTTAGTTTTTCGTCTGAATCTATACGTGTTACTAATTAATGATACGGCCCACTCCATTAAGTTGCAACATTATTGCCAAATGTATAAAAGACCAGTCTAATTATATTATACGTATATTAATTTTACAAGCTAATGAATAGTATTTTATATATTATAATAATTATATATATTTACCTTTTCAATTGATAAGTTTGATGTCAACCGGTAGTGGTGTCTAAAATACCGGTACGGTCCGGTTCGTTATCAGTATATGAAGGTAAAAATCGGCATCTGTCTGGTAATATTATAATAATTATATATATTTACCTTTTCAATTGATAAGTTTGATGTCAACCGGTAGTGGTGTCTAAAATACCGGTACGGTCCGGTTCGTTATCAGTATATGAAGGTAAAAATCGGCATCTGTCTGGTACAGAAAACGCCAAAAGTTGGTACCGAATTGATTTTAAAAATCTTTTAGTTCAGAAAATTTGGTACTGCCCGGTACAATTTGTTCATCCTTGATCACGGGAACCGTACGAACAACGGTATCGTACAACTTTTTTTTTTATTTTCTTCAACTTTCAATGATTTCCTTTTTTTTAGTTTCAGGGGTATGGATGATCTTTGTGCCAACCGATACCGAATCGGTACTGGTACTGAATATACCGGTTATGGTACCAGTATATAAAGGTAAAAACCGGTAGCAGACCAGTACCAGGAACACCAAAAGTCGATACCGAATTGGTACTTAACATCTTTCGGTTTAGGAAATTTGGTACCAGTACCAAGTATCATTTGCTTATCTCTGACCACGAGTTTCATATGAACAACATCGTTACCATACCACTTTTTTGATTGATTTTCTTTCGGTTATCTTTGAGTGTTTTTTTTTTACTTTTTTTTATTCTTGTCAATGGTTCCGTGCGCAACACGCTCGTATGGATTTCAAAACATGTGTAAACACATACTAAATAATAAAAGAAGTTCGCCGCAACGCGGCGATCCTTATAAACCTCGTTCTTGTTTAAAATAGTGAGTTTTCTCAAATGATAAAAGGTGAACCACTAGATGTAGATTAAATGGTGAAAATATTGTGGCAAGTGAAGTTGTAGAGAGGATTTGGTGTGTGCACATGTTTCATGTATCAAAAAACAAGTTTCGTCATAATGTCACTTGAAAACCTGGCTGGTAAGTTTTATGTTATGTATATGCATTTGAATGAACGTTTTATAATCCTATTTTGTGGGTTTTGGTCTGATATAAAAAGTGATGCAGGTCTTAATCCAAAGCTTGATAAGAATTTGAGACATTTCATAAACTTACAGTTACGTATTATTTTTTTAAGGGCACTTAAAATTATATTTTAAGTGGGTTGCTACACATATTTCAATGTATGCATAAAACTTTTTGAAAAATGGACATGCAACTTAAATTAGTTTACATAGGTTGTTGGTGTAAAATAGTTGAAATAGTATCCAGTCAACTATTTTATATAATAGGTGTTCATGGCATCAGTCTTATAGATTGGATGTCACGTCATTAAATGTATGAGCACTTGCAATGCAGGTGTTTGCAAGCTCACAAACGCCTACCTGGCAAGGAGAGAGAGAGTGGCAATGCATACTTAGCGAGGAAAGAGAGTAGGCGACATCGGCTGTCACAAATAGAGAAAATGGGTAATTCCAAATGGAGAGGAGAGAGAGCGTTCATTTATGAGGCATGTGGTGACGTGGAGAAGAGATGGTGGATATCTGTCGACGTTGCATTGTTGATGTTTAGAATGCTTATATAGGCTCCTGTTGAACAAAATCAAAAGTTACATTGTTTATACAAATTTGAGTGTTTGAGTAGTCGGTGAAAAAAAAATGAAGGGAAGTATCAATTTTAATGACCCAACCCTAGGTTAAAATGCTTAATACATGCTTTGAGGAGAGTCCTTTGTTATTGATTCTTGGTGAGTTGGTGGGGCTAGCAAACTGCAAACCACAAGAGTTCGTGGGCCAAATCTATTTCTACATGTTTGCTCTTAATGAATTGATTAATATTTCCACCGTTTATTCAACCTTATTTTTTAGGATGGTATGTTGTTTAATATCAAGTATATTGCTTTTGATGTTTTGAAAAAAATTTTATATGATTTAATAAACATGCCTCTTCATATAGAAATTCTAGACTTTCTTTGCATGTTTGTGATCTTATAGGTTCTATAACTATTGTTAAATGGAATAAAATTTTAAAAAATCCGGAATGAATTGTGGTTCGTAATAGACATCATATTTGAGTCTGATGTGATTCGAGACACCGCTGCAACGCGCAGGCATTCCCACTATGATTTCATGAAAGAAACACTTTTATAATGATTCATGGCTACTTTTGAAATAGTTTAAACATTTCCTTTTAACATTCAAAGCCATGAGCCTCAATCACAAAACCTATGTTACTCACATGCATTTTTATACTGCGTTTTATTTTCACATATGTTTCAGGAGCTTATGTTTGACTTTGAGCATGCTTCACATGGAGCGGACTTGGGCCTTAGTGACTTTAAAAAGAAAATTTGTAAGACAATTATTGTACTTTGTTGTATTACTTCCAAGACAATGTAAACAATTAACTCAATAAAACAAAATTTTATGTGTCATGTGTTGTGAAACAATTTGTAACGTTACTCCCCAATGTTTCTGCCGCGTGTTGTTCTATATTACGCGATTGGGGTGTTACAGAACCATTCAAATTCAGCTTCAATATCTCCCACAATCTTTAAGAATAATTCTTTCGACATACGAAACCACTCTCTAAATGTCGCAACATAAAGCTTTGGGTTTTCAACAAAGTAATCAGTCATTAGAACTTCATTAGCCCCTTCCCGATCGCAATGCACAATTTTTTATCGTCCCGTATCTTCAAGAACCGCGTGCTCACATTTTTTTTTCAAAAAGTTCCATAACATAACCTGAAGAGTCGGACAAATTAGACGACTAAGGGGAAATGTACTTGGGTACTCCGTATCTCCCATTGGTATTTTTCAAAAACGAAAAAATAGAGAACTTTTAAATGGTTAAGAGGTAATTTGTACTGTACAAAATGGGTAAAGTTTGGATGTATCTATAGGTTAAAAATTATTTTTTTTAAATCCCCCCTCAACGTAAATATAGTTGTTACCAACGACTATACTCTTCAAACACAACTACCACCATCACAATCACGATACTAATCACCCCCAACCTAAACCCTTTGCAGCGGTGTATCACGCCATCACACTCCATCACACCACTCCATCACGCACCACCCCGTCCACCCTTAAGTATGTCACTTGAACACGACATGATTATCTTAGGCTAAAACTACCCACACACATAAGCCAAACTATTTGCACACTTTTGTTGTGTAAAGGCTTATACGCAGCGTATAGGGTTATATCAAACTCGGTGTCTGATCAGTGTCAAACACAGCTTTTGAGGAGCCCTATACACAATAACTGAATTTTGGAGTGCATATTTGGTATTTCTTGATGCATATACGCTGAGTATAGGTCTATATAAGGCCTATACGTAACGTATTTTTTATATAAGATCTGACCCGGTTCAAGCTTTCAAAATATAATGTTGTATCGTTTTAATATTATACCATTTCAAAATTACCGTTTTAATATCATCATTATACTATTTCAACATTATATCGTTTCAAATACCTTTCAAATATTATACTGTTTCAATTTTTACTGTTTCAATATTATTGATTCGATTTTATATCATTTCAATATTTACAATTTCAATATTTGCCATTTTAACATTATACCGTTTCAACATTATATCCTTTCAATATTATCGTTTAAACATTATACTGTTTCAACATTAGGGAAATTGGCCTGTAATAATCCCACCTAAACCTTATTGGCCATTAATAATCTCACCTCAGAATATTCCTCCCACCAGTCCCACCTTTCATCTATTTTTCCTACAATGGTCCCCCGTTAAAAATCTTAACGGAGTTAAGTTTTTTTTCCAAATTACAAACAAAATTTTTTAGGGCTTTTGATTAGAACGACGATACGAGTCCATTGATGTAAAACTTGCCTCGAAACAGTGCTCCAAATGATGAAAACGGCGCTTCAATTCGGGTGTTTAAATTTCCAATTAACCAAAATCAAGTCACTTGGAGCACCATTTCGAAGTAAGGATTACATCAATGGACTCGTATCATCGTTCTGATCAAAAGCCCTAAAAAATATGTTTGTAATTTGGAAAAAAGCTTAACTCCGTTAAGGTTTTTTAACGGGGGACCATTGTAGGAAAAATAGGTGAAAGGTGGGACTGGTGGGGGGGGGATATTCTTAAGTGGGATTATTAATGGCCAATAAGGTCTAGGTGAGATTATTACATGCCAATTTTCCTTCAACATTATGTTGTTTCAAAATTATACTGATTCAGTATTATCGTTTCAACATTATTCCATTTCAGTATTATCGTTTCAAATATTATTTGTTTCAATATTATACTGTTTTAGTATGTACCATTTCAATATTATCTTTTCAAGTATTATTTGTTTCAATATTATACTGTTTCAGTATGTACCATTTCAGTATTATCATTTCAATATTTACCATTTTAAATATAACGTAACCAAACAACTGAAATACAACTGAATATGACATACATAACATAAGTTTGTATATACATAACAAAATATAAACTACAACTGAATATGAAATACAAAAACAAGAAAAGTTGGCTAGTCTATGGCGGCGGATCCTGATCTGCCTGTCGATCATGTGCCTGCTACTGTTGTCAAGGCGGTGGGTGCAGTCGCTCAAGTAAACCCTCACGCTCTCGCTGAAACTGCAACACCCCAACCACCCACTGCATCAGATTAGTAAACCTGTCGACCCGGGCTCGTAACTCATGATCAACAACGGCTACTGAGACAACACTTGTAATAACATGTCATTGAAACTGAGGCAGTCGTGGTGGCAACGACGGTTGTGGATGTTGTGGAATATCAATATCCACCGGCTGCTTCTCTGACTCGGTCTGGGCCGGCAGAAACACGAGTGGGAAATGTGATGACAATTGCCATGGCACGAAGAGTTGTCGGCCCCTAGTGCGGAATTGTTCGCCGACTTCGGGGAACTTCTTAAGAAGTTTCATCCCCCACATCGTGCTCATACCAAACCTTGACAACTCTATCGGCGGCTGTAAACACTTGTCACCGTTTAGAAAAAGTCTGGGCAATAATGGTGACGTACACACTGTCGTACAACAAACCCCGCTTGTACCAATGATAAGCGCAGGTGAAGTACTATGCCAAAACTGTAAGCAAGAACGCATGACCTTTTGTACAACTGACAATACAAGAAAAACAAGTCACCGCCCGTACACCATTTCCGGCTCTTCCCACGAGCCACAATGGAAGTGGCGATCAACCTGTGTAGATACTTGCAGAGAGGGTTAGTAATAATAATCTATGGCCGCTACGGTTAGTGAGGACGGTTGTATAGTGGTTGTTTTGACGTTTGGTGGTGCCTCGGTTGAACAACACCCAGGTCCCAATCAAAGCTCCAACATTTGAGAGCAATCGTGCTAATAACGTGTAAAGAAACAAAAGAGAACAAAGATAATTCTATATTAATCATCGGTGTATCACCCATTACATATACATCTATATATACACACATGCTAGTTGTAACTGACGCTAACTTAGTACTAAGAGAATGATGATAAATAAACAAATTAATTAAGTGATGCTCATATGAAAGTTTTTAAAAAATTTATTATATAATTAGGCATCGTTTTTTCACTAAGATTCGTGATTTTATTATTAAGTGATGCTCATATATAAGTTTTCTAAAAAGTATTATACAATTAGGCATCGGTTTTCACTAAGATTCGGGATTCTATTTAGGTTTGTAACAACATGGACATACCAACCAAACACCTAACTTGCTTTAACACAACAATTTATGTTAACATGCAAAGATGATGGTTATGACTCATGTATACCAGCCGAGTACATAGTAAAATAGAGATATTCCTTTCTGAATTTACCGAAAAATGTGAGTTTGCCATAAAAGATATTCAAATACTGAATGAAAATATACTTATAGCGTGGGATCAGAATACGTTACTATATTATGTTTACATATTTTTGAAGTACCTTACGGATGAAAAAATCTTATGCCATGCAAATGAACTTTGTTACTCCTAGTGATAAAATAATTTATTCGGCCAAAGGATCAACGAACCCCAAACAATGGCTGGATTACTTATATTCAAACACCTTATTGTGTGTGCGCGCATGTGTGGATTCATTGAGGAATCATAAAAATGTGAGAAACTGGAAAGCCATAGGTGTTTACTATTGTTTTATCATATAAGATATGGAGGATGATGAAATTACAAAAAGACACTTCTACACCTAACAGAGTTTTAGATGATAAAATTACAAAAACCTCCTTCTACACCTAACAAAATGACAACCTCTTTCTATTAAAGGTGATTTGCACGTTTCGGTTTGCTTTTTTATCCATAACCATAATCGCTAGCTTGGTTATAGAGTTTTCTTAACTATAACCAAACTTTAGTGTTATGAAGCTCGGCTATGATTCAGTTTTCATTAATTTCAAATTTCTTTAAGAGAGTCCTTACAAACCAATGCTTTAACCTAAGCGATGTGGGACTAGTTTCCAAGATCTAATTTTATAATTGTACAACCACTTACAACTTTACCAACTTGTGATGTGGGATGGAATTACACTTGATAAGCTCCCGTGTAATTGATATGGAATCAGTTTACACTAGGGATGAGATTGGTATTTGTACTTGTATCGTTACCGAAAATACCAGTACCGAAAATATAAGTACCTAATTTGAACAAGACGAGATACCAAATACTATACCGAATATATTGGTACGGTATAGGTATTTCAGTACGATACCCGTTTTGGTACTACTTTGTTTTTATTTTAGTTTTTGAGCACTTGTACGTGTACTAAATATTTAAAATCGGCACGAATACCTATATATTACGAGTACCAAATAGGTAAGATTGGTACGGGTACCGATGCGATACGGGTGCCAGATAGGTAAAATCAATACGAGTACCATAAATACTATAATATGAAACAAAACATAATATAAAAAAACTTATAAAGTTTTATATAAAATTTGGTACCAGTACCCTTTTCTACCCATACCCGTACCAATACTGAAAGTAATGAATACCAACATTAATAAAATGAGGTACCAATACATGTACCGAATACCTAAAATAGATACGAGTACACGCATGAGTACGGATATTTGGCAAAAAAAATTGAACATCCTTAGTCTCCACCACATTTATTTGTTTCTTGCATTCATTAATATTCTTTTTCATGAGTATTCTTAATTTTTTACAACAAAATATCTCATGTGTAAACTCACCCTACTCAAGGCTATATGTAAGGTCGACTACTTGATCGTCATGAGACCGTGTCAGTGATGTGATCCACCACATTTATTTGTTTCTTGCATTCATTAATATTCTATTTCACAAGTATTTATTTTTTTAAATTTAGTAAGCTTATGCCTAAAGTTGCATGTATTTACTAATGGCCACATTTACTAGCCTGCATAGATTCAAATTAAGGTAAGTTTGATAACTAATTGCATAACTTATTTTCATTTTGTTGTCCTACATATTTTTTTTTTCTAAATATTCATGGGTCTCATATTGTATAAATCTGTTCTTTTGAATGTAGTGCATGCTTGTCTTTTAGATGCCCTCCTTATACACAATTTATAGGACATGAAACAAGGCTAAGACCTAAATATTTCAAGTTTGGTACGGTTCGGTCAATTGATCATATCGGTTAATTAATGCTTTCTAATCATAACCAGAATTAATTGGTCGGTTAATCAAAGCTTCATAATTTAACCATCCGTTAAAATCAACTTAGCTATGTCGGTTATGGATTAGTTATGAGCTATGGTAGTTAATTTGAATTAAAAAGGAGAATCATATGAAAATGATGGTGGGAGCCACATAGGTGTTTGGTGATATATCTTTTTCACAAAATTATGAAACATAATTTCATAACATTTACATTTTTATTGCTCACAAAAAAATCTTATAAAATGAAATTAGCTAATTGATTTAACGATTTCAATCAGACCAAAAAGCACATAATTTCTACCTTCTATTTTCATTTTTGACATATGCTAAGATTATCTAAAGTAGTTTTGAAAGATTCATGTCTTAGGGGCTGTTTGGTAACTTCTGAATGGTTAAGTATTGAACCAGTAGAAGGTCTGAACCATTAAGTGCTGAATCAGTAAGGTGTCTGAACCATTAAGAGCCAATATAATGCTTAACCATTTAGAGGCAAATGTCTGATAAATTCAGATAAGAGGTTTTAACCATTCAGACTCTGTATAATGCTTAACCATTCGGAGGCAAATGTCTGAACCATTCAGACATTTGCTCACGAAATAAACAGTCTGAACATTAAGAGGTAAACAAATAGCCCCTTAGTGGTTTAGTAACATGAACACCCTTTATAAAAATAATGTAAGTTTAAAACTTTACATATAAAATTATGTATGATTTAAGTGTAAAAAATCATTGCTAAAAATAAAATAAGTATCGAAAAGAGATGAGAACTGAAGCGGTGACTTTTTCAACCAATAGTGAGTTAGTGACCAATTTGACAAATACAATTAATTTTTTTTTTAATAAAATATATTAATTAACCAATTCTTATCACAAGCATTTAAAATTTTTTATACCCGAATGTCAAAGATAATATTGTACTCTATGGCATATGAATTTTTTTTATTATGTATCAATTATTATAAAATAAATAGTTTTCAAGTAAACAAGTTAGCAGATTGATTGGGACAAAGTGGAATTGGAGGACTGAGCCTGGAAGCTTTCTAGAGATATCGGAATTAAACCGGCTCATGAGAGATTTAGGATTTGTCAAATTGGAAGATTGGGAAGACGAGTAGAAGTGGATTGGAGCGGGCACGGAGGAATAGTCGATTGGGGCGGTGAGAAGAACTATTAGTAAAGGTGTGGACCATAGAGGAAATTTTGTAATGAAATGGTGCAAATGGGTTCCTATGAAATGCAACGTCTTCGCTTGGAGAGCTGAAATGGGGAAAATTCTAACGGGAACGACACTCGAAGACAGAAAGATTGGGATTGATGATGTTTCCTGTCCTCTTTGTGGGTCGAGAGACGAGACGAGTAACCATCTCTTCACATCTTATTTGGTGGCGAGCAGGGTCTGGCATCACATTACGAGATGGTGTAGAGTGGCCCCCTTTTGTGGCTTACACTGTTAGAGAGATGTTGAAGCTTCATGATCATGTCGAGCTGAAAGGTGTGGCTAAAGAGCTTTTTCATGGGATTGTCATAATCAGGTGTTGGAGCATTTGGCGTGCTAGGAATAGTTTTAAATTCCCCAATAATCAAGTTCGGGTGGAATATATTATTAGCGAAATTAAATCAGTAGGCTTTCTTTGGGTCCGTGTCTTGGACAGAGTGATGTAACTTTGTAATTATGTAGGAGTTCTTGTGTTTGTTGTGTGGCTGCCCCGTTTTGTGAGTTGGTGGTTTCTAATGAAATTTACTTTTTAAATTTTTTTTTTTTGCATATTTAGGTTTATTGTTTTCCTTAAGGCAACAAACTTTATAGATCTGAAACGTTTTCTTTACTTTATAGATATGAAACGTTTTAAGGTAAAGAAGTGTACATAATTTAGATTTATTTTTCTTTCTAAAAAGCAACAACTTTTTATATATCTTAAAATAACCCAACAACTAGCCCAAGGGGAAATTGGAAAAATTGAAATTACATCGAACCTAGATGTGCAACATCGAGTCGTTGCTACAAATCGAATGCGTGTAGATAATGTTTTAGTTATATTAGGACTGTATTTTTTGGGTTTCCTATTTCGGTTTCTATAGCATGTACTAGCATCGTAAAAAAACTGAACTTAATTTTTGTGTTTTTGTTTTTTTGTTTTTCGGTTGCTATACCGAGTGCCGTCGTATCAAACCTAAACCGACCAAATTCCCTTGCGTAACGAAACTGTTGCAACACGCAAGAACCACCATCTAGTCCATAATTTAATTTGTAATATAACATTAATCTTTTACTTGATTCAATATTCAAAAACGAATCACTTGCTCATAGTGCTCAGGCTTTGCCACACCTCACAACAAAAAGGGGCTACAAAAACGTTTGAAAAATACTTCCCCTCTCATCTGCTACCTCATCTCATAACATGTTTTTCTGGACGATTTTACACAGGAACGCTAATCCTATCTCCTTTCAAGTGTCTAAAAAGTCAAACATAAAAAAAACTCTATTGTAGATGTTAATAAAAAAACCATTGCCTATTGCAAGACGCTATTAATAAAAAATAAAAAATAAAAACTAAACTGTTGACTATCGAGTAAATAATAAAAAAACCTTTGGCAGGTGTACACGTAGTCTTAAATGAAAAAAAATTGGCTGGTGTAGACTTTGTCATTTCAAAAAAAAAAAAAACACCTTTGGCTAGTGTAATGGTTTGACCACACTGCCTAAACGAGACCAGTGATTTTGACCAATTCAAGAAAGCCATTAACGGGTGGGCTGCGGCAGCCTCCCTGACCCATGTACGTAACGCCGGTTACGGTGGTAGGTGGGTAGAGGGACAAAACCGGAAGAAAGTATATCCAAATATCCCTCCCATCTAATCCCAATTTTTTTAATCCAAAATTAGTCTACATTTCTGCAATTCCACTATTTATATTTATATTTATAGGTACAGTTTAGACACACCATTCGGCTTTCAAATCCAAAAACCCATCGAATTCTTAACAACCACCCCTCAAGAATGTCGATTGCAAAGAAAGGGTTTCAGCAGTATTTGTTGCAGCTTCAAGAGCATCCTTTAAGAACAAAGGTACTGATTTTATTTTTTTTTTATTTTGACGAATTATGAACTGGGTTTTGTTCTTCTGATGAATCAAGAACTGGGTTTTGAGTTTCTTGATTTTAAATGTTTAAGTGATTTAGTACTGAAATTTTATTGATTTTGAAGTGGGTTTTGTTTATTTTGATGAATACTGAACTGGGTTTTGTTGTTTAGATGAATCAAGAACTGGGTTTTGTGTTTCTAGATTTTTAAATATCTGAGTGATTTAGTACTGAAATTTATTGATTTTGAAGAATTATGATCTGGGTATTGTTCTTTTGGTGAATCAAGAACTGGGTTTTGGGTTTCTTGATTTATAAATTTAAGTGATTTAGTACTGAAATTTTGCTGATTTTAGGCGTTGACCGCCGGAATACTGGCGGCGATCAGTGATGTGGTGTCTCAGAAGCTCTCTGGCATCCAGAAATTGCAAATCCGGCGACTTCTTCTCAAAGTGGTATGATCTTGCTGACTTTCATTTGGGTTTAATTAAATTTTTGGAGGTTTGTTTGATTTAAATCTGATCTAGTGTGTGTTGACTTTTTTGAAGTCAACCCGTTGACTTTTATTCAAGAAGTATGTAGTTGTCTAGGGTGTTGTTATTGGTACACTATGTGCCTGTCACATTATACGGGTCGTATAGATGGGCAGAAAAAGGTTATATGGACGGTATAGGTCATATGATACATAATATCATAACACTGTTACATAAGTCATTTCTTTGTCGGGCTAAACCTTCATACGGGCTGTATGGTCTGCACGAACACCCCTCTCATACGGGTCATAATTCATTTAGCCATCTTAGCCCTTCATGCGGCCCTTATAACCCATATTCTCCAAAATTTTATTTGACAAGTACATACTAAAAATTTTAATTTGTGCACTCATACCTGGCATGTGGTGAACCTGGGAATTCTCATGCTAAAATCACTTGAAATCTGGAATGATTAAAGTATCCCTTTTAATATTATATTCCTTTGTGGATTTACTGCTATGTAGCTTTTCGGGTGCGCATATCTTGGACCATTCGGGCATTTCTACCACACCTTATTGGATAAACTGTTCAAGGGCAAAAAAGACAACGCAACGGTTGTCAAGAAGGTATTCTTTGAACCTTTGAATACCTGGAAATTTGCAGTCTTAAAACCAAGTTATGTGACGCCTAATTGGCGGTTTTGTCTAGGTGGTGGTTGATCAATTAACCGCAAGTCCATGGAACAACTTGATGTTTATGCTCTACTACGGGTTTGTTATCGAGGGTAAGATCTACTGGCTTACTGCTAGTGGCATATTATAGTTATGAATCATTTATTTATTAAATATGTCAAACTGTTACTAAACCACCTCTAAATGTGACATTATATACAAGATATGAAGTTCTTTTAGTATTGTTTTATTATATAAAAAAAAGAATTTCTAATGTTTTGTAGTTAATAAAATTAATAAATAAAAAATAAATGTTATTCTAAATTTCTAGTGCAACCCCTCAAAGTTTACTG
Organism: Scalesia atractyloides; assembly: GCA_947069175.1. Taxonomy (NCBI): domain Eukaryota; kingdom Viridiplantae; phylum Streptophyta; class Magnoliopsida; order Asterales; family Asteraceae; genus Scalesia; species Scalesia atractyloides. The sequence continues at coordinate 35,923,945 of CAMTDV010000004.1, read as the reverse complement.
TCATGATATTGATAGTGTATATTCATGTCAAGAATCTTGAATCCGCCACTGTTTTCAAGTCATAAAATAACTTCCATTGTCACGATATACGCAGGAAGACAATGGATCCACGTAAAATCTAAAATCAAGAAGGAATACCCTTCAGTTCAGTATGCATCATGGACGGTACAGTATCTTCCTTTTCTAAGCTGCTTGGATTTTTTTCTTTCTACAACAACGTAAGTATTGAATAATATTTACCACCAAATGTGCAGTTTTGGCCCGTAATCGGGTGGATAAACCACCGCCATGTGCCGCTGCAATTCCGTGTCATTGTCCAAAGCTTTGTTGCAATGTGCTGGTAAGTGTCTTTCAGTTAAACCAATTTTTTTTTTAAAAAAAGCATGATGTTAAAATCATCAAGTGTGATCCATATTGATGACAAAGTACTTATTTTCTTTATTTTAAATTCGAATTATAGGGGTATATTCCTGAGTCTAAAAGCAAGATCAATGACATTGACCAAAGATTAAGCAAATAATAAAGGAGCTTCTCAAATAACCTCTTCTTCTACTGCTGCTGCAGCTATGCAGAATTGGCTCTTATTTAGCTCATAAGTTATCGTAAGGTTTATTTACATCTATTTTTTTTCTTTTCCCAAATATGCAAAAACAGCAAGACGGGTTGTCGGGTTTCCTTATTAATATCTATGTATTATAGTAGTTATTATTGATCAAAATCAACGATATGGTTTCTCAATAAGCTTCATTAATCGCACGCACAGTTGTAACTTGTAAGCCATGGAACTCGCCTATTTATGTGCTCGCGGTTTTTGGTTTGAAAATTATGATTTAATTAAGTATGCTTAAATTTAATTTCACTCGTTTGTCGAATTAAGAATAAATTTAATTGAAAATGGCCTGCAGAGCTAAGACTGGCTACGTAAGCTTGAACCCAGGTTTAGACTTAATTTAGACACTCGAGTGAGTTGCGAGTGAACCTTTAAAATGAATGAGCTGTTTGATGGTTATGATCAGCCAGCACTACGTCTGTCTTTGATTTTTGTTCGGATTCTCTGTAAATGACTCTGGTTGTATATTTGGACGAGTTCATTTGTACTTTCTGTAACTCAGTCAACTTATGATTCACGTGATTTTACAAATAAATCATAATCAATAAAAATAACGAATTTGAAGGAGACAGGTGAAAGTCAAAAGCATGATGGAATTTGTCTCCAAATGTGGGCCCAAATCACTAATTGTATGGGCCTTTTAACTAAGCCCCACACAACCAACTCCAAATGGATTTAGACTTGGACCCTTTGTAGCTCAACTTTTTTTCTTTTTTTTATCCATGAAAAAAGGGAGATGAAAATGAGATGGTTTGGGTATGTGCAAAGGGGAATATATGACAGCTCTTGTAAAAACCATATAAACCTTTACAGTGGAGGCGGAAGAATGTAGACACAAGTTGACATGGGATGAGCAAGTTATGTGGGATTTGTTAGACTTTCATCTCTCAATATGATTTCTTGAAAAAGATGGATAAATGATGGATTTCTAGGATAGTGTATATATAGTCTTAGGTTTGTTGTAACACCCTAACCTGGAAGGGCTGACGTGTCACCATAACAGTAATCAGAACAAAAGACATACTTTAGGGGGTGTTTGGGATTGCTTATAAAACAACTTATTGATTTATAACTTTTTGGAAAAAAAAGGTTTTTTAGAAAATGATCTTTGGGTAATTGGTTGAAAAGGAGGTTTTTATGGCTTTGAAAAGTAGAAACAGTAAAGTTAGGAGGGAGTGACTTTTTGAAAAAAAAAAAAAACGAGATAAGGAGGTGGAAAAGTCAAAAGTGAGTTTTTCATAAGATATTCCAAACACCCCCTTAATCTAGTTAAATGTTGGAAGTTTCGAAACACAAGACAACCTAAACCCGAGGGTTAAAATACAAACTGCTCATTAATACAGAACTAATAAACATCTTCAAATTATTCCTATTGCATTATTTTACTCTCTCAGTCTCGCCCAAAGTAACCTGTGAACCTGTGGGGGAAAATATACAGAATGAGCCAAATGCCTAATACGGAATAACAGACTCAAATGGCCAAACAATAAAAGTGAATGATAATGAATGTAACGGTAACAATAACGTTACCAATATCGGTATCTGTAAGTAAAAACGGTGTCAGAAAATAGTAATAAAGAATTTATGATCAGACGATAGTAGAACATTTGGAGTTAAGAAATAGTATAACGGTTACGGTTAAAAAGGTAATTCAAAACGGTTGTTGTATATGGTAGTAGAACAGATGCAGTTAGTAAAGCGTTTAGAGTATACGACAATAAAATATTTATGATAAAAAGGTAAGTCAAATTGTAGCAAACAATAGTAAAACAATTTTAGTAACAAGGGCAGACTGAATTAGTTATAAAGAACGGAAGTAAAATAAATGCGATAAATGGTTATAAAACAGATATGATAGTAAAAGCAGTTACGTAATACGGTTACTGTAAAAGATTAGTAAAATCAATTATAGTAATTGGTCAGGAAATAATCATTTAGAAAACAAAAAGAAGTCAAATAGTTTCAACAAATCAAAACACTATCAAGATGCGGTAATAGTATCGGCAATGGTGACGGTTACAGTTATCAATGTCAGTAATGGTAAACAATATATACATCTGTTCTTAGTAACTCGATATCAATATCGGTAGCATCAGAACAATAACGATAATAGTAATATAATATCAGAACTAATAACAGAAACACTAACATAAATCAGTGATACGATACGATGCTTACTAATTCAATGAAGTAGATAGTATCATACAGATGTACCCATGAGCCGAACAGTAACCGCTAAGTGATGACACACACTCAACCACATGAAATGGCGTATATTGGCATACTCACAACCATTTCCAGTAATAGAAACAGAGTTAGGACTGATCCATACACCTCCTAATAGCTATGTGTAACAACTCCAATTTTCGTTGTTATCTTTTTCTTTTACTTCCGTTGTATCTACCAAATTGTACCACGAGATTCGGTTATGAAAAAGTTTGTGTTAATTAAATTATGTTTGTTACAGCTAAATCGCATCTAATCGCTTATTAAACGCATCGCTAATCGCATCACAATCACAAGTAGTATGCTACTATACGAGCCGAGTGAGTTATTGTATAATAAACACTTGTGTCATCGCATCGCTTATCCCATCGCACCGCAAATCGCAGTCAATTATGTGGTTTTATGTTATTTATGTATTATATGTGTTTATGATTATGTTACACTCGCTATCGCATCGCTCTCGCTTATTCGAATCGCTAACTATTACGTCAAATACAACGCTTAATATATCTATCTAATACGAACCGAATCGCCAAACGAACTCGTAACGCGGAATAATCAAACAAAACTTGACCTTTGGGTCAAGTTCGGCCGAACTTGTATATAACAAGTTCGCCCGAACTTGTCTAAAGCATGATAACTATACAAACTCAACAAGTCCGCCGAACTTGTGTTGAAAACCAAGAGAAAACAACAAGTTCGCTCGAACTTGTACCAAGTTCGCCCGAACTTGATACAAGTTCGTCCGAACTTGATGTCTGCTCACCTAATCTTCACTCCACCTATAAATACTCAGTTCCATTCTCTCATTTGAACTTGCTGCAAGTTCGCCCGGAGCTCCCCAAACCCGAAACCCTTTGTTTTCTAAGTAAGATTCAACCCGTTTTCAACTACAATGATGATCTACAACGTTTTACAACGATTTTGCACAAGGCTTTGCCTTCGTTTTCATCAAATCTCTTATGTTTACGAAAATCTTCATCTTTTCCATAAAAACTTCTGTTTTCACTCAGATCTATACTAGATCTGAGCAAAACCTTTTATAACATTGATTTTTACACCATTTTCGGACTAAATGACGTATGTTTCGTTCACTTTAGAGTGGAATGAGGCGTTGTCAAGCTAGATCTCAGATCCGGAAGCACAAGGACGAAATCGTCACTTTACACAAGCTGGACTAACCCGTACGAACCTTCAAGTTCGTCCGGATTAGCTCGAGTTTCTGTAAAATGGCTAAACTCGCTCCAAAAGACCTCTCCAGCCTAAGTTTTCTCAGTGACTTAAGGTTGGAGGGATGAACACTCGATTTCCTCAGCAAACGACGCAAAAACACACGATTTGGATGCCAAAACCATCAAGTTCGCTCGGAATACACCAAGTTCGCTCGAACTTGTCACCAGGTTGGTGACTAAGTTCGCCCGAACTTGGTCTCCCTCATCAAACCTGCAAAAATGCCACAAGTACGCCCGAACTCTGTCCAATTCTCAAGAGAATTAGACAAGTTGGCCCGAACTTGTACCATTCCACAATAACCAACACAAGTTCCCCCGAACTTGTCTAGTTTCTCAGGAAACATGACAAGTTCGCCCGAACTTGTACCTTCCCTCAACAAAAGGGACAAGTTCGCTCGAACTTGCCTGTTTCCTAGGAAACCAGACAAGTTTGCCCGAACTTGTTCATTCAGTAAGTCAGTTATACAAGTTCGCCCGAACTTGTCTATTGCTCTCTCAACCGTTAACCGTTTCAGCAACTCGGAAGACTGACTCACTTCTATTCGCTTACAGGCTGATCCGGTACTATCCGCAACTCGTCTCAGATCCCGCACATCTCTCTAAACGCACCCACAGTGAGTATACTTGAACCCTTTTACGCTTAAACACACTTTTGGGTGTCACACATGTTCCTATATCAAAACACATCACACAAATCTCAAATGCTTATTCGCAACCCGCTGTTACATGATTATACGTGAAATCTGCTGAATTGTATGTATTGCTTGATTGCTTGTACGCCACCCTTAACATGATAGTATACTAGAGGTCACCCGCCACCCGGAGGCCCGGGGTTGTTAAGGCTCGCATTCTTATTTCGCATTTATTTTCTCTTTTAGGATGTGGACACTTGTTCGCATGCCTCGATCAATCGCGATTTGTTGGTTTGCATGAATCTAAGTAGTTACATCATTCACATCTATTACGTATGTCATGCGGTGTATGCTAAACGCTTTTATATCTATTATGTACGCAAAACATGTATGCTCACCTTTACTTAATTGTATTGACGTTTTATTTTAATATATGTGGCAGATTGAGGATTATGCTTTGGATGCTTAGTTTAGGTTTCGTTTTGTTAGAAATCATGTAATAAATCTAGGGAAGATCGGATCAGATTTTATGTTTAAGAGGTTATGTTGAATTGTAATGGTTGTTTGAAAGATTGTTTGAATTTAATAGTATGGGATATTAAATGTTGATTATTGTCTTTAAAATGATCGTTATGGAATCTCTTGATCAATCTGATTCGCCTAGTGCCACTACCCCGATGTTTCCACCATCGGTTGGGGTGTGACAGATTGGTATCAGAGCCATAACTATAGGGAAATTAGGTAGAATTGCCATGTTTTTCCTTAGACTATAATTAGAATACCAAATCAGACCGATACGCATTGATTAACGCTAAAAACTAGTACGGACAGACAAGTCCGCGCGAACTTGGGGTGACAAGTTCGCTCGAAATTGATCAAGTTCGTCCGGACTTGACCAAGTTCGCTCGAACTTGCCTGTCCCCTCTCAACAACAAACAAGTTCTCTTAGGACTGATCAAGTCCGCTCGAACTTGACATCAGGCAGATGCCAAGTACGCCCGAACTTGATCAGAACCTTCGGATTGAACTTTTAAACATTGCTTTTCCTAAGGCAACCACAACACATGTGAAGAACGCTCGTATCACACAAAACGAGTGATCAAGTCGAGATTAGGTGTGAAAACCGAGAACTCTCGATAAGATCATTCACTCCATGCAATCTCTATCGCACGAGATGCCTTCGTTGAGTTAGGAGTGATATCCAAACCTCGACGGAAATCTCCATTTCTATCTAGTGGAACTCCCGGTTTGATCGGTGAGCATAACCACAACTAAGAATGAAGTTGTTAAGTTAGGGGTGATACCCGCATCTTAATAACTAGTTCCGCTCTTCGATTTTCAATCGCACCAAAGTCTCGATTATTTCGATGACTCGGAACATGACGTAACTGGAAGGATAAATGCCGTTAACCATTCTACGGCGAGAGCATTTGTCTATTAGGCCAAATCGTGTGTCCGAACTCAGAGAATTCCCGAACCACTTTGGGTAGTCGCTGTCTCAAAACCCAGGACGCTCCCAATTGATTTAAGCCTACTATCGTCGATTTTACGCATCATCGAGTTTATTATTATTTATGTGTTTAAATTTTGAGAATTTTCGCTTGTTCGATTTCTCGCTTTATTGATTTCTCGTATTATCGATTTCTCGATTTATCGCTTTAAGATCCATAAACGCATGCACTACTAGCACAGTTCTCGCAATCTAAAACGCTAATTAATACACTAACCAAACTAATCGCTTAACTCGCTTACGCCTATGAGGACATGTGTGCCTCATGCGCGGTATTACTCGCTTATATATCGCTTATACAATTCACATCTCGAATGTGCTACGCTTTACTTATAAGAAGGTGAATACGTGCAAAGTATGTGCTTACGTGAATTATGTGACTACATGCTTACGTGCTTATGTGCTGTGTGCCTATGTGCCTACGTGTTTGCATGCCTACGTGTTTACTTGCCTATGTGTTTATGTGCCTTGTATGAATAATAATAATAAATATTTTAAACATAAACCTATTATAATCGAATCTCATCTAATCGAATCCTTTAATGTAGATGTCTTCAATGGGATCGCACACCAGAAGGAACCATCAGCATAGCCAAGCTGACAAGCGCATCACATCACTAGTGGCCAAGGAAATGGCCAAAGTGATCCCGCAGATCGTCAGCGAGATCCATGCCACTAGCAGCAATTCATCAGTCGATTCCAAGGCCGACACACCCAAGACATCCTTCAGTTTTAAACAGTTTAAGGCTTTGGACCCCTCACTTTCTCAGGCACCGAAGGACCAAGTGCCATGTTTCACTAGTTTGATGCTATTGAGATCACATTCCGTCAGAGTGGGTGTCCCGAACCCCTCGCACTATCAACGCCACCGACGTCTTCCAGTCCAGGGCTCTCGACTGGTTGACTCTGGAGCGTAACGGGAGGGGAAACGATGAAGCCTACGGACTCACATGGGAAGAACTTAAGGAACTAATGATCAAAGAGTTCTACCCACCTCATGAGATCCAGAAGTTGGAAAACGACTTTTGGGGAATTAAGCAAGACGGAACCGACAATGATGGTTTAACGACTTGATTCAAACAGCTGAGCATCATCTGTCCCGGTCAAGTGGACACGACTGAGAAAGCAATCAAAAAGTACCTCAACGCTCTGCCCGATTGCGTCGCTGACTTTGTGCAAGCAGCACGCCCTGCTACTATTGAGGAGACCTACCAGCTAGCCGCAGAGATCAATGATAAACGGGTTCAGTCTGGTTACTTTAAGAACAACAAGGTCGCAAATCAGGCCATCACCGAATCAGCAGCTCCTACCGATCAGCCTCGAGAGTCAAAGAACAGTCGCCGTTGTCGCAAAAGGAAAAACACGAGCAAGAACTTTGCTCTTACTGCTCTGCAAAACCCTCAACCACTCTAGTATGCAGCACCAAATGCACCGCCGACAAAGCGCGCGTATACTGGCCCGCATCCTTTGTGCTCGAAATGCACTTATCATCATGCAGTTGGAGGCAATTGCCGTTTCTGTACCAACTGCAACATCTACGGCCACTTTACTGTCAGTTGCCGTTCAGGCCCTCGTCAGTCAGCTCCTCAAGCCCCAACAGCACCAGCTCTACCAGCTCCTCCTCAGGCCAATCAGCAGCTAGCTCTAAGGGCACGTGCTTGTTACACGTGCGGTGACCCAAATCATTTCAGCAACGTCTGCCCAAGCAAACCTGTGAAGCAGGAGCAGCAGCAGCAGCCACAACCACCACAGCCTCAGCAGCAACAACAGGCTGCACGTGGACGAGCCTTTAAGCTCAATCATCGCCAGGCCAGAACGACAGCAATGTTGTCAATTGTACGTTCCTTGTCAATGGAATTTATGCTTCACGTTTATGATACTGGTGCCGATAATTGTTTTGTATCGTTAGAATTCGAAAAGGTTTTAAAATGTAAGCACGCTAAACTCCTAAAGACTTTCAATGTGGAAGTTGCCACCGGAAGAACCGTTACCGTTAACTCCGTCCTAGGTGGTTGTACTATCGATCTCAACAACCACATCTTCTCGATCAACCTCATACCTATGCAGTTAGGTAGCTTTGATATCATAGTAGGCATGGATTTTCTTCGTGAAAATCATGCTGAAGTTGTTTGCTTCGATAAAATGATTCGCTTCCCTCTCTCGAACGGTGATCAAGTCCATGTCTACAGTGAAACTCCCTCAAAGAAGTTGATGCTTTTGTCATGTACTCGAGCACACAAATGTTTGCGGAAGCAATGTGTTGCTTTACTAGCCCATATCGTGAACCCGGAGAAAGAAAAGAAGACTTTTAAAGACGTTCCTGTTGTTCGTGAATTTCCTAAGGTCTTTCCCGATGATTTACCCGGTTTACCCCCTACTCGAGATGTTGAATTTCGTATCGATTTAGTTCCCGGTGCTACTCCCGTTGCTAAAGCTCCCTATCGCCTTGCACCATCAAGAATGCGCGAGCTATCGAGCCAACTTCAAGAGCTTCTTGATAAAGGTTTCATACGCCTGAGCACTTCGCCATGGGGCGCACGCATTCTTTTTGTGAAAAAGAAGATGGGACGTTCCGAATGTGCATCGATTATCGTGAACTTAATAAACTCACGATATAGAACCCCTACCCTCTTCCTCGTATCGACGACTTGTTTGATCAGCTTCAAGGTGCTACTTGTTTTTCTAAGATCGACTTACATTCCGGCTATCATCAGTTACGCGTATTGGAAGAAGATATTCCGAAAACCGCCTTTCGTACTCGTTATGGCCATTTTGAATTCGTGGTCATGCCTTTCGGTCTCACAAATGCACCCGCGGCCTTCATGGATTTGATGAATCGCGTGTGCAAAGCCTTCCTAGATCGTTTCGTCATTGTGTTTATTGATGACATCCTTATCTACTCGAAGTCGAGAGACGAACACGCACCCCATCTCTGTTTAGTCCTCGAACTTCTTCAAGGTAATCGTCTTTATGCTAAGTTCTCAAAGTGTGAATTCTGGCTTGAAGAAGTCCAATTTCTCGGCCATATCATTAATAGTCAAGGAATTCACGTCGACCTGCAAAGATTGAAGCTGTCAAGAGTTGGATTACACCGAAGAATGCATCCGAAATCCGTTCATCTCTTGGATTAGCGGGTTACTACCGTCGATTCATCGTTGACTTTTCGAAAATCATTGTTCCGCTTACCGCTTTAACTAATAAGGACAAGCCTTTCGTTTGGGATTCCAAACAAGAGGAAGCCTTTCAAACGCTCAAGCGTATGCTATGCAACGCTCCCGTACTCGCTCTTCCTGACGGAAACGATGATTTCATTGTTTATTGCGATGCCTCTAACCTTGGACTTGGTTGTGTCCTCATGCAACGAGACAAGGTTATCACGTATGCATCTCGACAACTCAAGATCCACGAGAAAAACTACACAACCCACGATCTCGAACTCGGTGCAGTTGTTTTTACATTGAAGATATGGCGACACTACCTTTACGGTACAAAGTGTACGGTCTTCACCGACCATAAGAGCTTACAACACATCTTTAATCAAAAGGAACTGAATATGCGCCAACGCAGATGGGTTGAACTTCTCAACGATTACGATTGTGAGATACGTTACCATCCCGGCAAAGCAAAGTTCGTAGCCGATGCTCTCAGTCGACGAAGCTATGTGTATAGTGTTCGTGACTCTCAAGCTTTGAATAATCTTGAAATTTTGATTCGTTCCGCCCAGTTTGCTTGTTTTAACGAGAACACCCTGCAAGATGAAATGAAATGTGGTGCCGAATCTCAGCTTGTTGTTAAACCTAACGGTATTTATTATTATCTCGATCGTATTTGGATTCCTACCCGTGACAATCTTCGTGAATTGCTAATGACCGAAGCTCATAAATCTCGATACTTCATTCATCCCGGAGCCGACAAGATGTACCAGGACCTTCGTCCTAAGTATTGGTGGCCGGGCATGAAAAAGGATATCGCCGTTTACGTCTCAAAGTGCTTAACTTGTTCGAAGGTTAAAGCCAAACATCAAAGGCCCTCTGGTTTGCTCGAACAACCCGAAATCCCGATGTGGAAATGGGAGAGCATAGCTATGGACTTCGTTAGAAAACTCCCTCGCACATCCTCTGGTCACAATAGCATTTGGGTTATCGTTGATCGTCTTACTAAATCTGCACACTTTATTGCTATGCGAGAAGACTTTAAGGTAGAACGATTAGCACGAATCTATACCGACGAAGTCATATGTCGACATGGGACGCCTCGTGACATCATCTCTGACCGCGACGGTCGCTTTACCTCACATCTCTGGGAGACTTTTCAATCCGCCCTCGGTACTAAGCTTAATCTCAGTACCGCTTTTCACCCTCAAACCGACAGTCAGACTGAGCGCACGATCCGCACCCTCGAAGACATGCTTCGTGCGTGCATCATAGATTTTGGTGGTAATTGGGATACGCATTTACCTTTAATTGAATTCTCGTACACTAATAGTTATCATACCAGCATTCAAATGGCTCCTTTTGAGGCACTGTATGGAAGGAAATGTCGATCGCCTATTGCATGGCACGAGATCGGAGAAGCACAAATCACCGGTCCCGAGCTAATTCAAGAAACGACGGACAAGATCCTCCAAATCAGAGACAATCTTTTGAAAGCTCGGAGTCGTCAAAAGAGTTACGCCGTTAAACGCCGCAAGCCCCTACAGTTCGAAGTGGGAGATCACGTTCTCCTAAAGGTTGCACCTTGGAAGGGAGTGGTCCGCTTCGGGAAGAAAGGAAAGCTAGCGCCACGATACGTTGGTCCCTTTAAGATTCTGGAAAGAATCGGCAAAGTGGCCTATCGCCTCGAATTACCGGAGGAACTCAACAACGTCCATCCGACTTTCCACGTGTCTAACCTCAAGAAATGCCTAGCTGAAGAGAATCTCCATGTACCTCTCGAAGATCTACAAATCAACGAGACTCTCCATTTTGTGGAAAAGCCTGTCGAGATCGTGGACCGAGAAACCAAGAAACTACGATGCTCTCGCATCCCTATCGTGAAAGTCCGATGGGAAGGAAAACGCGGTGCCGAGTTCACTTGAGAATTGAAAAGTGACATGAAGGCCAAGTACCCGCACCTCTTTGTTACGGCCACTACTTAAATTTTGGGACGAAATTTCCTAAAGAAGGGGAGACTGTAACAACTCCAATTTTCGTTGTTATATTTTACTTTTACTTCCGTCGTATCTACCAAATTGTACTCCGAGATTCGGTTATGAAAAAGTTTGTGTTAGTTAAATTTTGTTTGTTACAGCTAAATCGCATCTAATCGCTTATTAAATGCATCGCTAATCGCATCGCAATCACAAGTAGTTATGCTACTATACGAGCCGAGTGAGTTATTGTATAATAAACACTTGTGCCATCGCACCGCAAATCGCAGTCAATTATGTAGTTTTATGTTATTTATGTATTATGTGTGTTTATGATTATGTTACACTCGCTATCGCATCGCTCTCGCTTATTCGAATCGCTAAATCGCACTATTACGTCAAATACAACACTTAAGATATCTATCTAATACAAACTGAATCGCCAAACGAACTCGTAACGCGAAATAATCAAACAAAACTTGACCTTTGGGTCAAGTTCGGCCGAACTTGTATATAACAAGTTCGCTCGAACTTGTCTAAAACATGATAACTATACAACTCAACAAATCCGCCCGGACTTGTGTTGAAAACCAAGAGAAAACAACAAGTTCGTTCGAACTTGTACCAAGTTCGCCCGAACTTGATACAAGTTCGTCCGAACTTGATGTCTGCTCACCTAATCTTCACTCCACCTATAAATACTCAGCTCCATTCTCTCATTTGAACTTGCTGCAAGTTCGCCCGGAGCTCCCCAAACCCGAAACCCTTTGTTTTCTAAGTAAGATTCAACCCGTTTTCAACTACAATGATGATCTACAACGTTTTACAACGATTTTGCACAAGGCTTTGCATTCGTTTTCATCAAATCTCTTATGTTTACGAAAATCTTCATCTTTTCAATAAAAACTTCTGTTTTCACTCAGATCTATACTAGATCTGAGCAAAACCTTTTATAAAATTGATTTTTACACCATTTTCGGACTAAATGACGTATGTTTCGTTCACTTTAGAGTGGAATGAGGCATTGTCAAGCTAGATCTCAGATCCGGAAGCACAAGGACGAAATCGTCACTTTACACAAGCTGGACTAACCCGTACGAACCTTCAAGTTCGCCCGGATTAGCTCGAGTTTCTGTAAAATGGCTAAACTCGCTCCAAAAGACCTCTCCAGCCTAAGTTTTCTCAGTGACTTTAGGTTGGAGGGATGAACACTCGATTTCCTCAACAAACGACGCAAAAATGCACGATTTGGATGCCAAAACCATCAAATTCGCTCGGAATACACCAAGTTCGCTCGAACTTGTCACCAGGTTGGTGACTAAGTTCACTCGAACTTGGTCTCCCTCATCAAACCTGCAAAAATGGCACAAGTACGTCCGAACTCTATCCAATTCTCAATAGAATTAGACAAGTTCACCCGAACTTGTACCATTCCTCAATAACCAACACAAGTTCGCCCGAACTTGTTTGTTTCTCAGTAAACATGACAAGTTCGCCCGAACTTGTACCTTCCCTCAACAGAAGGGACAAGTTCGCTCGAACTTGCCTTTTTCCTAGGAAACCAGACAAGTTCGCCCGAACTTGTCTACCGCTCTCTCAACCGTTAACCGTTTCAGCAATTCGGGAGACTGATCTTCTATTCGCTTACAGGCTGATCCGGTACTCTCCGCAACTCCTCTCAGATCCCACACATCTCCCATAACGCACTCACAATGAGTATACTTGAACCCTTTTACGCTTAAACACACTTTTGGGTGTCACCCATGTTCCTATATCAAAACACATCACACAAATCTCAAATGCTTATTCGCAACTCGCTGTTACATGATTATACGTGAAATCTGCTGAATTGTATGTATTGCTTGATTGCTTGTACGCCACCCTTAACATGATAGTATACTAGAGGTTCACCCGCCGGGGTTGTTAAGGCTCGCATTCTTATTTCACATTTATTTTCTCCTTTAGGATGTGGACACTTGTTCGCATGCCTCGATCAATCGCGGTTTGTTGGTTTGCATTAATCTAAGTAGTTACATCATTCACATCTATTACGTATGTCATGCGGTGTATGCTAAACGCTTTTATATCTATTATGTACACAAAACCTGTATGCTCACCTTTACTTAATTGTATTGACGTTTTATTTTAACATATGTGGTAGGTTGGGGATTATGCTTTGGATGCTTAGTTTAGGTTTCGTTTTGTTAGAAGATATGTAATAAATATAGGGAAGATCGGATCGGATTTTATGTTTAAGAGGTTATGTTGAATTGTAATGGTTGTTTGAAAGATTGTATGAGTTTAATAGTATGAGATATTAAATGTTGATTATTGTCTTTAAAATGATCGTTATGGAATCTCTTGATCAATCTGATTCGTCTAGTGCCACTACCCCGATGTTTCCGCCATCAGTTGGGGTGTGACAATATGGGCCACACTTACCCTTAAGAGACGCCGCGAACTGATCTCTCTGTCACGGAAGGAGCACATGTTGTTGATGTCGCAACAACACGCCCGTGAGACACTCCACGAGAAGCGTAGAACTCAGGGTAACAGAGTAAAGTAAGCTAGAAACAAAATTTTAGTGTAACAGTATACACTGACATACATCCTCATAATAATAAATTCAGTAATGGAAATGAGTAATGAGTACAATATAATTATAAATATATTGCATGTTATCAAGTCAAATATTAATCGCAAACAAAATAAGAAACAAATGCACGGTCAATTGAACCGAAATGCCAAAGACCTTAGGAGTCCCAAAAGAAAACAATAGTCAACGGGGTTAATGAACAATCGAACCAGATAACAAAAGGAGAAGGGGTAAGGATTCATACCCTGTTTTTCTGATATGTGACCTAACAAAAATATATAATCGTTTAAGCGTGTTTGTATCAAGCTACATTGTGAGCATTGGCGAAACCAGAGGAGGGTCCGGGGGTCCATTGACCCTCCGGCCGACTGGCTTTTCTTCACCGGAGATCCAACATTTGAGGAGTTTCCGGTCTGTAAGGAGCTGCGCACGAAAAGAAAAGGAATATTGGGTGCTGTGCAACTCTAATTTACACCGTACCTCAAAAATAAATTAATATTTTATTACTCTTTTTATTTTCTTTATGTTTTCTGAAGTTTGAAAAGGGTGTTTTTATTCCTCTCCTTTCGAAGTTTTTACTTTCATTTTATCATTTTAGTTATTTAATTTACTTAAAAACTTGTTTCCATTTGATTTATCGTTTCGGTTTATGTTTATTTTCAAGTAGTTATGATTTCGTTAAAACCAAGTTTCCATTTGATTTAACTTTTTCATTTATGTTTATTAGTTTTGTTTATTTTCTCTCTCTCTCTCTATATATATACACATATATAATATCTTAGTCAATTTTTTAAATAAATATATATCATGACCCTCCGGTTAAAAATTCCTGATTCCGTCACTGATTGTGAGCACATGTCTCATCGTTGGGGTGTGACACACCCTAATATGACACAAGTGGGAATTGAACTTGAGACTCATTGGAAAACCCAAGTCTCCTACCACTAGGCCACAAGTGGGGGGATAGAATTATAAGTTTGATGTGGAGGGAAGCCGTGTAATTAATTACCCATAATTATGTTAAAATTAAGGAATTTAAGTATGATAAGATGGGAGACTAAAATATAATTATTGTTTAAAAGACCAATTTAACCTCATTTTAGAGGGTATTTATAAATTAAAAGAGAACAAATTCTTATTTTTTGGTTATCTTAAAATGCATCTCACTTTGCCTTCTCTCCTTTAATTTGTGTTAACTAGTATTAGTAGTGCTACAACTACTTTATATTATCGGTAGTTTATTAGTAATTGTTGTAACTTTTGCTTAGTTAATTGGCTATCTTATATCTGTCTTTATACTTTTTATTTTCAAAAAAAAAAAAAAAATCAAGTCAGGGATTTCAACAGAAACAAATTATATATTTTATGAGGCATAGGAAATGTATTACCTCATGGATAGGAACCAACTTGTTTGTCATTAATTTTGGGTTTAAATCTTGGATATTATAATTAAATATGTGTATATCTATATCTATATTACCTTATTGAGAACTAGGATTTTTACCCTTTTGGTAATTTTACATTGTGTGCATATTTTCAAACAACATGTACAAGAAAGCCAAACTATTTTAGAGGAGGTAAGTTTGCGCATTATATAAAAAATTAAGAAATTTAGAGGCATTTTAGGGATTTCACTATATCACTTCTCAGACACCCTCTCCATTGATCAGTCGGAACTGAGGTGTCGTTCCGCATCCCCTCTTAATGGTAATTTCTCACCAATTTAAGATGGCCGAGTAAAAGTCAAGAACAAGACCTTATTATTTATACTTTTCTTCCAAGTCTATCCCTACCCTCCACCGCCTTTATCAATTTCATCATCAGTTACAAATTGAATGATTCTCATTCAATTCCATCATCGATTCATGCAATTGAATCGTTTATCCTTCAATTGCCCTATTAAGAAGTTGGCCACGGAAATCATGTTGGGGAATTTCAATAAACCGGATGATCAGAGAAGCGTGTATTCACTCTCAGATCAAATTATTTCGGTGGTTCTACCGAATAATTCAATCGGATACAACTCTGGTTTTAAGAATTAGAACAACAGTATGATGTTTGGTGAATTAGTATAAACCAGAAAAGAGACCAAAAAACTGTGTGCGAATTTGGGATATTTTGCAGATAACTGCCTTTGGCAGTTATAATTCAAATTTTAATAAAAAAAACTGCCTTAAAACTGCATTAGTTTTTTGTCTGAAAATTATGGACGAATTTTAAAAAAATTCACTTTCTAAGGCATTTTGTCTGAAAATTATGGACGAATTTTAATAAAACTGCCTTAGTTTTTGCCTTAGCTCGACCCCAGCCAGGGGCTCTGCCCCTTGGACAGGGCTGCCGTCCATTGGACCCTGCTCACCGGGGCGCTGCCCTCTGACCCCCGCCAAGGGGGCGTTGCCCCATTGGATCCCCTATTCGGGGCTCCGCCCAAATACTTGGAATTATAACAACTCGAATAAGCGTGCACTCCCGCACCTCCTAACTTGTTTGATATATATTATAATTCCCTTTGGTCACCAAGTTAATCCCGATTACGCTATAATATCTAACATTCCTCCCCCATTTTAGTGTAATCCTTGATCAACTTAAACAAAATCACAACAATCAAACTTATGCATAATTAAAATGTCGCGACGATTGAATTTCACATTAGTATATTACACATTCCAAATATTCGAATATAGGGGTGTCGCTAAGGATAGAACCCTTTCTATTCAGTGAATACATGAAGATAATATACACACAAGTTTGCATACTTTTATGTTCTTTCTTGACACTATTTTTACTAGCCTGTGTCCCACCCTTCAATGAACATATCAAAGCCTAGTCCTAGCTTCTTGAAGCGGCTAAACTTCATGCTCATATAGGTAGCTCTTTATTCTTGCACCCGCATATGCAATTTTTAAAAGAACTATTAAGAAGAAAACCTTCAACCTCCTTTAACTTGTAGGTCTGAACACATACCTTGGGATGATGCTACTTATGTGTTCCAATTTCTAAGTGTTAAGCTTTCTGCATTGAATTCAGCACCTAACGTCTATTAGGTGGGAATTGGGTATCTTAACACGAGAAATTTCATGTGGACTTTAATCCCATCCCTACAGCCGCCTTGTGCATAAGATCTCTACATAACTCTTTGGTTAAATGGTCGGCTAAATTATGTTGAGTTCTCACGAACTCCACCGATATCACCCCATGCATGATGAGCTCACGAATCATGTTGTGTCTAACACCTAAGTTTCTAGACTTCCCATTATACGCTTGGCTATAGGCCTTAACCAAGGTAGCAATACTATCACATCTAATAGATATAGGTGATATAGGTTTAGGCCACAATGGAATCTCATAAATCAAGTTTCTTAGACACTTAGCTTCTTTTCCAACTGCGGCTAATGCTACAAACTCAGACTCCATTGTTGAACCAGTTATGCAAGTGTTTCTTAGATGCCCAAGATATGGCACCTCCTCCAAGCAGAAAAGTCCATCCACTCGTGGAAGAATGATCTTCCTTGTTGTTAATCCAACTTGCATCCGAATAACCTTCTAAAACCGTAGGAAATCCAATGTAAGTCAAACCGTATTTCATGGTTCCTTTCAAGTACTTAAATACTTGATTCATAGCTTGCCAATGACTTGAACCTGGATTGCTAGTATATCTACTAAGCTTTCCAACAGTATAAGCTATATCCGGTCTAGTGCTAATCATAACATACATCAGAGATCCAATGGCCCTTGAGTATTCAAGTGGGCTTACAGCCACACCTTCATTAGGTGTGAGCTTAAAAGCAGGATCCATTGGAGTGCTAACTAGAGAACTGTCATGAAAATTAAACTTTTTCAATATCTTCTCAATATAATGAGGTTGAGAGATCGATATGCCATTGTTCTCCCTTTTGATCCTTATACCAAGAATCACCTCCGCCTCCGCTATGTCTTTCATGTCAAAACAAGATAACAAAAATTTCTTTGTTTTATCAACTTGATCTTGGTCAGTACCGAAGATCAACATGTCATCTACATATAGACAAATTATGACTCCTTTCCTAGAATCATCAAATTTGCTATATAAACACTTGTCCGCTTGGTTTAATACAAAACCATTAGACAAAACCACTTCATCAAACTTTTGATGCCACTGTTTGGGTGCTTGCTTTAAGATATACAATGACTTAAATAACTTACACACCCCTCGTTACCCGGCATAACAAACCCCCCTGGTTGTTTCATATATATCTGCTCATCCAAATCACCATTTAAGAAAGCCGTTTTCACATCCATTTGGTGAATCACAAGATTGTGTATTGCTGCTAGACCAACCAACAATCTAATAGTGGATATCCTTGCTACAAGAGCATATGTATCAAAGTAGTCTATTCCTTCTTTCTGTCTAAAGCCTTGGATGACCAATCGGGCTTTAAACTTATCAATTGAACCATCTACTTTCATCTTCTTCTTGAAGATCCACTTACAACCTAGTGGTTTACACCCAGGGGGTAGACCAGACAAGTTCCAAGTGTTATTCTGCGTAATAGAGTCCATCTCATCATTTATAGCTTCTTTCCAGAAAGCTATATCCTAAGATGCCATGGCTTCACTATATGTTTTAGGATCTTCCTCAATATTGAAACAATATTGATATTGAGTTTTAATTTCATCTCTATATCCTTCAACCAAATATAGTTTGTAGGTCCGTGATCAGGCGATTCTAGACAGAAGTTAGTGCGTAAACGTAACCGATTCGGTAGAATGTTATTAAGAATGGAGTAGAAGTAAAGTGCAGCGGAAGTCATATCTTCATTCATACCAAAAGAGCATACATCTTGTCCAGCTGCCGAACTTCCTGGAGTAAATCCGGCAGCACCTCCCCGTAGGGATTGCAAAAACTTAAACAACAAATGAACACACACCACCTATATATAGTGGAACAGGTTCGAACCAAAATCAATCGGTCAAGTTCGACCGAACTTGATTTCGAGCGAACTTGTCCCTTACATTACAAGTTCGACCGAAGTTGATTTCGTCCGAACTTGTCCTAGGCATGACAAGTTCGTCCGAACTTGGTCGTGTGTTCGATTCTAATCTATACAATATTCGACCGCTATATCTAGTCTATTCGACAAGTGACGAACACAAAGTGCATCAACAGATTCCCCTTATTCGTTACTGTCGAAGCTTGATCTTGATCTTCAAAACTCTGAGCCGTCTCTGAATATTCTGCAACTTCAATCAAGGTATCTGTCGATGTCATAGCACGAGTCAACAAATTCCCCCTTAATTGATGATCCGGGCTTGCATTATCAACATTCAATTCCCACTGAAAACTCCAGTTTAGATCTTTGGTTGCATGGTTTCCGACCTCCTATGATTTACTTGACCGACAAATTTTCTCGAATAACCACCAACTCGAAGCTAATCAATGCAGTAGCTTCTCCATTTCGATGATAACTGCATCCGAGTTCAGTTTTTTAATAAGCATTGAGCATCAAGAGTTTATTCCGCACACTCCTATAATCTCAAAAACTCAACTGGCAATTGATAGAAACTTCGAATCACCGCATCGGAAAACTTTAAATCAACGAATACCCTTGAAAATCTGAAATCCTAATTTCCGTAATCGCAGTTAAGCACCCTTCAGAAAGATTTGATCAGCAAATCGGTAATCTGCTCAATCAGCAAATCTTCATCGGACATAGATAATCTAGTAAAGCATCAAATCTGAGAAACACACGTCCGTAATTAGAATCACATTCTTCTTCTTCAGTCACAATGCCAGATATATAGCTATCTCTAGTAGACCAGCGCAACTTAATCAACAAACATCGTCATCCAACGACGGTTAGTCCAAGAAGAATGATTCATCTGCTTGAATACTAAAAATAATGGCCACCAAAGGCTATCATCAGTTATATCTTGAATAACCTCAGATCTCCTTGGTAATTTTGAAACTATAGAATACACCGGAGCTAGTCATTAATTCCTAAGATCATCACTGGATGTCTTGAACATCCTCAGTTCCTCACTCGTATTAATGACTGCTAATCCTTCTAACTACCCCTTCACCGGAAATCAGGACTCTAACCCTTAAGCATCAATCTGTATCATGATCTGAAAAATCTGAACTTCCTGTGAATCCCAATGTATAGCCTCTTTTGTCGGCAACTGGTATATAGCTTTGTCTGAAAGATCGATCCCATAAATCATCTTCTTTAATCATGGTACCACGTACCCCACGGGGCAACTGAAACTACAGAGCATCCTTATCTCCTGGCGGTTAGTCTAGTCAATAATTCATATGCAAAGCAGAGTTAAAGATAGGCAGTCGTATGTGCACCCGCAAAATACGCACGACTTAGGTGTCAATCCACAACCACGCCCCAGAATCTGATAAACAACTCCTCCAAGACTCAGTTATGTAACCACCCGCTTTCAAACTAGACATCAACTTGAGATCACCAATGAATCTCGATCCTCTGCATTTCCCAGTTAATCTGCAATTGGTAACCACCCGGATACTGTTGCAGGAGTCACGAATTTCAAAAATGCTGGAATCTTCATATATTGTAAAATTTTTGTTCCCCCTCATTTTTGTATATTTTGACCATATCAGATTCTCACTGAAAAATCCCCCTCAAATCCGGAAAATTCAGTATTCATCAAATGCAGAATTTAACGTTAGGCCCATTGATAATCACTGTACCAAAAGATCAACATTCAGCATCGGTATCAGTGACTATCCCGTTATCTTCATAGTTTTGAAATCGTATCATCAAATCTGTACTCTGAAGCTCCAGATGGTGTCCCCGAACATCCTGGTTCGGTCATCGAAAACTCAAAAAAATTTCTATTGCCAAATTTTTTCTGGACACTCATCCTATCAATACGATCAACAATTTTTTTAGGCTCCATGTACAAGTTCGGGCGAACTTGCCCACTATTTTACAAGTTTGGGCGAACTTGATCAATATGTTACAAGTTCGGGCGAACTTGATCTCCAAGTTACAAGTTCGAGCGAACTTGATCACCACGTTACAAGTTTGGGCGAACTTGGTCTCTAAAAATCAGCCCTTTTTCACATTTTTCGACCCAGAATCCTTATATCTTTGAATTTCGAGATGATTCCACCATAGATCTGGTCGAAAATGATTTTCTAACAATCCTATCCGTTCAATTTTACTTTTTGTTCGTGGATTGTATGTTTATTTCATGTTTTACGTCCAAAACCCCTCCTAATGTCCATAAATATCCAAATTTATGAGTGTAGGTGATAACCGTAGCTCAGATACCAATTGTAGGTCCGTGATCAGGTGGTTCTAGACGGAAGTTAGTGCGTAAACATAACCGATTCGGTATTAAGAATGGAGTAGAAGTAGAGTGCAGCGGAAGTCATAACTTCATTCATACCGAAAGAGCATACATCTTGTCCAGCTTCCGGAATTCCTGGAGGGAATCCGGCAGCACCTCCCCGTAGGGATTGCAAAAATTTAAACAACAAATGAACACACACCACCTATATATAGTGGAACAAGTTTGGACCAAAATCACGGGTCAAGTTCGACCAAACTTGATTTCGAGCGAACTTGTCCCTTACATGACAAGTTCGACCGAACTTGATTTCGTCCGAACTTGTCCTAGGCATGACAAGTTCGTCCGAACTTGGTCGTGTGTTCGATTCTAATCTATACAATATTCAACACACGCTGTATCTAGTCTATTTGACAAGTGACGAACACAAAGTGCATCAACATAGTTGAAATACATCACCAAATGATTTAGCTTTTTTTGCTCTACCATTCCTCCTAGGTTCCGGAGGAGTACTAATCACTTGATCAGCCATGTGAGAGTTACTAGAACTTGGAACCATGTCCCTAGGCCTAGGTATTGAAGAGAAACTATTTTCATCATATTCTGCAGTTCTTGCCACAATTACCGTATGCACAGACACGTAGTCATTTGGTTCTATAACATAGAACCTGTAAGCAAATAAATGCTCAGCATACCCAATGAAGATGCAGTCAATACATCTTTCCCCAATGTTCCTTATCTTAGGATCAGTGAGCCTTACCACGGCTCTACAACCCTAAACTCTCAGTTTATGCAGCTCAAGTGTTTTTTTATACCAAAGCTCAAAAGGGGTGGTCTTGTTCCTTTTATTTGGAACCCTGTTTAGCAAATAGCAGGCTGTCAACATAGCCTCACACCAAAAGCCCTCACTTAGGCCCGGATAGGACAACATGGTATTGACCATTCCCTTTAAAGTCCTATTCTTCCTTTCCGCCACACCATTTTGTTCCGGTGTGTAAGGAGCTGTGGTATGGTGTATTATTCCAGTCGATTGGAAATATACCGGATC
Organism: Scalesia atractyloides; assembly: GCA_947069175.1. NCBI lineage: Eukaryota > Viridiplantae > Streptophyta > Magnoliopsida > Asterales > Asteraceae > Scalesia > Scalesia atractyloides. The sequence continues at coordinate 35,901,661 of CAMTDV010000004.1, read as the reverse complement.
AAAATACTCACCACCTCTGTCCGTATGTAGAGTTTTGATTAACCCACTCCGATGAAGCTCTACTTCTTGTTTATAGATCTTAAACTTTTCAAGAGCTTCATCCTTAGCATGAAACAAATAAACATAGCAGAATCTTGTAGCATCATCTATACACGTTACTACATACTTTTATTACCTAGAAATGGTGTAGCATGAAAGTCACATAGATCGCTATGTATCAAATCTAACATTTTAGTTTCCCTATGAACATGTTGTATGAAAGGCTTTTTAGTTATCTTATTCACCTTGCAAATATGACATTTATCATTGTTTATGTTAATAGGCGGAATTAAGCTGATTTTAGACATTTCTTTAATTCTTTTATAATGTACATGTCTTAGTCTAGCATGCCACAATTTCAAATAAGTCAAGTTGTTTCTACTACTAGTTGAAGCTATGTCATTAACATTACTAGTTGAAGCAACAAAAACAGATTCATTAATAAAAGAAACATCAACATTCAACATGAACATACCATTACAAAGATAACCAAACCCTACAAAAGTACCATGTCTTGACAAGATATACGTGTCACTTTCCAACACTTGTATGTAACCACAATTATTCAACACTTCCAGAAGTAAAAACAAGATGCACGCTTCCAATTCTTTTGATTAGTTTAGTTGCAACATTTCCCATCTTGATGATAGATCCGTCTTCAATTGGTTGAAAGTCTTTAAACCAACGAAGATCCTTGCACACATGGCTTGTTGCACCCGAATCAACCCACCAAGCAACATCATCCTGCACATAAGATGCTTCAGAAATTAGTGATACATAATTCTGAACCGAATTATTAAATTGTACTAAATTCTGACCTTGCTTGCTTGGGTCCTTGGACACGCTAGAACCAGCCTCATTCTTGTTCTTTGAACCAAACTTGTTGTTATTCTTCATCATCTTACAGTCCCTCTCAAAGTGACCAACCTTACCACATTTCAAGCAAGGGTAATTCGGCTATTTGTTTGGACCCGAATTGTTGTTTCCTTGAAACTTCCATTTCCCTTTGAACTTATTGTTTCCCTTGGATGATTCACCCATCTCAACCATGTTCACAGAAGAAGTTCCAGCCCGTTTCTTTTCATCATTGACCAACACTTTTTCTTGTGCTCTTAAGCCTTCTTCAATTCTGAAGTGGCTTCCAAGTTCAACCAAAGTTAACTCTCCTTCTGATATGATTAAAATCTTTCCAGGAAGGAGGTAACTTGTCGATGATACTTGAAACAGAAATGGATTCATCTATCTTCATGTCATGTTGGGCACACTGCCCCAGAATTCATAACAATTCATTATATTGTTCCATGACAGGCTGTTCATCAATCATTTTGTAATTGTTAAAATTACTCACAAGAAACTTTTTACTAGAAGAATCTTCCGCCATGTATTTGGCTTCCAACGTGTCCCACAATAGCTTTGCAGTTTCAACATTTTGATAAACATCTACCATTCAGGATGTGGCCAAGACAGATGTAGTTATCGTTTTCCCACTTTGACCGCTTCCTGATCTGTTCCAGATTGCCTTCCCCAGTACCTCTGGGATTGGAGTTGTCAACATGTACACCACTTTCAGGGATGTGAGAAGAAAGTGCATCTTCTTCTGCCATCTTCGGAAATCCTTCCCTTCATACTTCTCCAGTTTGTCAAACTTGCTCGTCATATTCTTCATTGATCTGCTTGCCATCTTCACAGAAAATAATTTGATCTTTGTTGGGCGATCAGAGAGGCGTGTATTCACTATCAGATCAAATTATTTCGGTGGTTCTACTGAATAATTCAATCGGATACAACTCTGATTTCAAGAATTAGAACAAAAGTATGAATGTTTGGTGAATTCGTATGAACCAAAAAAGAGACCAAAAAACTGTATGCGAATTTGGGATATTTTGCAGATAACTGCCTTTGGTAGTTATAATTCAAATTTTAATAAAAACTGCCTTAGTTTTTTGGCTGAAAATTATGGACAAATTTTAATAAAATTCATTTTCTAAGGCATTTTCCATAAAGCAATTTAATTAAAATATGGGATCAGACATATCGTTCAGGATGTGGCCAAGACAGATGTAGTTATCGTTTTCCCACTTCGACGCTTCCTAATCTGTTCCAGATTGCCTTCCTCCAGAATCTCTGGGATTGGAGTTGTCAACATGTACACCACTTTCAGGGATGTGAGAAGAAAGTGCATCTTCTTTTGCGATCTTCAGAAATCCTACCCTTGAACTTCTCCAGTTTGTCAAACTTGCTCGTCATATCTTTTATCGATACGCTTGCCATCTCATAGAAAATAATTTAATCTTTGTTGGGGAATTTCAATAACCGGAAGATCAGAGAGGCGTGTATTAACTATCAGATCAAATTATTTCAGTGGTTCTACCGAAAAATTCAATCGGATACAACTTTGATTTCGAGAATTAGAACAACAGTATGAATGTTTAGTGAATTCGTAACCAGGAAAGAGACCGAAAAACTGTATGCGAATTTGGGATATTTTGCAGATAACTGCCTTTGGCACTTATAATTCAAATTTTATTAAAAAATACCTTAGTTTTTTGTCTGAAAATTATGGACGAATTTTAATAAAATTCATTTTCTAAGGCATTTTGTCTGAAAATTATGGACGAATTTTAATAAAACCGCCTTAGTTTTTTGCCTTAGCTCGACCCCAGACAGAGGCTGCCATCCCTTGGACCCTGCTCACCGGGGCGTTGCTCCCAGACCCCCGCCAAGGGGGCGTTTCCCCCTTGGATCCCCTATTTGGGGCTCCGCCCGAATACTTGGAATTATAACAACTCAAACAAGCGTGCTCTCCCACACCTCCTAACTTGTTCGATGTATATTATAATTCCCTTTGGTCACCAAGTTAATCACGATTACACTAAAATATCTAACAAATTAGGCATGCTATCACACCTCAACCGATGGCGGAAACATCGTGGCGGGAAGAAAGAGATTGCTCATTGCTCATAATACTAATAGTGACAATAATCAATTAAACCGGATTTCATTTCATAAGTAAAATTGTCGAGTACAATACATGGAAATTTCAAATACAACAATAATCAAGGCAAAATTTGATACAATATTAATACACTTAAATGTCTATGCGTGTATCTAGTCATCAACGCTACTCCAATTTCATAGCATCATCTTCATCAACCTGTAACATGTTTTAAAATAGAGTTCAATGCAAAAGCAAAGGCGAGTACACAAGTTTGGTGATACATAGCATAAGTATAAAAGTATAACTCGAATCCACATGTTAATCGTTATGTACGGTAAATGCTAATCATGCAATACTAGATCAAACCCCAAGTTTCCACAAGTATAATGAGCTTCCCTCGTCACATAAGCAACGAGACTAAAAAGTATGAATAATCTTAACATAACCCCGACGGGTGGTGTGCTACTCCTATATTGCTATATGTGTCAAGTTGGGCTAGCTAAGTTAATGATCAAGCATGTATAATTCTAGCATGTATCTAAGCATAACAAGTATCATGTATTAATGGATTGAGCATGTAAAGCATAAGTTGTGATTTGTGTATTTTGAGAGGTAAACATGTTACAACTCAAAAGTGAGAAAGGGGTAAATGGGTCAAATGTACTCATGGTTTTGCAAGCGTTCCGACTTGGTAATCCATGAAGAGGTTTTTAAGTTGTGGGATGGACACCGAGTTATCCAACAAGAGGAAAAAAGTTGCTGTGAGTATTCGAGTGATTTATGGAAGATTCGGGATTTTGGAATGATACATACAAAGTAAAGTATACGAAAATACTCACTAAGGTCTAGCACTCGTTTTGGACACTATGGGAACCCATTAGGGTTTATGTGATTTCATAGGTTGTAATACCTATCAGAATCCAAATGAGGAACCATACTCTTTAGTGATTAAACTTACTAACTCGACACATGATTATGTATTCATTATCAAGGTTTCGGTTTTAAAGTAGTAGCACATAGATTAATATAGTTATATGTATAAGTCCATTCATGGATATCATAGAAGTCATGTAGGAGGTAGGTCGCATAGCCATGCATTTAGGAACCTCATAAGAGTTCACCACTACACAAGTTGTCATAGACAACACGGAGGGTCAAGAACAAGTACAAGAATAAGAAATGAAATACATACATTGTTATACACTAAGTAGCCAAGTAAGCTACAACCCGGTGAGCCGGCGTCGACACACGTGGAAGGCTAGACGGGGTTGTGTTACTTTAAACTAGCAAACTACTTAGGATGATGATGAGAAATCATCAAGTGATGCGTGGACTTAGAGTTAGGATAACCCAAGCTAACCAAGGTAGTCACACAAGAACAAGTTCAAGACTTGCATCACTTGTGAGCTTAAAGCTCTTTGAAAACAGTAAGTTCGGAGTGTTTAAACACTCCTATTTACGTGTATAACAACCTAGGTTAGTCTCCTTAACCACAAAGTGGATTAGAAGCTCAAGAACACTATATGAATGAAGATAAGACGAGATTAAACAAGTTTTGAAAGTGTTTGAACAAAACAGAAAGTTATGGAGTCCTTTAGGTGCATTTCTAGGTCAAGATTCTCCATGGAGAACCCGTGGATTCAAACCAAGGATTATCCAAGCATTTAGAAAGAAGAATCAAGTGATTTCGTTGAGTTTTGAGCAAGTTATGCTCACTTTAGTACGAAGGTATGAATCTGCTCGAATTTGTGTTTTTCAAGAGATTTGAGAGTGATTGAGAGAGATTAGATTGAGTTTGGAAAGTGGATATGGTGTGGAATAGGGTTGGCATTTATAGAGAAGAGTTAGGAGGTTGTTAGAGGTGTTTTAATGGAGTTTAGAGGTGATTGGAGGAGGGATTAGTGTGTGGATCCATGCAAATTCGCAAGCCAAAAACAATTTGACCCGCCCAGCACCCCTTGCGGACCTGGTCCGGGCAAGGATCTTTATTTTTATTGTTTTGACACATGGTGACGGGTTTAGTGTGTTTTTAGGTTGTTTCATGGTACTTTATGGACAAGTAAGGTATTATACGTATATGTATCATGTCATAATGTGTATGTATGTATATAATGATCGAGATCGAGTATAAACACCAAGTATAACGCATGTATGATGTATAAGTGTCACGTATTAATAAATATGTCACGTTTTCGAGTATGAGCATCATGTGTATGTAAGTAGGATTGTGTATAACAAGTATAGAGATAAAATGTTTATTCCATTATGATTCAAGTCTCGATTACAAAGATTACAACGAAAATACGAATATGAGATACAATGGTTTCTGAAAATAGAAATACAAACGACACTTCCTAAATATAGAAAGTATAGAAACGCGAGGCGTTACAGTCTCTCCTCCTTTAGGAAATTTCGTCCCGAAATTTAAGAAGATGCAACGAAGAGATGCGGATACTTAGTCTTCATATGACTTTCGAGTTCCCAAGTAAATTCAGCGCCACGTTTTCCTTCCCATCGAACCTTGACGCTAGCGATTCGACTGCGCCTTAGTTGTTTGATTCCTTGATTTATGATTTTGACCAGTTTCTCCACGAAATGCAATGTCTCGTTGATTTGAAGATCTTCGAGTAGAACTTGAAGTCCTTCTTCAGCCAAACACTTCTTGAGATTCGAAACATGAAATACCGGATGAACATTGTTGAGTGCTTGTGGTAGGTCCAGTCGATATGCTACCTTGCCAATCCTTTCGAGAATCTTGAAAGGACCTACGTAGCGAGGAGCGAGGTTTCCTTTCTTACCAAACGAACAACGCCCTTCCAAGGGGATACCTTGAGAAGTACTTGATCACCAATATTAAATTCCAAAGGTTTGTGTCTCTTGTCTGCGTAACTCTTGTGACGACTTCGAGCTTTGAGGAGGTTATCACGGATTTGTAGGATCTTGTCCGTCGTCTCTTGTAGTTGGGTTCAGTGATCTGAACATTTCCAATCTCGTGCCAACAAATAGGCGAACGACACTTACGACTATACAACGCTTCAAATGGAGCTATTTGAATACTGGCGTGATAACTATTATTGTACGAGAATTCTACCAAAGGTAAGTGCGAATCCCAATTGCCACCAAAATCGATTACGCAAGAACCAAGCATGTCCTCCAAAGTTTGGATAGTACGCTCGGTTTGACCATCAGACTGAGGATGAAAAGCGGTGCTAAGATTAAGACGAGTGCCAAGGGCGGACTAAAACATTTGCCAAAGGCGAGAGGTGAAACGAGCGTCATGATCTGAGATAATATCAAGAGGAGTACCATGACGACTGATGACTTCATCCATGTAGACACGAGCCAATTTCTCGACTTTGTAATCTGGCGGGGAAATGAGCGGATTTGGTCAATCGGTCAATGATAACCCAGATGCTGTCATGACCAGACGAAGTACGCGGCAATTTGGTGATGAAATCCATAGCAATACTCTCCCATTTCCAGACAGGGATTTATGGTTGTTCGAGCAAGACAGAGGGGCGTTGATGTTCAGCTTTCACCTTGGAACAAGTAAGACAACTTTAGACGTAAAGGGCGATATCTTTCTTCATCCCAGGCCACCAGTAAGATGCTCGAAGATCATGATACATCTTGTCGGCGCCAGGATGAATGGAGTATCGGGATTTGTGGGCTTCGTCCATCAAGGTGTTTCAAAGATTGAGACGGTCGGGAATCCAAATGCGATCATTGTAGTAGAGAATACCATCAGGTTTAGCTTCGAGTGGGTTTTTGACTCCACAATTCAATTCGTTGTCGAGGTTACCCTTGTTAATAACGAAGAATTGTGCTTGGCGAATTGTGAAGTTTTCCCACGATTTGGTTGCAACGAATACTCTTAACATGAGTCTTACGACTGAGTGCATCGGCCACAACATTTGCCTTACCAGGGTGGTAGCGAATGTCACAGTCGTAGTCGTTTAACAATTCTACCCAACGACGTTGACGCATGATGAGTTCCTTTTTGTCAAAGATATGTTGGAGGCTCTTGTGGTCGGTGAAGACCGTACACTTAGTACCGTAAAGGTAGTGTTGCCAAATCTTTAACGCAAAAACAACTGTACCAAGTTCAAGGTCGTGCGAAGTATAGTTTTTCTCAGGAATTTTGAGTTGTCTCGATGCGTAAGCGATGACCTTGTCCCGTTGCATGAGAACGCAACCAAGACCTTGGTTCGAAGCATCATAATACACGACGAAATCGTCGTTTCCATCAGGAAGTGTAAGGATAGGAGCATTACAAAGCATGTCCTTGAGGGTTTGAAAAAACTCCTCTTGTTTGGGACCCCAAACAAAAGGTTTATCTTTTTGGGTCAAAGACGTTAAAGGAACGACGATCTTGGAGAAGTTCAAGATGAAGCGGCGATAGTAACCAGCTAGACCAAGAAACGAACGAATTTCAGAAGGCGATTTAGGCGCAATCCAATTCTTCACAGCTTCTATCTTTGCGGGGTCAACGTGAATAGCGAATTCATTGACGGTGTACCAAGGAATTGAACCTCTTTTAGCCAAAATTCACACTTGGAGAATTTGGCATAAAGATGTTCGGTACGTAAAAGTTGAAGGATAAGTTGCAAATGTCGCCCATGTTCTTCTTTCGTCTTGGAGTAGATGAGAAAATCGTCCATGATTACGATTACGAAACAATTGAGAAAAGGTTTATGCACGCGGTTGATGAGATCCATGAACACTGCAGGCGCATTAGTCAAACTAAAAGGCATGACCACCCATAACGTGTGCGAAAGGTAGTTTTAGGTACATCTCCATTGAAAACTCGAAGTTGATGATAGCTAGAACAGAGATTGATTTTTGAGAAACAAGTCGTGCCTTGAAGTTGGTCGAAGAGGTCATCAATACGAGGAAGTGGATATCGGTTCTTGCCTGTAAGTTTGTTGAGTTCACGATAGTCAATACACATCCGAAAGCATCCATCTTTCTTCTTGACGAACAAAATGGGAGCGCCCCAAGGAGAAGTATTAGGGCGTATAAAGCCTTTATCAAGAAGTTCTTGAAGCTGGCTTGATAGCTCTTGCATTTCCGAGGGTGATAAACGGTAGGGAGCTTTCGCAACAGGAGTTGCGCCAGGAATAAAATCAATACGAAAATCAACGGATCGAGGTGGCGGAGGACCAGGAAGATCCTCGGGGAATACGTCAGGAAATTGACAAACGATGGGAACTGTCACACCCCAACCGATGGCGGAAATATCGGGATGAGACGAAAACGAGATTGCAAGAGACTTCATAACGCTATTTGTGTCAAGTGTTTAATAAAATTACGTTTTACATTGTTTGAACCAGAATATAACAAGTGGAAATAGATGATATACAACAAATAGCCAAATAAATAAATTTCATTTCATTGGTATAGATTTGATACAAGTGTTGGAAACAAAGACAACATATGAGAACGTACTTTACAATTACAATACATCAGGTATTTAAAGTTGAATGCGTTTCTAGGCAATCCTACCAGATTCCTTTCATTGTCAAACCTGCAACACGTATTAAAAGTGTGGATCCATATGAAAGTATTGGCGAGCATACAAGTTTGAATATAAAAATAAGTATAAGGTTCGTTTAGAATTTAACATAGCAACTTGTATTCACGTGAAACTAGTATGCATAAACAATCTAAGCATAATGAAATAGCACGACCATACACATTGAAACTAGCACGTATAACTAACATAAGCGCAACAAATAGCATGTATGTACAAGTTGTATCTAGCACGCATAACTAACGTAAGCATATCAGATAATACAATTAATGGATCGTGTTATTGAATACATTTGCTTTCGTATAATAAGAATTTTGTTAATTGATACACGTTGCACCCCAAAACGCGTTAAAGTGTACAAAGGGTCGAGTATGCTCACATTCAGCGAAGCTTCCCTTGGAACTTTCGTGATAAGTTGACGGTCGAATGATGGAACACGGAGATCACCTCGCATGGGTAACGAAAGTTATAAATATATTAGAAGTCGTCGAGGTGTTCTAAAAAATAAAAATAAATAAAAATAAATATAAACTTATAATTATTTCCATAGAATTTACTGGAATTCGATAAGTTTCGTTTTACATTCATTCATGATTAAGGACGATCCCGACACCCTAAGTGTCGATATTATTCTTCCAAAACTTAACGAATCATTAACAATATATATTTATATCACCTTCGTTAACTTTGTTCCAAGTATACAATTTTTAAATCTCGACAACAATCGTAACAACATAAGTATTTAAATATATATATATATATATATATATATATATATATATATATATATTACTAGCGATTACAATTTATAAATGTTTGTTTAGCGCTAAACTATAAAAAACAATATATCAAGATAAATAGGAATCGCATTGTGAGAAGATCATACCAAGTCTCGTGCCGAAGCGTTGTCCGTGTCTGACCGAGTTGACCAGCGGTTGATTGAGTTGAGTCGGTTTTGACCGAGTTGGAACCGAAAACTGAAACTCGAATCTCACCGACATAGTCACCACCTCGACTGCCGTCATCGGAAACAACCCAAACCGAAATGCACTCAAACTGAGACGAACCGAACCCGGTGTTGACCGAGGTTAACTGAACCGAAACGTCGACCATAATTCGAACCTGAATGAATTTGAACCGGGTGAATCAAGATTCGAACCGACTGAACCTAATATGGATCTGAACTTAGTGCCCAAACCAAAAACCCGACCCAAGCTGAACCAATCATCACCATCGACGCCGGTGCCAGAACCGAAAGGTCGGTGACCTGGCCGGGCCTGAACTCGGACCGGAGTTATCCTTTCTGCCAGTGAGTTTGCCGGAAAACCGATGACCGAACCGAGCCGCTGCCACCGTGAAACGCTGTCTTTGCCGCTGTCAGAATGACAATTCATCGTCTTTCTCTCTCTCTCGGGCTCTCCGCTACCGTACGCCGCCGTGTGCAGCCACCACCACAGTGGTCGTTCAACTTGAGCAGAGATGGGGGAGGGGTCGAGTGGTGTGTGAAGTGAGATGAGGGGAGGCCGGTGGTCGTGGGGGGTGTTGGTGAGGGTCTAGGGCAGTGGAGCCGGTTTTGGTGAGAGAGATGAAAGGTTAAAGGAGGTCGACGGTGGGGGGGCAGTTACCCTTAATCCGGTGGCCGGAGTTATGAGGGAGACAGTGAGTTGTGAGTGAGTGTCGGCGTGTGTTGTTTATGTAGTGTGTGTTAGTGTGTAGTTTTAAATAGGGTAGGGTTTTAATTAGTGTTTGTGTTGGGCTCGAGGCCCGTTAACCTGTTCTAGCATTTTTTTGAGCGATCTGAATAGTCTTTGAGATCTGTTTTCGTACTTGAATCATCATAGGATGTCGTGAAATATTATTTTAGGTTTAAAACTTGTATAACGATGCCAGTCGTGTTCGTTCGTCAATCCGTTAAACGTGTCGTTTGCTATATCTATATGTATACATATATTTTTCGTTTGATGATTTTAGGAAATATCAAAATGTCACGTATTTTCTAAAATAAAATTTTACGGAAATACGAGGCGTGACAGTCTCCCCCACTTTAGGAAATTTCATCCCGAAATTTTCAAGAGAAAGACCTTAGAAAAGATGGCATCTTGTTGTATGGGTGTGTATAACCGAGGATAGATTGCGAGTGATTAAAGTTTGTATTCAATAGATGGGAACCACCGAATTTCTCATGGCAAGTTTTCACGAAAGTTTAGTAATATGGTAAGGACACTTATATATAGGAAGTACCAGCGGCTTATCCACCATGTTCATACCATGTTACGTTTGTTTTGCTAATCGATGCCATGTTACGTTCCGTGTCACCGGGTTCATTAATGTATTACAAAGGAGGACGAAAGCGTATAGAAATTTAAGTATGTAAGCATGATTGGTATGTAAGTATGAGAGTATATATAGTATAAGTATAAGTATGAGTATGATTAAAATGAGGTATTTAGTTAACTAGATTAACGCATTACTGGCATGTGATATCACTGGTCAAACCATCGTGTCCGCAAGTATGTATGTATGGCATAACATGTCCACAAATCCATGTGGCAGTGCGCTACTCCTATAGTGCTACACAAGCACTGTACATGTTAAGGTGTGGCTTCCTACGAAGTTAATGACAAGTTGTCAATCCATCGCTTCCGCTAATACGAGATCGAGTATGTATGTATGTATGTATGTAAGAATGTATGTACGTACGTACATACGTACGTACGTACGTACGTACGTACGTACGTACGTATGTATGTATGTATGTATGTATGTATGTATGACTTAACATGACCACAAATCCATGTGGCAGTGCGCTACTCCTATAGTGCTACACAGGCACTATACATGTTAAGGTGTGGCTTCTTACGAGTTAATGACAAATTGTCAACCCATCGCTTCCGCTAGCATCATCTAATCATAGCACATGTCATCATTTCGTTGCTATTAAAAGATCCGTAGAATATGTATGAATGTCTTGACATTACCACTAATCCATGTGGTGGTGCGCTGCTCCTATAGTGCTTCACAAGCACTACATATGTCAAGGTGTGGCTTCATCCGAAGTTAATGACCAGTTTATCACATATGGCTATCCAGTAATCCCGAATCCAGTGTAACGTATGAGCATGCATGTATTAATTTATTGTGTATAACGACGATTTTGAAATAACGAGGTAACAAGTGTTAAATCGCGTTAAAGTTAAATTAATATAAAAGAGGGGCTTGATAAGTATTGGAGTGCTTCGGGTTTAGAAACTTTGACTATTCCAAAGTGAATCGCAAGTCTTTTCGAATTAGGGAGGCATGCTTTGGCCTAATAGGTACAATACTCTCGTCGCGAGGCGATTAACGGTATTTTACTCTTCCTGGTAGTACATGTCCCTAATGTGATCGACGATACGAAACTTTGGTGAGATTGAACATTGTAGAGCGGGACCAGTCATGAAGGTGTGGATGTTAATCCTGGCTTGACAATTCCGTCCCCCAAATTGTGGTTTATTGAACGAAACAAGATAGACTCTCGAATCATCAATAAGGATACACTGGATTATGAAATGGAAACTCCAATCAAGATATGGATATCACTCCTGACTTGATTGTGAATTTCGCGCAAAAGATCATGTAAGGTGGATTGAAACTTGTCACCAAAGGCGGGAATCACCCTTATTTTGATGAGTTGTTTTGATTGTAGAACGAGAATATTCTCAAGAATGTTTATTGCGTCTTGGTATCTTAGGAAAGACATATTGTATGTTTTAAGACCAAAGAGGAGAGAGAAGCACGGTAGGAAGAATAACAATTCAGACAAGTAATCAAGAATGATCAAGAGTATGGTACTTAAACTATAGACTAGGTCGAACATGGCAATTCTACCTAATTCCCTATAGTTATGGCTCTGATACCAATCTGTCACACCCCAACCGATAGCGGAAACATCGGGATGAGACGAAACTGAGATTACAAGAGACTTCATAAGGCTATTTGTGTCAAGTGTTCAATAAATAACATTTTACATTGTTTGAACCAGAATATAACAAGTGGAAATAGATGATATACAACATATAGCCAAATAAATACATTTCATTTCCTTGGTATAGATTTGATACAAGTGTTGGAAACAAATACAACATATGTGAACGTACTTTACAATTACAATACGTCAGGTATTTAAAGTTGAATGCGTTTCTAGGCAATCCTACCAGATTCCTTTCATTGTTAAACCTGCAACATGTATTAAAAGCGTAGATCAATACAAAAGTATTGGCGAGCATACAAGTTTGAATATAAAAATAAGTATAAGGTTCGTTTGGAATTTAACATGGCAACTTGTATGCATGTGAAACTAGTATACATAATAAATCTAAGCATAACGAAATAGCACGGCCATACACATTGAAACGAGCACGTATAACTAACATAAGGGCAACAAATAGTATGTGTGTACAAGATGTAACTAGCACGCATAACTAACGTAAGCATATCAGATAATACAATTAATGGATAATGTGATTGAATACATTTGATTTCGTATAATAAGAATTTTGTTATGCGTGAAAGTGTAAAAGGGTCGAGTATGCTCACATTCAGCGAATCTTCCCTTGGAACTTTCGTGATGAGTCGACGGTCGAATGATGGAATATGGAGATCACCTCGCATGGGTAACGAAAGTTATAAATATATTAGAAGTCGTCGAGGTGTTATAAAAAAATAAAAATAAATAAATAAATAAATATCGACTTATATTTATTTCCATAGAATTTACTGGAATTCGATAAGTTTCGTTTTACATTCATTCATGATTTTGGTCTTACGGATTTTATGAAACACGGGCAGAGTTTCCTCTGTTTGAGGACGATCCCGACAACCTAAGTGTCGATATTATTCTTCAAAAACACAACGAATCATTAACAATATATATTTATATCAGCTTCGTTAACTATGTTCCAAGTATACAATTTTTAAATCTCGACAATAATCGTAACAACATAAGTATATATATATATATATATATATATTACTAGCGATTACAATTTATAAATGTTTGTTTAGCGCTAAACTATAAAAAACAATATATCAAGATAAATAGGAATCGCATCGTTAGAAGATCATACCAAGTCTCGTGCCGAAGCGTTGTCCGTGTCCGACCGAGTTGACCAGCGGTTGACTGAGTTGACTTGGTTTTGACCGAGTTGGAACCGAAAAATGAAACTCGAATCTCACCGACATAGTCACCACCTCGAGTGCCGTCATCGGAAACAACCCAAACCGAAACGCACTTGAACTGAGACGAACCGAACCCAGTGTTGACCGAGGTTAACTGAACCGAAACTTTGACCATAACTCGAACCTGAATGAACTTGAACCGGGTGAATTGAGATTCGAACCGACTGAACCTAATATAGATCTGAACTGAGTGCCCAAACCAAAAACCCGAACCAAGCTAAACAATTCATCACCATCGACGCCGGTGCCGGAACCGGAAGGTCGGTGACCTGGCCGGGCATGAACTCGGACCGGACTTATCCTTTCTGCCGGCGAGTTTACCGGAAAACCGATGACCCAACCAAGCCGCTGCCACCGCGAAACGCGGCTTTTGTCGCTGCCGGAATGACAATTCATCGTCTTTCTCTCTCTCGACCTCTCCGCTGCCGTACGCCGCCGTGTGCAGCCAGCACCTCAGTGGTCGTTAAACTTGAGCAGAGATGGGGGAGGGGTCGAGTGGTGTGTGAAGTGAGATGAGGGGAGGCCGGTGGTCGTGGTGGGGTGTTGGTGTGGGTCTAGGGCAGTGGAGCCGGTTTTGGTGAGAGAGATGAAAGGTTAAAGGAGGTTGACGTGGGGGGGGGGGGGGGCGGTTACCCTTACTCCGGTGGCTGGAGTTATGAAGGAGACAGTGAGTTGTTAGTGAGTGTCGGCGTGTGTTGTGTGTATAGTGTGTTAGTGTGTAGTTTTAAATAGGGTAGGGTTTTAATTAGGGTTTGTGTTGGGCTCGAGGCCCGTTAACCTGTTCTAGCATTTTTTTGAGCGATCTGAATAGTCTTTGAGATCCGTTTTCGTACTTGAATCATCATAGGATGTCGTGAAATATTATTTTAGGTTTAAAACTTGTATAACGATGCCAGTCGCGTTCGTTCATCGTTCCGTAAAATGTGTCGTTTGCTATATCTATATGTATACATATATTTTTCGTTTAATGATTTTACGAAATATCGAAACGTCACGTATTTTCTAAAATAAAATTTTACGGAAATACGAGGCGTGACAGTCTCCCCTACTTTAAGAAATTTCGTCTCGAAATTTATTCAAGAGGAAGACCATAGAAAAGATGGCATCTTGTAGTATGGGTGTGTATAACCGAGGATAGATTGCAAGTGATTAAAGTTTGTATTCAATAGCTGGGAACCACCGAATTTCTCATGGCACGTTTTCACGAAAGTTTAGTAATATGGTAAGGACACTTATATATAGGAAGTACCAGCGGCGTATCCACCATGTTCATACCATGTTACATTTGTTTCGCTAATCGATGCCATGTTACGTTCCGTGTCACCAGGTTTATTAATGTATTACAAAGGGGGTCGATAGCGTATAGAAATTTAAGTATGTAAGCATGATTGGTATTTAAGTATGAGAGTGTATATAGTATAAGTATAAGTATGAGTATGATTAAAATGAGGTATTTAGTTAACTAGATTAACGCATTACCGGCATGTGATATCACTGGTAAAACCATCGTGTCCACAAGTATGTATATATGGCATAACATGTCCACAAATCCATGTGGCAATGCGCTACTCCTATAGTGCTACACAAGCACTATACATGTTAAGGTGTGGCTTCCTACGAAGTTAATGACAAGTTGTTAATCCATCGCTTCCGCTAATACGAGATCGAGTATGTATGTATGTTTGTATGTATGACTTAACATGACCACAAATCCATGTGGCGGTGCGCTACTCCTATAGTGCTACACAAGCACTATACAAGTTAAGGTGTGGCTTCTTGCGAAGTTAATGACAAATTTTCAACCCATCGCTTCCCCTAGCATCATCTAATCATAGGACATGTCATCATTTCATTGCTATGAAAAGATCCGTAGAGTATGTATGAATGTCTTGACATTACCACTAATCCAGTGGTGCGCTACTCCTCTAGTGCTTCACAAGCACTACATATGTCAAGGTGTGGCTTCATCCGAAGTTAATGGCCAGTTTATCACATAAGGCTATCCAGTAATCCCGAATCCCGTGTAACGTATGAGCATGCGTGTATTAAATTATTATGTATAACGATGATTTTGAAATAACGAGGTAACAAGTATTAAATCGCATAAAAGTTGAGTTAATATAAAAAGAGGGGCTTGATAAGTATTGGAGTGCTTCGGGTTTAGAAACTTTGACTGTTCCAAAGTGAATCGCAAGTCCTTTCGAATTAGGGAGACATGCTTTGGCCTAATAGGTATAATACTCTCGTCGCGAGGCGATTAACGGTATTTTACTCTTCCTGGTAGTACATGTCCCTAATGTGATCGAAGATACGAAACTTTGGCGAGATTGAAAATCGTAGGGCGAGACCAGTCATCAAGGTGTGGATGTCAATCCTGGCTTGACAATTTCGTCCCCCAAATTGTGGTTTATTGAACGAAACAAGATAGACTCTCGAATCGTCAATAAGGATCAACTGGATTACGAAATGGAAACTCTAATCAAGATATGGATATCACTCCTGACTTGATTGTGAATTTCGCGCAAAAGATCATGTACGGTGGATTGAAACTTGTCACCAAAGGCGGGAATCACCCTTATTTTGATGAGTTGTTTCGATTGTAGAACGAGAATATTCTCAAGAATGTGTATTGCGTCTTGGTATCTTAGGAAAGACATATTGTATGTTTTAAGACCAAAGAGGAGAGAGAAGCTAGGTAGGAAGAATAACAATTCAGACAAGTAATCAAGAATGATCAAGAGTATGGTACTTAAACCATAGAATAGGTCGAACATGGCAATTCTACCTAATTCCCTATAGTTATGGCTCTGATACCAATATGTCACACCCCGACCGATAGCGGAAACATCGGGATGAGACGAAAACGAGGTTGCAAGAGACTTATATGCTCTTTGTTTCAAGTGTTTAATAAATTACGTTTTACATTGTTTGAACCAGAATATAACATGTGGAAATAGATGATATACAACAAATAGCCAAATAAATAAATTTCATTTCATTGGTATAGATTTGATACAAGTGTTGGAAACAAATACAACATATGTGAACGTACTTTACAATTACAATACATCAGGTATTTAAAGTTGAATGCGTTTCTAGGCAATCCTACCAGATTCCTTTCATTGTCAAACCTGCAACATGTACTAAAAGTGTGGATCAATACAAAAGTATTGGCGAGCATACAAGTTTGAATATAAAAATTAAGGATAAGGTTCGTTTCGAATTTAACATGGCAACTTGTATTCACGTGAAACTAGTATACATAAACAATCTAAGCATAACGAAATAGCACGGCCATACACATTGAAACTAGCACGTATAACTAACATAAGGGCAAAAAATAGCATGTACGTACAAGTTGTAACTAGCACGCATAACTAACGTAAGCATATCAGATAATACAATTAACGGATCATGTGATTGAATACATTTGATTTCGTATAATAAGAATTTTGTTAATTGATACATGTTGCACCCCAAAATGCATGAAAGTGTAAAAAGAGTCGAGTATGCTCACATTCAGCGAATCTTCCCTTGGAACTTTCGTGATGAGTCGACGGTCGAATGATGGAATACGGAGATCACCTCGCATGGGTAACGAAAGTTATAAATATATTAGAAGTCGTTGAGGTGTTATAAAAAAATAAAAATAAATAAATAAATAAATATAGACTTATATTTATTTCCATAGAATTTACTGGAATTCGATAAGTTTCGTTTTTCATTCATTCATGATTTTGGTCTTACGGATTTTACGAAAAACGGGCAGAGTTTCCTCTGTTTGAGGACGATACTGACATCCTAAGTGTCGATATTATTCTTCCAAAACTCAACGAATCATTAACAATATATATTTATATCACCTTCGTTAACTATGTTCCAAGTAAACAATTTTTAAATCTCGACAATGATCGTAACAACATAAGTATTTAAATATATATATATATATATATATATATATATATATATATATAAATTACTAGCGATTACAATTTATAAATGTTTATTTAGCGCTAAACTATAAAAAACAATATATCAAGATAAATAGGAATCGCATCGTTAGAAGATCATACCAAGTCTCGTGCCGAAGCGTTGTCCGTGTCCGACCGAGTTGACCAACGGTTGACTGAGTTGACTCGGTTTTGACCGAGTTTTAACCGAAAACTTAAACTCGAATCTCACCGACATAGTCACCACCTCGACTGCCGTCATCGGAAACAAACCAAACCGAAACACACTCGAACTAAGACGAACCGAACCCGGTGTTGACCAAGGTTAACTGAACCAGAACTTCGACCATAACTCGAACCTGAATGAACTTGAACCGGGTGAATCGAGATTCAAACCGACTGAACCTAATATGGATCTGAACTGAGTGCCCAAACCAAAAACCCGACCCAAGCTGAACCAATCATCACCATCGACGCCGGTGCCGGAACCGGAAGGTCGGTGACCTGGCCGGGCCTGAACTCGGATCGGAGTTATCTTTTCTGCCGGCGAGTTTGCCAGAAAACCGATGACCCAACCGAGCCGCTGCCTCCGCGAAACACTGTCTTTGCCGTTGTCGCCGCCACGAAACGCGGCTTTTGTCGCTGTCGGAATGACAATTCACCGTCTTTCTCTCTCTCTCTCGGCTTCTCCACTGCCGTACGCCGCCGTATGCAGCCACCACCACAGTGGTCGTTCAACTTGTGCAGAGATGGGGGAGGGATCGAGTGGTGTGTGGAGTGAGGGGAGGCCGGTGGTCGTGGTGGGGTGTTGGTGAGGGTCTAGGGCAGTGGAGTCAGTTTTGGTGAGAGAGATGAAAGGTTGAAGGAGGTTGACGGTGGGGGGCGGTTCATCCTTAAAGCGTCGCCGGAGAGGGTCGTCGGAACCCTTACTCCGGTGGCCGGAGTTATGAGGGAGACAGTAAGTTGTGAGCGAGTGTCGGCGTGTGTTGTATGTGTAGTGTGTGTTCGTGTGTAGTTTTAAATAGGGTAGGGTTTTACTAAGGGTTTGTGTTGGGCTCGAGGCCCGTTAACCTGTTCTAGCATTTTTTGAGCGATCTGAACAGTCTTTGAGATCCCTTTTCGTACTAGAATCGTCATAGGATGTCGTGAAATATTATTTTAAGTTTAAAACTTGTATAACGACGTCAGTCGCGTTCGTTCGTTGTTCCGTAAAACGTGTCGTTTGCTATATCTATATATATATACACATATATTTTTCATTGGTGATTTTAGGAAATATCGAAACGTCACGTATTTTCTAAAATAAAATTTTACGGAAATACGAGGCGTTACAGGAACATCAGTTATGCTTGGGCCTTTGTCTTTCTTTTCCACAACCTGGGCGAGAAAGGCAAAGTACTTCTTACGCAAGTACTTGTTCGCTTGAATACACGACAAGAGCTTGAGACCTTTAGAAGGTTTCTCGCCATAGACGTGCAACGAATCATTGTTAGGAAGAGGAAGATGAATGAACTTTTCGGAACAAACAACTTCAGCATGAACATGCCTAAGCTAATCCATGCCTACTATTATATCGAAGCTTCCCGGTTGCATGGGAATAAGGTCAATCGAAAACGTATGATCATTAAGATTCAAGGAGCAATTAGAAAGGACGGAATCAACGGTGATGGATTACCCATTAGCGACTTCGACAGCGAAAGGATTAGGCAACTTGGAACGTTCGCACTTAAGTAAGGGATCAAATTCGACAGACACAAAACTTTTATCGGCACCAGTATCAAATAGGCATGAAGCATAATATGGTTGACAAGGAACGTACCAGTGATGACGTCATTGGAGCTTTGAGCCTGAGCAGAGATGAGCATGAAGGTTCTTCCCTTCGCAGGCTGGGGCTGCTGCTGCTGTTGGAGTTGAGGACAAACGTTGGCAAGATGGTTAAGGTCGCCACACTTGTAACATGCTCGCACAGGAGCAGTCTGTTGTTGAGGTTGAAGTTGGTTGGGAATTAAAGCTTGGTCTTGGGTTTTGATGGGTTGACGACAACGGTTGGCGAAATGCCCAAACCAGTTACAGTTCACGCATTTGCGACACAGGGCGGTTGCAAGATGGTGGTAGGTGCACCGTTCACACTTGGGCCAAGTTCTGATGTTGTTTCTTTGGGGTGGTTTGGTATATGAGGTAGTGGATACAGAGTTCAATGGTGATGGGTTGGGCAGATTAACGATCGCGCAATTCTGTACAGAAGACTTCCGCTTCTTGTTCTTGTTGTTGTTTTTCTTGGCTTGAGAGGGTGAGGGTTCGGCAGTGGTGGTAGCTTGGTGCGCGTTCTTCGTGGAAACCTTGTCATAGGCTCCATGAAGAATGCAGTTGTGGTTGAGCTCGATAGCGATGCTATAAGCATCTTCGATGGTTTTGGGGCTTGCGGCGGCTACATGGTTCATTAACTCAGGGGAGAGGCAACGAATAAACTTGGCGATTGTCTTGGGAACGGTATCCACTTATCTAGGACAAAGGATTCTTAATTGTTTGAAGCGTGTGACCAGTCCTTCGGCGTTGCTCCCCTTTTGGGCAAGATTCCAGAATTCGTTTTCAAGTTTCTGGGTCTTGTGAGGGGGACATAATTGGTCCCTCATGAGCTGCCTTAGTTCTTCCCAAGGTAACGCGTGGGCTGCTTCATTGCCACGTTTGTTTATCTCAATGGTCCACCACTCGAGGGCTCTCTCACGAAAGACCCTTGTGGCGTTTAAGGTTCGGAGCTCGCAAGGGCATCCGCTTTGCAAAAAGGTGAGTTCGATCGCGTCGAACAGTTCATCATGGCAGTAGCGCCATCATTACCAGTGAATTCCATGGGCTTATAAGCCATAAACTATTTGAACTGGAACGTTGCTTTGGGAGGGTCCACCTTTGAGTCAACGGAGGATTTGGGGGGTTTCATGGATGGTTTGGGTTTGGCTCACGATGTTTGGGATAATCTTAGCCATCTTTTTGGCCATCTGCTCAGCGACTAACGCGACTAGTTCCTGCTTGGAGGTAGAGTCCCCTTGGTTGTTTGAACCCTTCTTGGAACCCTTGGATTTCTTGGAAGAACTTGGAAGACATCTAGGGTTGAAATAGAAAGGAAAAGAATGAGACTTGATCATAATGTAAAAATAAGTTTTGCATGTATAAGCATGGGTATTCACGTATGTTGCATGTATTTGACGAGTATTCAACATGTATTTAACAAGTATAATCACGTATGAAAGCGTATAAGAAGTGTAAATTTAGTTTGTTCACGAGGATTATTATTGTTTTTTATTGCGATAAACGTGCGAATCGTGTAACGGTTTGAAACGAATAGGGTAACAAGTATAAAATCACATAAAAATGGAGATAACATAAAAGATTGGCTCAATAAAACATGGGATTGTTTCGGGTAGAGAAACGTCGACTATTCCAAAGTGATTCGTAAGATCTTTCGAGTTAGGGAACATGCTTTGGCCTAATAGGTAAAACGCTCTCGTTGAGAAGCGATTAACGACATTTTACCCTTCCAGTTACTACATGTCCCTAGTCGATCGAAAATTCGAGACTTTGGCGAAATTGAAAATCGAGGAACGGGACATAATCGGGAAGGTGTGGGTTTCATCCCTAACTTGACGATTTCGTACCCTAAGTGTGGTTGTTTCTTACTAAACGAGGAGCATATTCCGACTCGTTTGTGAGGTCCACTAGAGTATGAAATGAAAGTTTTCCATCAAGATGTGGATATCACTCCTAGCTTGATGGTATAACTTCGTGAAAAATCGAATACGCGAAATGAGAGATTTCACTAAAAAATGTAAGTCATTGGACCTATTTTGGTGCAAATCGTCTCATTTGCATCATGAGTGTCTTCAAGTCTTCAAGTGTATTTGTCTTAGGAAAGACGTTATGTAAGTATTAAGACCAAAAGAAAGGAAGAGGCAATGAAGGAAGAATAAAGTTTTAAGCATAATACGAGAATGGTAAAAAATGGACACTTAAACTATAGACTAGGTCGAAAATGGCAATTCTACCTAATTCCCTATAGTTATGGCTCTGATACCAATCTGTCACACCCCAGCCGATGGCGGAAACATCGAGGCGGGATGAAAGAGATTGCTCACTGCTCATAATACTAATAGTGACAATAATTAATTAAACCTTTTTTCATTTCATAAGTAAATTTGTCGAGTACAATACATGGAAATTTCAAATACAACAATAATCAAGGCAAAATTTGATACAACATTAATAAAACTAAATGTCTATGTGTGAATCTAGTCATCAACGCTATTCCAATTTCATAGCATCATCTTCATCAACCTGTAACATGTTTTAAAATAGAGATCAATGCAAAAGCAAAGGCGAGTACACAAGTTTGGTGATACATAGCATAAGTATAAAAGTATAACTCGAATCCACATGTTAACCGTTATGTAAGGTAAATGCTAATCATGCAATACTAGATCAAACCCCGAGTTTCCACAAGTATAATGAGCTTCCCTCGTCACATAAGCAACGAGACTAAAAGTATGAATAATCTTAGCATAACCCCGACGGGTGGTGTGCTACTCCTATAGCGCTATATATGTCAAGTTGGGCTATCTAAGTTAATGATTAAGCTTGTAGAATTCTAGCATGTATCTAAGCATAACAAGTATCATGTATTAACGGATTGAGCATGTAAAGCATAAGTTGTGATTTGCGTATTTTGATAGGTAAACATGTTACAACCCAAAAGTGAGAAAGCGGTAAATGGGTCAAGTGCACTCACGGTTTTGCAAGCGTTCCGACTTGGTAATCCGTGAAGAGTTGTTTAAGTTGTGGGATGAACACCGAGTTATCCTACAAGAGGAAAACGTAGGTGTGAGTATTCGAGTGATTTATGGAAGATTCGGGAATTTGGAATGATGCAAAGTAAAGTATACAAAAATACTCAATAAGGTCTAGCACTCGTTTTGGACATTATGGGAACCCATTAGGGTTTATGTGATTTCACAGGTTGTAATACTTATTAGAATCCAAACGAGGAACCATACTCTTTAGTGATTAAACTTACTAACTCGACACATGATTATGTATTCATTATCAAGGTTTCGGTTTTAAAGTATGTAGCACGTAGATTAATATAGTTATATGTATAAGTCTATTCATGGATATCATAGAAGTCATGTAGGAGGTAGGTGGCATAGCCATCCATTTAGGAACCTCATAAGAGTTCACCACTACATAAGTTGTCATAGACAACACAGAGGGTCAAGAACAAGTACAAGAATAAGAAATGAAATACATACATTGTTATACACTAAGTAGCCAAGTAAGCTATAACCCGGTGAGCCGGCGTCGACACACGTGGAAGGCTAGACGGGGTTGGGTTACTTTCAACTAGAAAACTACTTAGGATGATGATGAGAAATCATCAAGTGATGTGTGGACTTAGAGTTAGGATAGCCTAAGCTAACCAAGGTAGTCACACAAGAACAAGTTCAAGACTTGCATCACTTGTGAGCTTAAAGCTCTTTGAAAACAAAAAGTTTGGAGTGTTTAAACACTCCTATTTACATGTATAACAACCTAGGTTAGTCTCCCTAATCACAAAGTGGATTAGAAGCTCAAGAACACTAGGATGAATGAAGAAAAGACGAGATTAAACAAGTTTTGAAAGTGTTTGAACAAAACAGAAAGTTTTGGAGTCCTTTAGGTGCATTTTCAGGTCTGGATTCTCCATGGAGAACCCGTGGATTCAAACCTAAGGATTATCCAAGCATTTAGAAAGAAGAATCAAGTGATTTCGTTGAGTTTTGAGCAAGTTATGCTAACTTTAGTATGAAGGTATGAATTGTCTGAATTTGTGTTTTGCAAGAGATTTGAGAGTGATTGAGAGAGATTAGATGGAGTTTGGAAAGTGGAAATAGTGTGGAATAGGGTTGGTATTTATAGGGAAGAGTTAGGAGGTTGTTAGAGGTGTTTTAATGGAGTTTAGAGGTGATTGGAGGAGGCATTAGTGTGTGGATCCGTGCAAATTCGCGAGCCAAAAACAATCTGACCCGCCCAGCACCCCTTGCGGAATGTAAGGGTTTCCCCTTGCGGTGTGTAAGGACCTGGTCCGGGCAAAGATCTTTATTTTTATTGTTTTGACACATGATGACGGGTTTTAGTGGGGTTTTAGGTTGTTTCATGGTATTTTATGGACAAGTAAGGTATTATAAGTATATGTATCATGTCATAATGTGTATGTATGTTTATAATGATCGAGATCGAGTATAAACACCAAGTATAACGCATGTATGAAGTATAAGTGTCACGTATTTATAAATATGTCACATTTTCGAGTATGAGCATCATGTGTGTGTATGTAAGTATGATTGTGTATAACAAGTATAGAGATAAAATGTTTATTCCATTATGATTCAAGTCTCGATTACAAAGATTACAACGAAAATACGAATATGAGATACAATGGTTTCCGAAAATAGAAATATAAACGACACTTCCTAAATATAGAAAGTATAGAAACGCGAGGCGTTACACATGCGATGGATTCGTTCCATGTTCATCAATCGAGCATCTGCTAATGATAACCAGTAAGTCTTTTGGAGGTTCAAATTACCAAATGGGTTCTTTAATCTAACAACGGGTCCATTAATCGAACAACATATTTTGCTGTTTTCTCATTTACCCATTCGTGCTATTTGAAACACACTCACGTTTGCTGGAATTCATCACAGGTGACTTCGTTTACACACTGGACTAAATGGCTGAGTGCTGATGGTTTTTCTAAGATGTTATTGATGGAGATGATATTTCTTTCAAAAGACATGTTGCGTGATTGAGCTTCTACATTATTTAATTTAACATTGTTGATTGGTTATATCCAGCTGCGTCCAACATGGTCCAGAATTTGGAAACTGGGAACAAAGCTGCAGATGAAACTACGTTTTCAGACAAATGGGAGGTAATTACTTTCTTTCATTAGTTTGAACCAACAATAACGTTGACAGTAGATTTTGTAAGGTTTTATTTAGTTTTTGCCCATTTTGATGTACTCAATTTAAATCATTTGCGTTTATATAAATTTATTATCTGGAGTATAGTCGTATACCTAGATTTCTATAACTCTCGTTGCCGAGAATTCAAATAATAAAAAAGATGACGTGATTGTAGATTTCACAACGTTGCATCAGTCATGGACTTGTTTACTTAGCTTAAAAGATAGTTTCGCCTAAATAGTGTGCCGCATTTAACTCCGGGGAGAAAGTTAATGGTGAGGTGCGTAGTGTACCCCATGAACAGAGGCAAATCAGGTGATTGGTCTCCATCCCTCTTGTCCTCTTACATTGTCTATCTATCCCTAAGACATGTCGTATTTGATTGCTAATTTGCGGACATCTTTCATCAATTAGCACAAGGAGCTTTACTCGATTGACATTTTTTATTGCAATATTATTATGTTAGTTAATATTTTGAATTGAGATGTGAATTTGGATTTGGATGCAGATCCAAAGGGCAGCCCATTTGATAAATACATGAAAAGGTAAATGATTTTGACTTTGGTCAAGTATTCTAAATCAATAGTAACTAATGTGAAATTCACAAAATTGCAAAGTTACATAGATGACATAACACATTCTCATTTTAATCAGGGTTGTATGGTGTTTAATAGTTATTTTTACGTTGAGTATATGTAGTTTTATACTTGTTTTGGGGTGATTTGTAACGATTTTAGTGTTAGGTAGTTTAAACTGTTAGAAGTGGCGTAGCAACACTATCGCCTTCTAGAGCTAGAATGATAGATGACAGCAGTAGTGTGGTAAAGAGAACAGTTTTTTCAATACTGATCACTCGGAGCATACATGTTATTCATTGCCAGCTGATCATTCGGAGCATACACGTGATTCATTGTCAACTCGTGATTTTATTGTTAGAACGAGTGAAGCCGATAATACTGCGTCTTCTTTTAGCATTACATAATAAAGAGAGAAAATCTCGGGTCTTTTATGGAACCTGATGACTTCTATGTTTTCTTCAGACTTCATTAAGTAAAGCTTATGTTTATGTTTGCATATTTACACAAATATTTTTCATATGTTTATTTAATTTTCATGGATTTGTCCTTATTTAAGAGATACTGTACTCAAGGCTAGATGAAGCAAAGGAGAAGTCTCTGGTTAAGACATGGAGGGTTCAAATGATTCGACACCTAATGATTCATATGCTAGGTGTTTTGACTTTATTAACTGAAATAGCAACCTCTCTTGACCTCACGTCACTTTAACGAATAATCCGCAAATGCCGTAAACACCACAAACTCCAACAACTATGAGGCGTCAAAACAGACGCACCCGCCGCAACGCGCGGGCATTCTCACTAGTATATATAACAAGAAAACAATTTTGGTCCCCTCAAAACTTTGGGGCTTAAGCTAGCGCACACCCTATTGGGCCGGCCCTGGTTTGTTGGTACCAATCACCCAAGGGTCGAGTGAAACTTTTAAACATTAAAACTTTCATAAATCAGTTTATTGAAGCCAATGAAATATGTTAATTATATCCTGTAATCTCAGCCATTAAAAAATTTATATCATGTAATCAATGTGATTAAACTTTGAGTTGGCTCACCAAATGACCCCTTCACGATTATAACCACAATCCATCAATGCATTTACATGAACATTCTTATTCTCAATAACCCTCACTAACAACATGCCAAACCGGCTAAAACAAGCATCTAGACTTATCTACGCCGCCTTAGCGAATCCAATTCTCACATTTCCATAGTCAAATATGGTATGGTAACAACCCATGAAAACATCTCCCAAGATCCTATAGCATAACCCAAATGTTACTTCATACTATAAACCGAAAATAGCAATGAAGCTATGGTTAGGATGAAATGTTACAAAAAAAATGTCAGGTCGAGTTCACCCGCAAACATTTTGGCTCTATCTTCATTTAAAAAGTTTATCAATGATTAATGTGAATAATACTTGGAAAGAAAATTCAAACGCTTTGACCTGCTTTGTTTTAGGTAAGTTTATAAACTTGACATGTTCGAGGTATAATCCAACCCAAATTAACCTTTTTTCAATATTTTGAAATTGTCACCTCTGGTCTCATTGAAACCATGTGTTTAAACAACAAAATACGTACACACGTACCATAGAGGGCCATGAGGAGGAGGAATGTCGAGTGGCATGAAGCCGCTAACACAATTACCCTCGCTATCTTTAACAAGGTACTGCAAAAACAATCCGAAAGGCCAAGCTTAATGCACATTCTTTTTCAAAAATGGTTTGCTTTTAAAAGACTTGATGATAAATTAGGTCGGTTTTTGTTTTCAATTCCATGTTAGTCGCTATCTAAGATAGCGGCTCCTATGTCTTGAAGTTCACAAAACTAAAGATATGATACGAGGATTACACATTTATGACAACTCTAGGACAAAAAAATTCTAAGGATGAGATCGGTACCATACTGGTACCGGTACCGAAAATAACGATACTGAATTTCTGTAAAAGTGAATATTGTACGCCGTATCAAATCTTTTGGTACAATACCAGTACTCGGTACCAAATCCCCATCCCTAAAAAAACCCATTTTGTAGTGACTAAGGGCCATTTGTCACCATGGGTAAAAAATAAGCCATTTTAGAAGCATTTCCAACAAAGCTTTACAAGTTATGACAAAATCATGTTAGAAATGAGCCATTTTAGAAGCATTTCCAAACAAAGCTTTACAAGTTATAAAAAAAATCATGTTAGAATCAAACCTCTTGTGGCGAAAGAACAAATTCTTCCCCACGATCGTAAATGAAACATTGGGCATGGAGGCAGCGTTCGCACAGTCAACACGCGAGACTCCCATTGTCCTCGCAGAACTATCAGAAAGCTGAGTTTTATAGACTTGTTAGTTCCTACAAAAAGCAACACCAAAACAAGAAGCAACAGTTGGTCTCATGATCTCTACCTCTTCCGATTTGGATTGCAGGTGAGTAGCAATGCTCTCAACTCCAATCGCGTTGTTTATCTCGGTGATCACTGACTAAAATGTAACAACATAACTAAAAGCATTGATCCTGAATACTAGATTAAAAATAAAGTAAACTTAAGTTCAGATCATGCATACTGTTGGGCCTGTTATCAAAGAGGTTCCCGAGTCTGCAATTGCGGAACATCCGTTTTGACAAGATCCTGAGTAAAGAAATTGATGTATCGTATCAAATGCAACAGTTAGACATGAAAAATTGTTATCACAACAAGAAGAAGGTGAGTTTTTTTTTTTTTTTTTCAAATATGGATTCTTTTAATAACCCATGATAACAAATTAGGGTTTTTTTTTTTTTTTTTTGTAATTCAGGGTTAGTCGCTATCAAGCTTTAGATATTTGATCTATGGAAATATGACTAAACTAGACTAGTGCCTAAACTTTTTTTCTTTTGAAAGAGACAAAAAATTTCTAGAACTTCAATCACACCAAATTAAGTCGCTATCTCATATAGGGACTTCAACTCTAAAGTTGTTATCTTAGATAACAACTAGCCCAGATTTGAAGTCAAATAAAAGCCCCGCTTTCAAAAGAACCCATTTTCGGAAAAGTAAAATAAGATGGAAGAAATCGTACCGGTTGATTTGCCATTGATAAGAACATCAGCCATATCGAACTATGTTAAGTAAAACATCAAACGATTAATCATATTATACGTAGTATTAAACTATAAATACTTTCTAAAAAGTAGCATTATAAACCAACCTGCCAGTAACCCTTTTGCGTGATCGGAACAAAAGTATGATCACCGGTGTAATGCTCGGGGTCAACACCTCCAAAAACAATTTCACCACCTTTTTCTCCATTGACATCACGGTTCAACCAAATTGAGAACAATGGATCTTTAACTATACCTTGGTTAATCATATTGTCCCTATATATAATGTGGTGTTGATATTCATTAATGGGCTATTTTAAATATCACTACAAATCAGAGGACCTTTAGCGATGAACTTGGACCTATTGGTCCCTCGGTGAAAGTTGTAACCTTCGGTGAAGGTATGTGTGTAAAGGGGGTGCGAAAAGAATATATACTTTTTTGGGATATACGATTTAAAAAAAAATACATTTTAAAATATATACCCAGCGGGCATTTTTTAGTCACTGAAAGTCAATTTTCTAGCGGTGAAAACAAACATACCATACTGGGGTGGCATTTTCTACCGAAATCTCCTTGAACCCAAGTCCAAGTATGCCGTCGAACTTTCCAGACATAAATGTCACTCCAGGCTCCGTAGTTGCCTCCATGAACTCCTGATCATATATCAAATCCATCAACTTGTTAACGATATTGAATCATCCTAAAGTGCAACATGAGAAGAATGATCATGTTCACCTGTTCTTTAATTACCAAATCACCAACTGTGACATCATCTTTGCTAAAGAATCCAGATATTGATCCACTACCGTATCCAATTGCAGCAAATTTCCCTGTATTTACAAAACCATTGTGTCATATGTTTGTATAATGAGTGTCAAAATGAATGGTGAAAGCGGGTGCTAGTTTGGTTTAGGTCAAAACGAGTTAACTAAATGGGTTCACCCGTTATATATATTGTGAAAGTGTAATGTACAATATGCCTTATCATACGAGCGTACGAGATTTGAAGCTCACACGTTATAAACTTCAGAACTAAAAACTCACATGTTGTAAAATATAAAAAGTCACATGTTGAAAGATGAAAAAGGTCGCATGTTGAAAGATGACAAAATAGCATGTTGTAAAAATGAGAAAATAGCATGTTACAAAAAAATCGCATGGTGAAAATGAAATTCGCATGATGTAACCCAATCTCGTACGCTACGTACATTAACACAAATTGTACGTTAACTAACACCGTGTATAAGTAGAGTGTACAACTAAATAACCCATTAAGTAAATACAAATTACACATATCTAACTTATTCCGTGAAAAATGGGTCATGATTGTCATGTGTAGTGTAGTCTTTCTAATAAACATTAAATGCATTATATATGATTTGTGATTTAGTGATTTATGATGGATAAAGCGCAAACCAAAAAGAAAAATACATTTTATAATACATACAGGTAATCCTTTAGTGATTTGTGATGGATAAGCGACAGATATCTCCCACTATTGCCACATTCCTAAAATCTTATTTTCACACCCCTACATGTATACGGGCCGTATAACTGATTGTTGCACAAAAAAATGTCAGAGAATGTTTTTTAGTCATGTATACGGGCTGTATAACTTTATACGACCTGTATAGAATGTTATACGACCCATAAATGCTATACGACCCGTATAAAATGTTATACTGCCTAATATTTTCTCTATGTATACAAGCCGTATAACATTAGACAAGCCATATAACCTTATACGTTTGTCATGTCAAATTATTTTATACGGGTCGTATAATGTTATATAGAATGTGAAATTAAGATTTTATGGTGTGGGATTATTATGAGCTTTAAAAAATTCCATTGGTAATTAGCAAGATAGACTGCCAATATAATTCTTAGTGAATGGTAATTGACTAACCATTTCCCTTGTATGTGTTTGACATTCTTGAACTGTATTTTGGATGAACATAGCAAGACATCTACACAAAAATACATCGAACGGATAAGTTTTTGTCGTACGATAAATTAAGGTGACAGCTCAATACGCATGTATAAACTAACCGAGAAGAAACATTTTGAGGACGGCACCCATAGATTAGAGCTACCAGTGTCATAAACTACAGTGAACTTTTGAGGTGGGGTGCCAATGCCAATCTCACCATAGTACTGAGTATCCATGTAGTTCTTTAACAACACCATATCAGACCCGTTAGGATTATTTTCATCACGGGCCTTCAAGGAATAACTCGGCTCGGAGCGTGACATAACACAGCTCTCCTGATTCGGTTTCAGTTTTTTTAGTTTGATTCTAATGTAACCTTTAGTTGAATCAGAAAGGATCAAGGGAGGATACAAAAATGCTGAACAAATGAGGAAGATTGCAATTCTTTTGTGATAATGTCCCATTTTGACCTGCTATTATTTTCATAAAAAGAACTTAGTTAATAGTTGATCTAAACATTTTTCTGGGGTTGTTGTTATGATATAAATGTAATATTTTTATGACATAGCTTTAAATCCTGTTTTATTTATTTATCGTACGAAATTAAAATACTATAAGGGTGAGTTGTAAAAAAGTATAAGAGTGAAGGGAGCACTTCATGTGGACCAAAAGCAGGGAGTGACACTTCATTTTGAACCAAAATCGTAAGGGACGCTCTAAAAGCATGTTCATGAACCAAAATTTTGAACTTCCTTTTCTTTCAATCAATGGAGTACCACTTCAATTCCCCAACCTCTCACTATTTGAACCAAAATCGGATTCATGAACCAAAATCCCATCTCATTTTGTTTGCGACGGTGATTCATTTGCTACCAAACCCCGCCCTAAGTAAACGAAATCCTTGTTTGTCTAATTTGGAACTTGTACGTATATATGAGAAAAATGATTAAACAACAACAACCGTACCCAGTGAATCCCACATATAGCAAGCTATTGTTAGGGTCTGGGGAGGGTGGGATGTAGACAGACCTTACCTCTATCCCTAGGGATAGAGAGGCTGCTTGCAAAGAAAAATAATTAAAACTTTTGCTAATTATATTTTTCAAATCCTAGCATTTATATTGCTACTACATATTTTTTCCTCTCTTTTTTATTTCAATAAAAAAATTCGAATGTGAAAATGAATATTTGCAAAGTCCAAAATAAGATTTCGTAAGTCGAAAATATATGGAGACAGAAATACAAAATGCAAAATTAATGTGTGACTAAAATCAAATTAACTACATTTCAATGTCAAAAAATATAACCTAAGGAAATATAAAGAAACAATTTCGTATACCGCATAAAAAATAATCATATATAGTGTGTGTGTGAGAGAAGGCCGGTTTACGAAGTTTTCTACTTTACCTTGGTTTTGAACATCCCTCATCGACATTAATTTAACAGTGTTTCTTTAAATATAGATAATCTTAAAAAAAATCATTTTAACACAACTCAATGAGCAATCCTCTTAACTGTGATTTGAATACATTTTTTTATATCAAAATCAATGAAAGCCATATATTAGAACGTAATTCGAGTAACCAATGAACAAAATTTAAATAATTAAAAAACTTTGAAGTATAAATTTAAATAATTAAAAACTAAGTATAAAAAATTAGGAAGAAGAACTTACAAATCAGTTGTTGAAACTCCAAAGCTAAAATTTTAGACAGAAATACAAAGTGAAGTCAAATCATATATGTGTATAACTTGTTTATATATATGGAGCCCACATGATTTTAATCCTTGCCTTTGTACAAAGCATGTTGATTGTTGGCGTTTTGTTACTTTCTCCTCATTTGGGGTTAAGGGTTTCTATCTTGTGACAATAGGTACCTTCAACTTTAATAAATTTAAACTTAGCCCTTAACATTCATTGCGAGAAAGGATGACAAATTTAAACTTAGCCCTTAAAATTCATTGCGAGTAACGATGTTAAAAGAAAGGGTTAAGCAAGTAGGATGGTGTATTAAATAACATAAATCAAACTCCTTGTACTATAGAATAAATTTGAAAGGGATTATATATTCATACTCTGACACCCCGATATTTATTAAACGAATTCTTAAATGACACGTGTTCTATCACCATCCACGTAATTCACAATGTTGAAAGAGAATGGATAAAACCATCAAATAAGGGCAAAGATACGAGTGGAGGGACTGAAAATGTTAAAAAACCAATTTTGGTTGCAATTAGGTCCCTTGTGGACCGTATCGTAAACCCCTTGCAGTTCGCAAGTGGTATGGAAATAATATAACGCATTGACGGTCTTAGTAGACCGTATGAGGTATCCCTCACGGTTCGCAAGGGGTCCCAGACAGCAGATAATCCGCTGGTAGTAGCAATTTGCTCCATTTTGCCACCTATCTTCAATATATGCCACTCTTAATTTGGTGACACATATTAGGACACTAATCATGCATATAAACACTCTTGGACACTTGTCCTAACATCATGACTCTGTATTCACTGTAAATAGCCACCTTGAGCTCATAGTTTTCATTCAAAACTCAAACAAACACACTTCACTCTAAAGGAGTCTTGTGAGTAAGTTTTTGTTCTTGATTTCAAGATTCTCCTCTGATTATTTGAAGTAGTTTTCTAAAGCTAGCAAGTTGTCATTCCTTAGCTCTTTCCATAGAAGTCAGTTTTATAGTTTAGTTTTGTCCGAAAGTCTGGGATAGTCAACAATTTGACTTTTCGTTGACTTTCGATCTTGACCACTTTGGTCAAGTCAATTTCAAATTAAATTCACCCAAGTAATTATCATAATGTAGGGTATAATACCCTTCCTTTATATCACATGATCATTACGTCTAAATGGGTCAAAATGGCAAGTCAAACTGAATTTATAAAATGTCAAACTGTGCTTTATGCAAATATCAAAGAATGGACTTTTAAACTTATCTGATGTAGTATTTGACATCAAAGCAGATTATACAACATAACAAAATTTGTTCTAACATATTTGACTTACCGCAAACCCATTTGATCAATCAAACCCGTACTTACATGCACGACTCATTAAAATGGCATAGGTCATATAAACGAGTCGTAACGGGTTAAAACTCTTTTCAAAACACCTCCAAATCAGAATGTAAGGTTAAATAAACCATCTTACACGAGACTCCTTACTTGTATGGTTATAAGCCACATTGTATCTGGTTAACGCTTAATCTAGTGGAACCGAGCGTAAATCCATGTTAACCGGTCAAGTCCAAAAGACTTATATTGACCCCTAAAAATAGATAATATTTCCATCCACCCCGGACTATACAACGTACCAGTGATCGCATTGTACGATAATAAACTCTGAATTCGGCTGTGCTACGAGAACCAAATACACTATGAGCACAACTAGCACAAGTAAATACATTTTAGCCATTTTTTATTTTAAAAACTTGGGATATGACACAAGCCACTTGGTTTGGGTATTGCAATGGGCAAATGCTTTCAGAATATTGATAATCTGAGTTTAATCTGTATTACTTGAATAACATAAAACATTTGGGGGTTAATAATACCATATCCGGGCATCCCGATTCATTTATTGTAATAACTATAAAAGTGCGGGGTGTAGGCATACACCTGACATACACAAAATGAAGTGGTGTGTATATTAATCATGAACCAGTTTTGAACACTGGTCCCCAAATGTATGACAAGCATGTAAATCTGGTAACCAGAAAAATCTCAACGACTCATAAATGATTTTAAATGTTTTTCAAATGAGTGGTTAATTCTATTTACCAGTGAAAGCTGACGGTATTTTTAAAGATTGACCTACAGGTGACGAATCTCGATAGTAGGCTGGATAGAGGTTCGGTTAAAGCTTTGGAATTTGTAACTCCAATAGCAAAAACACCTAAGATGTCTCAAGATCCATTTTTATTAGCTCCTACCTTTGGGATATTGTACCAACCTTTCGCCATGCATAAACGAAACCAACAATTAAGATAAGCAAAAATGTAAAATTCTACAAATACACCTAATACATCGAAACTCATTGCCCATGGATAAAGAAAAACTGTTTCGAAATAAAAAAAACTAGATCAAACATATAATAGCAGATTCTAAATTGTTACCAAGCGTCACCTATTGGTTCTATACCTGATTCGTAACTAGAAAGTTTCTCCGATTCTTTTCTACTTGGGGCTAAAAATCCCGAAATGAAAAATACCAAAATAGGAATTAGACTTGATATTATCATAATATTTTAAGTTTTAATATATTTCAACATATTTATTACTTGTACTTTATCATTCCCTACTTTCGTTGCAACTGTGAAACTGATATACAATCGTCACGCTTAAACCCCACATTCGGGCCCACCGGGAAAGCGGGGTGTGACAGGTACACCCTCATCCTTATGGGCACACCGACCTATACACATCATATAGGCCTATATGATGTGTATAGGGTTTTTGTTGATTCCCACGCCATACCATTTGGTCATACCTAAGATAGTGTTAAATCAGTCACACATACAATGCGTATAGGGCCTGTATGAAGGGCCTATACGGGGATTATATATGCCACGCATAGACCTGTACATGGCATATATCTGTCTGATTTGACTATGATACGATGTTGTCTCGCACCTGAATAAAGGTATACAACGTGTATAGGTCTATACGAGGCGTATACATTTAGAATCGAACTTTACAAATAACATCATGTAGACGTTTCTACTTCAATATTTTCATAACATTAAACAACGAATTCTTCAACTCTTCAAACTATCGGCTTCACTATTTGATTTAACACGGTTGGAAAAATGTCATATTTCTGGGACGACAACTATTTCATTGGGCAATATTCTAATGAGTCAAACGGGTCTGGTAACATTTATTAACTTACTTTCCTTGTTGTTTTATTTATTAAATATTTATAATACGGTTTTTTTAGAAGTAGTCTTGCATTCCTAATTCTCACGAGGAGGAGGTTGTGAGCATTTACCTTCGCGATTGCACCCACTGCCTTGAGGAGGACAATAGCAGTGGGATCCACAGGCAGATCAGGATCCACAACCATATACAAGCCGGTTGTTCTTGTTTTTATATATAGTATTCAATTGTAGTTTATCTTTTGTTATGTATGTACAAACTTATGTTATATATGTTATATTCAGTTGTATTGAGTTGTTCGGTTACGTGATGTTTGTTTGTATTACATAATATTTCATATAATTTGCTTTCAACGGTAAATATTTAAATTGGTTCAAAATTTAATATTAATAATTCTTAAAATGGTAAAATTGAAACGATATAATATTTGAAACGATAATACTGAAACCGCATAATGTTGAAACTGTATAATGTTCAAACGGTAATATTGAAATGGCAAATACTAAAACGGTATAATATTGAAATGGTATAATGTTCAGACGTTATAATTAATCGTTGTTAAAACGGTAAACAATCGTTGTTAAAACGGTGAACATTAAAACAATATAGTATTTGAAACAATAATATTGAAAAGGTATAATGTTGAAACGATAATATTTAAACGATATAATGTTGAAACGATAATATTGTTCAAATGGTAAACATTGAAACGATATAATATTTGAAACAGTTTAATATTAAACGATAATATTGAAACAGTATAATGTTGGAAATGGTATATATTAATATGGTATGTATAATATTGAAAGAGTATAATGTTCGAACCGGACCAGAGTCTATACAAAACAAAAGGTTTTCTTCGTATAAGCCTCGTATAGACCTATATTGTAGTATAGGTATAAAAAACACCAAATTCAGACTCCAAAAATTAATTTGTCTCCTTTATGGTCATATAAATCTATACGATGCGTATAGACACCCTCGAAATCTGTGCCTGACACTAGTTAGACACTGACTTTTGAAAGAATTCTATACACATTATATAGCTCTATACAATGTGTATAGGGCTCAAAAGTGTGCACAGAGGCTGTGTGGATAGTTGTGGCCTTCTTAAAACATACATGATATGTAATGTTAGTTTGATCTAATAAGAATATATTTCATTACCGGTAAAATCTTGCTTTAGTTGTATTGCTAGAAAAAAAAATGTTGTCATGTAGTTTCCTATTTTGTTGGTATAATTTGAATAAAACAATAATTGGATACACATGGATAATCGATCAGACCCTTAAGTTCAGCATCTGCAAAGAAGCAGAGGAAGTTATAGTTCTAGTGTGTGTTTTGCAAGACCCGGTGTAGCAATTTGATTTCGGGTTGAAAAATTGATCTCTAAACAAATGACGAAGCCTATTTGTAGATGCAACAAGTTATAGAGAACATATAAATATCATTTTCGTGAACTTCTTAAATATGTTATTTCAAAAAAATAGGTCCTCTAAATCATTGATTTAAAAAAAATGCGACTTACCATTATGTGAAAAAGTTAAAAAGAACTTTGGGAAATAGTGTTGAAAAAAGTAATCTATGCGGACAATATATGACACAGTGTTAAAACTTGAAGGGTATTATGTGAAGGATGTTTTAAAACCTAAAATTGGGCATCTAAGCCAGGAAAAAGGCACGTATCATTCACGGAACAATATGAACCTTAGGATTTGTGTTGAGCAACAATGATTAGTAAATCCTAAAAAGGAATAAAATTTTAAAGAGCAATAATTAAGGGAATGTGAACAACGTGAAAGGGAAACAACCAAAAAGCAAGTGATGATGTCGTAACCGAAACAACATTTCGTTTACATAACATTTTTTTTGAACAACAAATTTCTTTTATTCTCTACTATCTGTAGGACTTGAACTCAAGACCTTTATCTCTCAAAGTGTTTAAAGGCTTTGTCTTTACAATAGACCACCACCCCATTGCTAATTTACACGAGATCTAGGCAAGTCATGTTGACACCCAATGTTTTCAAGAGGCAAAGTAGGACTCTTTATATGTTTGGAGACTAACGTGTAACGGTCTGGATTATTAAAGTCCAATTTATCTTATTATTTAATAATATAATTATTAAATATGCGATTAGGTATATCTATAATACTTAGAAGGGGTAATTTTATACCATGACTAAAACTTTTTTTTTATCCTATTCTAAAGTCACTTAACTTTTATCAGGTGTTTCAATTTCATGTATGTTTTTATAAATGTAATAAAAAATTAAAACGAAGAAAGACAAGTGAAACATATATGAATCTAGCTTACCATTGTTTTTTTTTCTATTTGACTAGTGGCGAAGGTGACCAAACAAATGGCAGTTCCGGGATTGAAGGTTGTTTATGAACTAGTATCGGAAGTGGTTCAGGAACCAGTGGCAAAGGTGAGTCATGAATCGGTAGCAAAGGTGATTGAGCATGTGGCGACATTTTAGGTTCGGGTATTATTTGTGTTGGAGGTAGAGGTGATTGGACCTGTGGTGCATGCCCAACCCAAGGGATGTTAGGATCTGAGTTTGACTTATTTGCATTGTTTTAAACAAATTGATAGTAAAAGAAGATAAAACATACAATACTTTGCAGCGGAATGAAATTTAAAACTTTGTAACACAATAAAAGAGAGATCAGCTTTCATCATACACTGTTTTCATTACTCAAAAGATTTGAAAAGATTACAAACTGATACATGTATGAATCACTAACTCCCCCTCAGACCGAGCTCACACAGATTTGTACATACAAGATGAGTGTGTGTGTGTGTGTGTGTGAGAGCTAAATAGAACAGTACACGCACTGTCTATTTATACCACAAATCCCTAACCTCTGAGGCATCGTTGCTGACGTCATCA
The DNA here is from genome assembly GCA_947069175.1 of Scalesia atractyloides. Lineage (NCBI taxonomy): Eukaryota > Viridiplantae > Streptophyta > Magnoliopsida > Asterales > Asteraceae > Scalesia > Scalesia atractyloides. The sequence continues at coordinate 35,863,618 of CAMTDV010000004.1, read as the reverse complement.
AGACAGTGACATCTAACAACCCTAACAAACTCTAACCGCTGCTAATGCTATCCTCTGTTATATTGATAAAACACTGATTATGGGACACTGATGGTGCTATCCTCTGATGAGCTCAACCACTGATGAAGCTTTATCAGATGTTCTTCAAAGGGTGATCAAACCTTTGACTTCCAGCAGAGCTTTGACTTTATCAGTGGTTTGGTCTTCAACAGTCTTTATAACTCAACCGGGTTTAGCACTAGGCAGATGTTAGAACCATCAGATGTTAGATATCTTGTCTTTGAAAGGAAAGTGAATCAAAGTACTACTTGTCCTGGATCATTTTGTACAGACCTGTTTTGGCTTTCTATCATCTGTTCTTTTGTAGGGTTCAATCCCAACAATCTCCCCCTAGAAAAGATGATGCCAAAACTCTTCCTTATTTATGATCTTTATTCTCTCATCAGTTTTTCCCTGATTTGTCCTTTGCACTGTAGTTCAAAGTTCTGGGAATTTTCATCATCTTCATCCCTACACAGTTGAAGTTACAAAAGATCTTGGAGGTCAGCTACACCCAGGCCTAGTGCATCCTCCCTTGATATTTTTTCAACTTTCCCATTGGACTTGAGCAAGGTCAATACATGGGTCTTTTTATCAGACATCCATTTTAGTATTTTTGAGTTAAATGGGTTTCTTGAGAGAAGTTTTATTTGTGATGAGTTTGGGAATGGTGAACTGCTTGATAGCCTTTTGACAGTTTCAGCAGATTGAGCTTGAGGCTTTAATGAAACATCATCCAATTCATGCAAATGTTGATTTTTGTTGGCCTGTTTAGTGATGTCAGCTTCCCTTTGTTTATTTTCCCCATCCATCTGTAACTGCCTTTTTCTTTGATTTAAGGCTTGGATGGATGCTTCTAGGGCAAGATCTGCACTGTAATTTTTAAACTTGTTCCAGTCTGGTGCATTCTTCCTCATTTGAGGATCTTTCTTCATCCTTTCACATCTGTTTGCTTCTTGTTTGAGAGCTGTGATAGGTCAGTTTGAACTGATGCTCATAGGCTTGATATGGTTTGTCTCTCATGATAAGTTCTATGAGATCTTTCCTTAGCTCCTTTTGAAGGTCAGCATTAGATGGTATGTTTGGCACCTTCTTGTTTAAGTCTCTCGCAAAATCTTCCAGTTTCCTGACTTTGCTTAGCTCATGCTGCTCTAGTTTTGGCAAGTAGGTGTTACCCTTCCCTTTTCCCTCTTCTTTTGCTATGTTATTAGCTTGTTTGGATTTCAATTTCAGATACTCATCAATGTTTTTAGGAATTCTGTAGCCATGAAGAGATGGAAAGATTCTTTCGGGTGGATTAACCTCTGTATAGAATTGTAACATTTCATTTTGAACTGCAGCTAGCTCCAGAGGATATATTGTTTCAGTGGTATGTTTCTAGAAGGGTTATGACCAGTGGGTGATTGAGTAAGTGGGATAGATGTTGGTGATGAGATAGGGATGAGAGGTTCTGGATTTGTTTGACTAAATGGTGAGGATGATAAACGAGTATGTGCAGGTATAACATCATCATTCACCGTGACCTTTCTTTTTCTTGTATAAACTAATTTTGGTGAAGGGGTGTTTGTAGGAATTTGAGTTACAGGATTGAGTATTGATTCTGATGGAAATTGAGAGGTTTTTGTACAAACCACTATTGTCTTAACATCTGTTGTGCCTTTGGTAGTATCAACATCTGTTGCAATGGAAGATGATAATAATGATGATGGCATTGTTTTCTGCTTTTTGTCAGGTGGTTGTTGAGATGAGAAAATTGGTTTGGGACTGTCAGTGGTTAATTTTTGGATACCAGCAGTGGTTTTGAGACCAATAGTGATATCCTTTGCTTTTATCTCCAATTCTTTCAACTCCTTTTGCTCCTTTGTCAAACTCTTCTCCTTTGTCTCATTTTGATTTTGAATGGTCCTCATTTTTGCACCTTCATCATCTGGTTGAATTTCAAGGGTTTCATCAACTCCCTTTTTCTTTTCTTTGACAGATGTTTCAATAGAAATTACTGAGGGCCTTTTCATAGAGTCATTTTTCTCCCCCTTTTGGCATCATCAACTCTTTCGAAGTTAGGTGCAGGGGTAGTGTCAGGCATTTTTGTGAGGGTTTCTTTAATAATCTTAAGCTCGGCCTGAGTATTTTTATATCTTTCCTCAACCATGTTTCTGAGCATTTGCATTTGTATTTCATGTTGGTGATCAACATGCTGGCGTTGTTGTTGAAGCAGAGGATATAACTGTCTTAAAATTTCAATAGTTTGAGGAACAGAGGGTTGAGTAGTGTTTTGAGACTTTGAAGATTCTAACGTCTATTGTAGCATATTTTTGATATCTGCCACAAATGCCTCAATTTTTGTAACTCTCTTCGTCAATTCTTTATATTTTAAATCATTACCGAATTTAATGGGATCATCTGGTTTCCCACCAGAGGTGGTTGTATCAACCTTAGAGATAGGAGAAGTCTCCAATACTGGGGACTTCTTTCTACAGTAGAGGGTTCCTTAGCAAACTTAACAGTGGTTTTAACACCAGCAGTGGTTACCAAGGTAGCCTCAGTAGAAATTGCCTTCAAGAGAGTCTTATTTATGAAACTATTGTCCAGATGTAGATCAGTGGATGCAACATCTGTAGTAGCTGCTCCACTTGAACTACCAACAAGAATTTCATGAAATTTAAGTGGTGTAAGCTCCTCAACTGTTTGTGGGATAGCCAATTGAATTTTATCAGACACACCCATTGTGGAAGTTTTTCTCTCAGTAATGTGTTGGTAAGAGGGGCTGTTTTGTGTCTGACTTTCAATGACCTCAAACATAGATACATTTGTTGATGTTATTTGAGATGTGGGGAGTGATGTGGAAAAAGAATTTGCCCTAGGAGAAGGACAGTTCAACATACTCTCAAATGAGGGTAATGTTTCAAATTGTGGAGTCCCTGTGCTTACAACATGTTCCTTTTGAGAGGAATCATGAGGAGTTTTGGTTTTAGGTGGAGATCTTTCCAGCTGTTGTGAGGAAGTAGCAACAGTGGTTTCTTGTGACTTTTGTGTTGTCACTGGGTTAACTTCTGGGATCTCATCTTCTAGAAGACCCTTTTTGATGGGTTTGGTGGGCTTGGTGGATTTCTTTTTTGGTCTTTTTGGTGGATTTTGGTGGGGATTGCACAACAGATTTGTTACCAAATCATTAACCAATGCTTGGGAGTAATTGTAATCAGTTTTAGACATGATAGCATATCCCAGGTATTTAATTTTCAAAGGTATTTCGTTAAAACCAGTTGTTTTATTTGAAACACAGGTGATCAGGTGTTAGGATTGAACCTTTGGAAAGGAACAGATGATACAAAGTCAAAACACACCATCCGAGCTTTGGTCCAGCTATCAGAGGTTTCTATCCACTGATAGGCTTATACTGCATTCAATAAACTCACTGATACCTATCCTCTGACAGAAGAAGTTCCCAACCACTGATAGAGCATTACAAGGACAGAGGATAGCAAGCAGTGTTTAGTCTAGTTTTAGTTAAATCAATGTAATAGTGCTATGCACTGATAGCTTTAGTCTAGCAGTGCTTATAGTTAGTTACGTTTGTTAGCTGTCACTATCAACCATGATGTCATTATAAGACGATCAGTGGTTAGATAGTTAGTATAAATAGGCGCTCATTGTAACAGTTTTACTTGTCTTCTTAAAAAGATCAATTTCGCATATCTTCTTCATTTCTTACTATCAAATGATCGTTATTGGGCTAAGGGGGAGTTTGTGAATCACTTGCAATAGTTTAATTACTTAAAAGCAAGATGGTGATGAAAACAAACGATCAATTGATTGTTGTAAAAGTTTTCCATTAATCCACTGCACATAGTCTCTGTATTCAATCATTTTCCATTATTTGAAACAAAAACAACAACCAATTCAAACTTAGATCCTAACAATTGGTATCAGAGCTTGGTCAATCAATTTTGATTTAAACGTCAAATTTATTTGAACAGATCAGCTCTTTGTTACTAATTTCGTTTGATAAGTTCTTGAATACAGAGTTTTATTACTACACAAGTTTTTAAACACAAATCTGTTGTAAACAAGAGAAGTGGCACAAAACACACAGGATTCCAATATTGAATCCATGTTTAAACCACCTATGTTGAAACGAAATGTGTATTTTATCTGGCAACGTAGAATGGGTCATATTCTCGCTCAATAGAACACCGGATGTTGGAGATCCGTTGTGTTTGGACCTCATGCTCCCATGGTTCCAAGCACATAGGATCCCCACACTCAAGTCCCTAAAAAACTCGAAAATTACTCTGAACAGGATTTCCTTAAAATCGAATTGGATGCTAAGGCTTTTAGCATAGTTGCTCAGCTTTGCCCAATGAGATTTATGCGGGATTACTTCATTGTAATAGTGCTAAAGAGTTATGGGATGCTCTTAAAGAGCAATTCGGTGGTACTGAAGAGGTGATCGAGAATAATAGAGAAGTCTTGAATCAATAGTATGAAACAATTTGCCATGTAAAAGTTGAGTCACTAACCCAACAGTTCGAGAGATTCAACTGTCTCATAAGCGAATTAAAACTGCTAGATGTGAGCTTTCCTAATTCGACTATCAATAGTCGTTTCTTAAGATCACTACCAGAAAAATGGGAGACAATAGCTTATGTCACTCTAACATCTGTTGGTTATAAAGAAATGACTCTCACATAGCTTCATGGTCGACTTCTCCCTTATGAGAGAGAGTTGAACCAGAAGAAGAAGCTTCAAGAGTCTGGGAAAGTGATTGATGACTATACACTGGTAAACACTGCTCTCTATAGTCATGAAGAGGGGTCTGGTAGTGGAAAGGATCAGATTTTTGATCATTACATTGGCATAACTTCTAGAAACAATTTCAACTCTGATCCTAGTACACCTAATTTTGCTTTTGCTGCAAATTGTGAAAGCCAAACCTCTGACAATCTGAGTTTTGAGATGAATGACTTACAACACTTTAAACCCACAGATTTGGAAGAAATGGACATCCTACACCAGTTGGCACTCTTGAGTGTCAGGGCTAGTAAGTTTTACAAAAGAACTGGTAGGAGGTTTCCGATATTGCATGGGGGGTTAAAAGTTGGGTTAGAAAAATCAAAGATAAAATGTGACAAGTGCAATAGGATGGGACATTTTGCCAGGGAATGCAGAACTCAAGCTGCAGGACCAATTATAACTCCTCCTGGCACCAATCCTCAAAGCACTGTCCAATATTCCCAGTTTACCCCTGCACATCAAATGCAAAACACTGCTCATTTTGCAAGTCCTGTAACAACTATCCCTATTCATTATGTCCAAACCCCTGCTCCACAGATTCAATATGTTCAAGTACCACCTCAAGTGCATGTGCAACAAGCTTCACATGTCACTCAAACTACTCAAACCACTGCTACACCAGCAGAGGTTATACAACAAAGCTTCTTTAACCAAGGTTTTGTTGACTGGAGTAGTTTGCCTGAGGATTTAACTGATGAAAACTTTGCTCTCATAGCCAAAAATGATTTTGAAAATGAAAACTTATGTTTTATGGCCGTTGAGACCATAGTTGAAGGAGATGAGTCTGTGGAACAGGAGTCAAAATCTGATGTGGTTGAATGTTGTGAAGCAGTGGTTACACCAGAAGTCACACCTGTGGTTGAAATGAATGCTGCTGAGATTGAAAAAGATAATCTATCTGACCCATGAGACACTAAGGTGTGTGAAGACGAATGTGATTGTGCTCATATGGCTGCTTCGAAGGTATCACCTCAGATCCTAAAAGATGTATGTTCTAAAAAATGCATTATTGCTTTTGCAAACATAAAACAGGTGAATGAAAACCTGAGAAACAAAATTTTGGAAGATGAACTTAAATTTGAAAAACTTGTGAAAGAGTTAAAAACAAAATTAAGTGAAAAAGATTCTGAAATGAGTAGCCTAAGGCATGAATCAAGCATAACCAAAGACCAGCTCCAAACCATGGTAGAAAAATACCAGGTTTGCAAACAGGAGCTTGAATCTACCCAGATCACTTGTGAAAAATGGGTAGAGTCTTGCAAAGGTTATGAGCTTATGCTTGATGCTTAAGTCAATAGCAACATAAAGTTTGGTATAGGCTTTAGGGAATATGACCATACTTGTGAAAATGTTGCAAAAATGGATTATGAGCTAGTTGAAATAGTCCCAACAAATTTGGCTGGTGAAGAAATTAAAATCACTGATAAGGAAGGAAACAAAATTGTTCTTGAAAAACCAGAGGTTTCACCAAAAGAAAAGGAAATTGAAAAATATCAGTTTTAAACCAACCTGGTCAGATGAGTGTGATATTTTGGAAAACTTCAAGCCAATGGACTTTTCAACTCTTGATGGTATAAAAGCACCAAAAGCATTGGTGATCCCTATCAAAGACTTACCAGCAGGGGTTACATCATCCGCTCTCAAAAAGTCTGATAGGAGAAGGAAGGAAAAGGTTAAACACTTGTTTTGTAAATTTTGTGAAAAGAGAAATCATGATACAGCAAATTGTTTTCTTTTAAAAGCTAATGATATAAACAAAACTTGTGTCATTCCTAAATCTCCTAGATGCACCATTTGCAACAAAACAAATCATCCAACTCAAGAGTGTGTCTATCTCAAAACCAATCACCAAAAGGTAAAAGAGATTAGAGAAAAAGCTCTAGAAAGAGAAAACTCACATATTGCAAAACAAATATTTAAATCATGTGAAACATCTGTCACCAAAGCTTTAAACCAAACCCTGTGTCCTTAGAGAAATTCAAGTAACATATGCAGCTCCATCAAACCAGTTTCCAAGAGGTAAAAGTCAGCCTAATTACCAAAAGGTGCCTATGACTTATGAGACTTATAACAAGTCTTCTAAGACAAGGGTAAATAGGCATCCTCATGGTTACCAATAGCTGATAGGAGGTAGCTCACAGCAGTGGTTACAAAAGTCTGATCCAACCACTACTCATCAGTCTGAACTTGATTCTAGACCACCTGATACCCCATCCTAAGCCATTTTGGCTTTGGAGACTCACCTGAACTAATTATTTCAAAACATGTGCAGGGAGGTTCTACTTGCCTTGACAATCTTTGTTATGTAGATAGTGGAGGCTCCAGGCACATGACAGGATGTAAAGCCCTGCTCAGAGATTTTAAAGCTCATGGAGGGGGTGATATATCCTTTGGGAATAATTCAAAAGGAAAGGTGTTAGGATCGGATGTGTTTCAGCAGGAAAACTCAAGTTTGAAATTGTGAATCTCATTGACAATCTAAAATTCAATCTCTTAAGTGTTTCACAGATGAGTGATAAAGGTTATGGTTCCTTTTTCACAAAGATAACTTGCCAAATTGTTGGGCCAGAGGTTGTCAAAAGGATTGATCAAATCATTGCAGAGAGCAAAGCACAGCTGACTACTCATAGAGTAGGAAATGTGTATGTGGTTGATATGTTAAAAGATAATCCTATGTCAGATGCATGCCTGTTCTCAGTTGCCTCAAGCAAAGAGACAGAGCTATGGCATAAAAGATTGGGACACACAAATCTTAAAACTATCTCCACTTTAGAGGGTTACCCCAAAAACAATTTACTTGTGAAGAGCATTGTGTTCCCTGTTTAAAAGGTAAACAACATAAAAGCTCTTACAAGTCAATTGAAGAGTCCAAAACAAGTCAGTGCTTACAGTTGTTTCATATGGACTTGTTTGGACCTGTAAAAATCATGAGCTTAAAACACAAAAGACATTGTCTGGTGGTAGTTGATGATTTTTCCAGGTTCACATGGACCTCTTTTTACACTCTAAGGATGAAACAACAAACATTTTACAAAACTTTATTGAAAAAATTGAAAAGCAATTTGACCTTCCTGTAAAAATCTTTAGGAGTGATAATGGAACAGAGTTTAGGAACAAGGAGTTGGATGCCTTCTGTGAGTCAAAAGGGATTGCTAGGCAATATAGCATCCCTAGAACTATAGAACAAAATGGGGTTGTTGAAAGGAAAAACAGAACTTTAATTGAATCAGCAAGGACTATGCTTGCAGACTCAGGTTTACCCTTGTCCTTTTGGGCAGAGGCTGTAAACACTGCTTGTTATGTCCAGAACAGAGTTTTAATAAATCCTAGGCATCATAAGACTGCCTATGAACTGCTCTACAAAATCAAACCTCTGATGTCCTATTTCAAAGTCTTTGTCTGCCCATGCTTCATTTTAAACATCAAGGATTCAATATCCAAGTTTGCAGCCAAAGTTGATTGTGGCTATTTTCTAGGATACTCAACCACTGCCAAAGCCTATAGAGTTTTTAACTCTAGGACCAAGTGTGTGGAGGAAACTCTAAATGTGAAGTTCAATGAACTCTCATCTTTGAAAATCCCAGCAAATGGACCTGCATAATTGTTTGATCTATCTAAATTTACATTTGAAGATGTGTCTTTCAAGACTAACCCTACAGGTACTCCACAATCATCAGTTGAAGAGCAAGGATATGATTGTATTCTTCCAAGTTTCAAAATCAATCCTACAGGCAAAGGAGCAGATGTTAGTAACAATGGTGAAAGCTCTGCTAGGTCAACAGTGGTTAATACTCAAACCTCTGCCAGCTCTCAAATCCAAACATATGTTGATGAAAGTCCACTACAAATGGGCGAAAATAAACACACCATCAAATTCACCAGTAGAGGATAGCTCAGATGATACACATTTGCAAGCTTCACCTCAAAATGTCATTGTCCCATATAATGGTGATTTGATATTCCTCAAAAGCCATCGATTGGATCAAGTCATTGGCAACATCAATGAGGGTGTGCTCACAAGAAGCCAAGCCAAAAACATTTGTCTTTTTGCTGGATTTCTATCACTCACACAGTCTGTCAAGTACCTTGAGGCACTGAAAGACAACAGTTGGGTAGAAGCCATGCAAGAAGAGTTCCTACAATTTAAGAGACAACAAGTTTGGGAACTTGTACCACTGCCAAAAGATGTGAGTCCCATTGGCACAAAGTGGGTCTTTAAGAACAAAACTGATGAAAGGGGTATTGTTGTCAAAAACAAAGCAAGGCTCGTGGTTCAAGGCTATAGACAGGAAGAAGGGATTGACTATGATGAAACTTTTGCTCCAGTAGCTAGGCTGGAAGCCATTCGCCTGTTCTTAGCCTTTGCTGCTAACCACAACGTCAAGGTGTATCAAATGGACATCAAAAGTGCATGCCTGTATGGAAAGATCAAGGAAGAAGTATATGTGTGTCAACCTCCTAGTTTTGAAGATCACTTCCATCCTGATCATGTGTACAGGTTAAACAAAGCACTGTATGGTCTAAAACAAGCACCAAGAGCTTTGTATGAAACTCTATCCACTTTTCTCTTATCCATTGGTTTTACCAGAGGTAGGATTGACAAAACCCTATTTTTAAAATGGAAAGGAAAAGATTTGATGCTTGTCCAGATTTATGTGGATGACATCATCTTTGGATCCACCAGCACTGCCATGTGTGAGGAGTTCAGAAAACTCATAGCAGCAGAGTTTGAGATGAGTGTCATGGGTGAGTTGCAATGTTTTCTTGGTGTACAAGTCAAACAAATGCATAAAGGCACTTTCATTTATCAAAATAAGTATGTGAAAGAACTACTTAAGAATTTTGATATGAATGATTGTAAACCTTGCAGCACACCCATGGCAACATCCAAGCTAGTCACTATAGATGGCAAAGATGACCTTGTTGATCAAACTTTGTATAGAAGCATGATTGGGTCTTTATTGTACCTAACTGCATCACGGTCAGATATTATGTTTGCCACATGTGTATGTGCCAGATCACAGTCAATGCCAAGAAAATCAGATCTTATTGCTGTAAAAAGGATATTGAGATACATAAAAGGTGCTCCCACACTTGGCATCTAGTATCCAGCTAATGGTAACATTGAGCTTGCAGGGTATTCTGATAGTGATTTTGCTGGATGTAAAGCAACAAGGAAGTCCACATCTGGAAGAGCCCAATTCCTAGGGGATTGCTTAGTGTCTTGGCAAAGTAAAAAGCAAGTTGCAGTATCCAAATCCACTGCTGAAGCAGAGTATATAGCTGCTGCAAGTTGCACTGCTCAAATTTTGTGGCTTCAAAACCAACTCTTGGATTTTGGTGTGACTGCCTTGAGGACTCCTCTCAAAATTGATAGTAAAGCAGCAGAAAACATCATCAAAAATCCAGTCTCACATTCCACCACCAAGCACATTGACATCAGACATCATTTTGTAAGGGATTGCTATGAAAAAGGTCTGATTTCTTTACAACATGTCCATACCAAGGATCAACTAGCAGATGTGTTGACAAAAGCACTTGATGCTTCCACATGTGACAGTTTGATATCTAGGCTTGGAATGCTAAACATGGATTAAAAACATTTTTTTTCTTGTGATCCATGTGTAAATAGCAATAAAATGTTTTTAGAAAATCAGAAATTCATCCTTAAATGTAGTTAAAATTGAATTTTTCAATAAATTCCTTAAAGTCTGTTCAAAGCTATTATAGCACAAAAACACTGTTGTTTAGAAAAGAATCTATCCACTGATGCAAACCTCTGATAGTATTTATGATTGGTCACAACCACTGATAGGTTTCACTCTAACAGTGGTTGGCCAAAACAACTGTTTTCCATTGTTAAACAGAGGCTAGACGTGGACAGATGTTATTCGACAGATGTTGCATCAGACGCCACGTCATGTGCACTTTTTGAAAAACCCTATAAAACCCTGTTCTATCCCTAAATAGAGGTTTCACTTTCCTTGTTTGATTCCAAATTTTTCAAAGTCTTTCTTTCACAAATCATTCAACAATCATGGCTCCTAAAACCAAATCGAAGAAGAAATCGACACAAGTAAAACCCCCATTTGTCCTCATCATCAAAACACCACACAATTATACGGCTACTCTCGAAGAAACCGACGCAAACACTCGTTATCATCCAATGATCCGGATTCTAAAGATTCAAAATTCAAACACATGTTGGAAGTTAAAGCCCCAGTTTACATCGATTCCTTATGAGAATTTTGGGCAAAGGCTAAAGTGAACTTAACCGCTGATGGTGAGCCCTATTCTATCACTTCCAAAGTTGGTGGCACACAACTGCAAATAACCCCGCAATCTATCTGCCAAGTCTTCATGTTAAATGATATGCAACATCCGGTATCATTTCCTTTGAGGGAGATGCAACATGAATTTGTTGAAAGAGGTTACATAGGGGAATTGAAAGGTATGACAATCTTCAAACCTAATTTTCCAGTAGAGATGAAATTCTTTTTCCACACACTACTTACTTGTGTCTCTACAAAAACAACTGCTTTCAACGAGATTCCATTGAACATGCAGTATCTGGGATTTGCAATTTTAACTGGTTCTGATTTTAACTTCTCCCAGGTGCTGTTCAATGATCTTGTAACAAATTAAAAAAAAAATATTTCAAAACAAAAAGCTTTCTTGATACATCCAAGATTCATGAGTGTTTACTTGCAAGACTAGATCAAATCAAACGCAAGTAAACAAGGCGCAGTTACAAACGCTGGCAGCCTAAACCATGAAACATTCACACGAATTACAAATCAAGATAAAGTTTCCAAAACATAAATAGAGGAGGCTGAGCCTATTTTACAAGAACAAAATGTTCAAGCTCCACCTTCGGCTACTGAGCCCACTGCTCTAGGTGATTAGGGCAACACAACCGCTGCTCTGAAACCCACACCTAAAATCTCCAAAAAGAAACCATCCAGAGCATCCCGAAAACCCAACAAACCCAAAAAGGGTCCTCTGGAAGATGAGATCCCAGAGGAAAACCCAGTGACACCACCAAAGTCACCAACCACTGCTGCTACTTCTTCACAACAGATGGTAGAAAGATCTCAAACCGGCTTTGAAACTCCTCCTGCATCCTCACAAAAGGATCAGGTTGTAGGCACAGGGACACCTAATTATGAAGCTCTAGGATCACTTGGTTCTATCTTCCATAGCACCTCTCCCAGGGCAATGTCGCTTTCTACACAGCCACTCTCACCAATTCCATCTTTACCACCCACCATGTTACCCTTGCTGAATGTAATAGAAATTGAGCAGAGATTATCCAGCACTTCTCACCAACCCATCAATAAGAATATACTTCAACCAGAGGCTGGGTCTGACTTATTTCTAAATGCTAGCCCATCAGCAAATGAAGAGGCTACATCCCTTGGGTTACATGTAACCCTTGGTGATAGTTCAACAATGGCAGCCACTACAATTGCTGAACTCCCAAGTTCTCAATTGGACAGTGGTTACATAGCTAAGACCTTGTTGAAGGCAACTACTGCTGAGGCTATTAGGGTAACCTCTACTCTAGTGGGAAGTCCCCAGAACCAAGACAAAGGGGCATCTAATATTGAAACAAGTGGTAAACCACTTGTTCATGATATCTTGGATACAACTACCACATCTGGTAGGAGTTCAGATGAACCTATTAAGTTAGGTGATGAGCTAAAATATCAGGAATTGACGGAAAGGGTTACCAAGGTTGAAAGCACTGTTGATGAAATAAAAGATCTTCTGACACAGTTGATTCCTAACAGAGCCAAACCCCTGTTCCAACCACTGCTGAGCTAAAATCTGTAATATCTCCAATTTTTTAACAAGAGAAGCACTTCCTGGAACAAAAACATAAGCATCAGATGATGGAACTCAGGAATATGGTTGATGCAAGATATAATGACACTGCTGCAGATATCAAGGCAATCAAAGCCCACTTGCTCAACACCACTGGTACATCTCCTCCTACTGTCATTTTTGTAACTCCTGATGAAGCCAAAAAAGGGAGAAACCTTTGGGTAATAAAAAGTTGAAGATGGACGATTCAAAGGCAAGGCCTACAGTGAATATCCCTAAGCCAGATGGTTCAAAGAAACCAGATTTAACTGAAGATATCTTGGCAAGGGCAAAGAAGTCCCATAAGAAGTCTGTGTTTGATGAAGGCAAGGTACTGGTTGAGCAAAAGATTGATCAGGAGTTAGAAAAGGAGAGACTGGTACCTCATCAAAGAGGAGATCTTCTACAAAGGCAAGACAACCAGAATCCACACCTCTCAAAACTAAAGATGCTACCAATCCAACCACAAAAACCTTTGCCAACACAAAATCAACCAGATCTTCTCACACAAAACCCATATCCACCTCAACAGATGTTACAGCAACTGTTGTGCCAACATCTGTGGACACAGCAGAGGTTGTAGCTGATGTTATCACAACCACTTCCATCATTACTTTTCCCACTTCCACACAAACTTTACCAACACCACCAAGAATTCCAAGCCATCCATCATCACCATCGATCATTAAAAGGAGAAAAGTCACAAAAGTCATAAACGAAGAAAAGATCCCTGCTCCTTTGCCTCTTGCATCTGCACCAATGATAAATCTAATCTCTGCTTCTTAACCGAATCATCTGCTCCATCAAAAGAAGTAATTCCTGCAGCTATAAAATTTCCTCTTGATTTGCTTGCAGTCAAGAAAGAAATCATATCTTTCTATGATGAAGAAGATCCAGACAAAAGAGACTTCCCTTCACTTCAAGGTTATCCAAAGCCTACAAATATTGATTAGTATCTGGCACTCAAAGAAAAACAGGTAGAGGATATTGCTAAGAAGTTGTCTAAAGGCAAAAATGATAGAGAAGTGCAGAATCAACTCCAGTTTCAATTAAGCAAAGTCCAATCCCTTGAAAGATTCTCAAAGAATTTATCAAATAAAATTTCTGAAGCAGAAGATAAACTCTTGAAAGAAAATTACATCTCACACATCATGGAAACAAAGAAATATGCTGTGAGTGAGCTTCAAGAAGAAAATGCAAGAATAGAAGCACAATCAAAAGATCCTCACAACAAACCTACATGTCTAGACTGGAACAATTACAAGAAAAATGTACCCGAAAGACCCTAAAGCTCAGAAGAATGAAGGAAGAGCTAATTCAGAATAACTGTGGTCAAAGAATCAGGTGATGAGATGGGGGGAGATAAGAGTGTTGGATACATACAAATGCTTGAAGCTAGAAGGAAAAAGGATCCATTAATGCCTCCTAAACCTGATTATTCCAAAGAAGATGTTGCTCTCAAAGCCCGGCTCTCTAAAAAGCCCAGCTCAACAACTATCCAATCTACACTTGCTTTGGTTAAACGAAAAAGGCAAGAGGAGTTGTCTGAGAAGGTTGACAAAGAGTTTGAGGAAGTATTTATCAAAGAAGGAATCAAGAATATGATGGACTATCCAACAGATGATAGAAGTGCCAAGTTGGCCGAAGATTTGACAAGAGTAGCTCCCTTCTTATCCTCAGCAATAAAAGCTCCTTCAAGAAAGCCTTCAGACCCAAAAATTCTAAAGTGGAAGGTCAACAAAGACACCCACGAATTGACTCTGATTAAGTCTGATGGTAAGGTCACTAACTATCCATGGAAGCTACTTATGGGCTTACAGTAGAAGACTTCCATGAACTACTAAGTTTAGAACTTGAGAAGGATGCTGATGACTTAGAATCTCTTAACTTTGAGCTACAATTCAAAGGTCAAATAAGAGAGTTATTTCTGAGGAATAAAGATCAAGAATAAGGTGTTTTTGGCATCGTCTATTCCAGGGGGAGAGTGTTGGGATTGAACCTTTGGAAAGGAATAGATGATACAAAGTCAAAACACACCATCCGAGCTTTGGTCCAGCTATCAGAGGTTTCTATCCACTGATAGGCTTTTACTGCATTCTATAAACTCACTGATACCTATCCTCTGACAGAAGAAGTTCCCAACCACTGATAGAGCATTACAAGGATGGAGGATACCAAGCAGTGTTTAGTCTAGTATTAGTTAAATCAATGTAACAGTGCTATGCACTGATTGCTTTAGTCTAGCAGTGCTTACAGTTAGTTACGTTTGTTAGCTGTCACTATCAACCATGACGTCATTATAAGACGATCAATGGTTAGATAGTTAGTATAAATAGGCGCTCATTGTAACAGTTTTACTTGTCTTCTTAAAAAGATCAACTCGCATATCTTCTTCATTTCTTACTATCAAACGATCGTTATTGGGCTAATGGGGAGTTTATGAATCACTTGCAATAGTTTAATTACTTAAAAGCAAGATGGTGATGAAAACAAACGACCAATTGATTGTTGTAAAAGTTTTCCATTAATCCGATGCACTTAGTCTCTGTTTTCAATCATTTTCCATCATTTGAAACAAAAACAACAATCAATTCAAACTTAGATCCTAACAGCAGGGTATGACACAGGAATTTCATAGGAGGTGAGAATCCTCTTTTTTCCATAGTAGCTTTTGTTAATTGTCCTGTATACCCTCTATTGATCAAATCAACTTGATACTCATCCTTAGGGAAAGAGATTTTACCTGCTAGATCGTCCATTTGAAAAACTTCTGTGATGGTTTGTGGAGTTATTGGAACCAGGATACCTCCTAGTTTTGATGAGATTGCCCAAGGCTTTTTGTTTTGAATTTCAAGTTCAGGATTAGCCCAAAACTCTCGTAGGGTGCCATGATAAATTGGTGCATTACAGGTAAGCAAAGTTTTATACTTTGAAGAAGACAAGATATCGATGATATAGTGAAAATCTGTATTTCTCTTCGTCTTTTTGAAAGTACAAAGGCAATTTTGTGGATGTTTGATGATAAGAACCATGATCGAAATTTTGAGAGACCCTGGAGAACTGTGTAATCGCTTTTGAGAAATTTTGAATTTGATTTTGGTGACAAAAACTTTGTTTGAGGGTTTTAGCAGGGTTTTATTTGGATAACAATAGTTTCAAAAGTCGGACGTTTAACATTTGACACGTGGCAAGATCTAATGGCTATTATCTGTCCACGTGTATCCTCTGACTATGAATGGATGACAGTTGTTTTGGGAAACCACTGATGTGTGTCATCAGTGGTTGTGAACAGTACAATCGTAACATTGGCAGTGGTTGTGGAACAGTAGATAATGAAGACAAAGGATTCACTTTGTCAGTGGATATATATGCCAATCAGAGTTTTGAAGATAGAACAGTGGTTTCATCAGACTTTAGAGATTTATTGAGAAAATTTCAATTTTAACTATTTTTAAGGTTTTGTTTTGATTTTCTGAAAACATTTTGATGCTATTCACACGAAATACAAGAAAACTTGTTTTAATCCATGTTTAGCATTTCAAACCTAGAGATCAGAATTTTGAAAGCGGATGTTTCTAATGCTTTTCATTTGAACATCTGCCAGTTGATCTTTAGTTAGAACATGACGCAGAGAAATCAAACCTTTTCATAGTAATCGCTCACAAGGTGATGTCTGACTTACACTGTATTTGGTCGTGGGATGGTAGACTATTTTGAAACACCTTGTGCTCTTTTGGTGGATGAGATTTTGTATTTTGGGATCATAATAGCATATCCACAGTCTTGTGATGAAGATTGTGATTACCTGCAAGGTTAGTCTTGACAAAACATTTCACATGACCTACTAGGATTTTTAATGCTCTTCCACTCACTAGTCCTTGTGTAAAAACACTTTATAGGCCTTGTCATTGGTTGAGTATCCCAGATGGTAACAAGGTTGTCAAACTACTTCAATTTATTTAGACTTGACTTATTTTATGATTTTACCTTGATCATCATACAAAATCCTTTTGATTCATTATCAGTGGAAGTATCTTCCCCCTTTTTCTTTAAAAAAAATTGAGGGGTTCTATTCCTGATAGGTATTGAGCTTTAATTATCTAAAAGAAGTAAAAGCTCAATATGTATTACCTTAAAAAAACTTAAAGGAGTAATAGATGACCTGATATATACATGAAATTTTTACAATTAAAAGTTAAGTAAAAATTTCTTGATAAATGAATCAATTAAATCTGATAAAATTTCTAAGTCCCTTATGAAACAATTGTTAACTTTAGATACATCAATTACCTGAGCATTCCTGTAAACAGTGGTTGCACTTAGCTTGTTTGGTAACATATGTTTGAGCAGAGATGGAGATTTATCTAGGTTTTCCTTTTGTAGTACTCGCCTGTGAACTCTCAAGTGTTTTATATTTATACTCTTTTCTTTTGACATCAAAAGTTTTGAGATAAACACACTTTTGAGTTTTGTGATTTTTCTTCTATTCTCTTTTTAACCTTTCCATAGTTAGATGTTGTATCATTCACTTGAAAGTTTCTAAGGAAAGAATAATCAATCCAGAATCATGTACAGTATGTTTTGAGAAACTTAGTCATTTTTGCAAAATGCTTATGCTAAACTTCACATTACTTTTGATCTGGTTTTCGAAATATCAACACAATTTTGATTTTCACCTTTTAACGACTTCTCGTAACTTTTGTTCCATATAGATCTTGTTCTTAAGGTTTTGTTCACCTCAGTCTTTTAATGACATTAGATGAATCGTTAACAACAATTAATCATGGAATCATCACAAATTCCAACACACACACTGAAATCATATGAAACGATACACTGTTAGTGTCATGTGGAACTTGTGTGTTTGATAACATCTTGGTTGTTTTACAGAGTTTTTGATTAACCAACATGATTAGATTATTACTCTGTTTTTCAACAAATACGAACAACACAGTATCAATGAAATTGAGCTGATCTTTTTATGTCAAATTGATTGTTAGATCGAATTTGACTGACCAGGCTCTGATACCAATTGTTAGGATCTGAGTTTTATTTGATTGCATTACTTTAAACAAATTGATAGTAAAAGAAGATAAAACATACAATACTTTGCAGCGGAATGAAATTTAAAAGTTTGTAACACAATCAAAGAGAGATTAGCTTTCATCATACACTATTTTCATTACTCAAAAGATTTGAAAAGATTACAAACTGATACATGTATGAATCACTAACCCCCCTCAGACCGAGCTCACACATATTTGTACATACAAGATGAGTGGGTGTGTGAGCTAAATAGAACAGTACATGCACTGTCTATTTATACCACAAATCCCTAACCTCTGAGGCATCGTTGCTGACGTTATCAAGACAGTGACATCTAACAACCCTAACAAACTCTAACCGCTGCTAATGCTATCCTCTGTTATATTGATAAAACACTGATTATGAGACACTGATGATGCTATCCTCTGATGAGCTCGACCACTGATGAAGCTTTATTAGATGTTCTTCAAAGGGTGATCAGACCTTTGACTTTATTAGTGGTTTGGTCTTCAACAGTCTTTATAACTCAATAGGGTTTAGCACTGGGCAGATGTTAGAACCATCAGATGTTAGATATCTTGTCTTTGTAAGGAAAGTGAATCAAAGTACTGCTTGTCCTGGATCATTTTGTACAGACCTGTTTTGGCTTTCTATCATCTGTTCTTTTGTAGGGTTCAATCCCAACAAGGGAGGAGCAAGATAGGCGACCTAAGACCTAGTCTCCTAAAGGGCCTGATTTAAAAACAAATTATATATATCTTAAATAATATAATTTAGTTTATACATCTGTTTCGCATACATCAGAATGTTGGTACTGCAGTTCGATACCAGGCAACGACACCTTTATTTGTCATTTGACTTGTTTTTTTCCTTGTGTTTTTTTTCCTTTTTTTTTGTATTCAGATTCAACCCCGTGCTGGTTTTGTATATAAAGGATGCAGTTCAAAGGAGAAAAAAAAACAATTTGCCGTTATACACTTTGTACCGTCCAGTTAGTCAACTAAAATTTCAGATTTTTACTACAATATACCCTAAATGAAGTATGTGTTAAACTTAAAGAAAGTAACTTGCATTTTCACGTTCGATGACCGATTCTCGAGGACCGCCCTGGATGGTGGTATGGCCAGTGAAGGAACTAAAGATGGTTTTGGCACATTTGGAAGCAGTGTTGGAGGTATAATAGGAGTCGGGACAAATGTGGTGGTCGTGGAAATGGTGTTGGTTTAGGTAGGACGGAGTAACTTTAGGTGGTGGTGATGATGGCTTAGGAGACGGTGGAGGTTTCCTCTTTGCCAAAACCGATTAACTGGTCTATAAGCTGATCAATCGAACCGAATAACCAATTTAACCCATGGTTTGGTTTTAGATTTGTTGTTATCTAATATTTTGACATGGCTTTGATTATGTGCATCTACGGAATCGAATTAACCAAATCGATCCGAGTTAACTAAAGTTGCAATTTTCCACTAATCTACATGTAATAAACATGGCTCGATTGTCACATTTTCAAACATAGCTTGTAAAATTTTTCATTGTGTATTTTTATTATACAAAAAAAAAACTCTTATGTTTTTATCTATTTCTAAACCAGAAGAAGCCCAAGATCTAATCTTAATTCAATTCTAATAATTTTACCCAAAAAAGCAAAAATGATTTGCAGTTTATAGTGGTTTATTCTAGCTTTAGCCAATTTAAGGATACAAATTCATTTCCAATATTCTATTTTTAATCCAACAATCTTTTTGATTTCTTTCATAAGCATAAAGTGATTGCTCAATGGTGACATGAAACCCACAACCATTTTCAAAATTTGCAGTTGATTAAACTAAAAAAACAAAAAAAAAATATTGAATCAATATGGAAACTTGAATAAGAAACTAAAGAGTCTCCCCTATAAAAGTTGAATCCCAAGGTCTGAACCTTCAACAAATGAGCCTTTACCTTTTTGTTTGGTTTACATGTTTATTTTGATATAAACCCATTTTAAAAACAAAACACTGAAAACCGAACCGACCCTAATCTCTAAACCTATAACCTAACCGAAACCGACCAGTTAAAATTTTTCTAATAACTGAAAATTTTGGTTTTGGTGCGGTTAGTGTCTAAAACTGATCGTAATAGACCCATGCACACTTGTAGCCTTTGCCTTTGTCTTTGGTGGTTTTCTCCTTTTAGATCCTAAAGATTCACAATCAATCTGCCGGTTCACCACTGGTAAACACTTACCCTCATCTTTTTGATCCGGTCTCGCCCGCAAACAATTCCTCCGGCAATCAAAAACAAGATCCGGTCTCATCGGTTTTTCACATTTCCCTTCCAACCGATCAAAATAGTTATCCGAAAATGTAAAATTCAACAGTTTTGGCAACGTACAAATAACATCAACTACCGTACCAATCAACTCATTATGTGCAACGTCAATCATCTCAATACACTTCAAATTACCAATCCCTCTTGGAATTGGCCCCACAAAATTATTGTTACTCAAATCCAAAACCTTTGTACTATGAAGCAACCCTAGTTCTTCCGGCAGGCAACCCGAGAGTTGATTGTTAGCGAAAATAACCTCGTCTAAGTTAGTCATTTGGCCAATGCTCCTAGGAATATGTCCTTTAAATTCATTATCCGCGAACACGATCACAGACGCTTTAGAATTCCCAATGTTCTCCGGATAGTCGAAGAAAATCGGTTATGGTTCAAGAAAATAGCATCAAGATCTTTGTCAAACAATTGAGGTGGCAACAATCCTTGGAAATTATTGTATCTAATATCTAGATACTTTAGTTTGGGCATATCCAAGACAACGTTAGGAAACGGTCCATCAAATTGGTTGTTACTTATGTCGAATTCGTTAAGGATTGTAAGCCTTGAGAAGGTGTCTGGGACAGTCCCACAGAATCTATTAGAGTTTATATGAAATGCGCTAAGATCGGTTATTAGACCAAGATGAGGAGGAAGTCGGCCCTCGATATCGCCATGGTTTAGATCAACTACCGCAACCGTTGATAGATTGGGAGCGTCGGGCGCTTTTGCACAAAACACACCATTATATGAGCACACTTCTATGCCATCCCAATTTTTGGTCATGCCTTTCGGGTCCGAAGTAATTACCTTTTTCCATTCTTGGAGGGCATAATATGCCTTTTTAAGCCTAAAATTAGGAAAATGTAAACGTACATCGACACGGATTTCGAAAACATCGGCTACAGGTTCTGGGCCTAGGCGACGACGCGTAATGGCAGCTGTGTTTAACGAGATTATGGAGACGAAAAGGAAGCAGCATAAGGCTTTCATGTTGAAAGCTAGGTTTTGGTATAGTTTGGGTTGGAAATTATGGAGGGTGTTATGAATCTTGCATCTATATTTAGCAACAAATCCTCTCCATGCACCTCTGAAACACAATACCACTTTATTTCTAGAGACATTCCTTGATAGACGCTAGACTTGTCATTTGAAATAACAGGAGGTTGTTGTTATCCTTTCCTTCAAAAAAGTTTTAGTTATACCCCTTCACAAGACCACTTTTATGTGCAATACTATTTTCTCTTCTATATTACGCAACATATATATATATATATATATTGAGAAAGTGTAAAATACAATTACTCTTATCATACATTCTGTACGCGACTTCTTGATCATGACGCGCGGCATCTTTCCCCGTTTTCTCTATAAGGGCAAATTAGGCATTGATCATCATTAGCGGGATAAATTAGACATTTACTAATACCAGGAGAAGTTCGCGAGTTCGTAATTCCTACTATCCTGGTAATTTTAATTAAACCACATCATTACTAGTCACGTCCCCTTGCAGACTCTGTTTCTTCGATTTTAAGCTAATATCACCATTTTTTTTATTAATAAACCAATTCATGTTGCTCTGTTTTATTCTTTATTCATTGTGCTCTGTTTTATTTTTTTATTCATTGTGCTCTGTTTTCCTTTCTTTTTTTTTTAAATAAACCAATTTTGTATGTTGGGTAAGACAAAATCAAGTTTTTATTTTTTTTAAATGCCGCATGTTATGGTTTGGGCATGCGGGATTTCTGAATTTGCGGCATTTGTGAAACAGAGCATACAGACTCGTATGATATAGTTTTATATAGAATGCCGCATGTTATAGTTCGTAGCATGCGGGATTATTTTTAAACATGCGGGATTATTTTTTAACATGCAGGATTATTTCCTGCATACTCTGTCATGTTCCTGCATCTCTGTTCTACGGTCTGTCGTCATTTTGATGAAAATTTTCAAAATCAAAGATGAATTTGAACACAATTCGATATTGATCGAACAATGGCCAATTTGAACCAAGATTTTGTGTGCTTCGATTGAACCCCCTCGTTTCTCTTTTTGCTCCTTCTCTCCCTTATAGCTGCAATTGATGAAATGTAATCAGTGGTTCGTTGTCGGAAAAAAAAACTATAGGATCAATCAAAAAAGAGGAACTGATTACCTCCAAATTCCGTAATCGTCATTTGGCGTTGGTGAGTCGACTATGAAACTGCTGCGAGATTTAGGGATAAATTGTGGGATTTTTGATTTTTGGAAAGAAGAATGAAGCTGGGAACTTGAGATTGTAATGGATGATTTTAACCTTTGGCAGATAATAATTACGATCCAGCCACCTGTCGCATCAATTTTAATCACGCACTAATCTGACGGCTTGGTTCAGTCGCGTACATAATGTACGATTAGTTCAATTGTATGTTAACCACCCTCTATATATATTAATGCAAACTTCTGATGAATAGTATCTTAGATTTTTATTTTGTTATTTAATTTTCTATGAAGTGCATAGATAAAGTGATTGTCAGCAGGGGCGTAGCTTAGTGGGAGGCCGGGAGGCGCCCGACTATAAGACCATAACTAGTTTTATGCGTATTTTAGAAAATATTTACAACACACGTCCATAATTATTTTGAAAATAATAAAAACTTTGAACTATTAAAAGAATTCTATATAAATCGGTTATTTTGAGTAAATAAGCGTTTATTGAAATCGCGGAAGCTTGATATCGATCTGTGTTCGGTTCATCGATGAGCTTGGTCGTCATCCGGTGCATCTAAATATTACCTCTATTTCATAAATTACGATATACGTTAGTTATAACGAGTTTAAAGTCTAACCGATTGAACTCGGAGGCCCAAAACAATAATACAATATTTTTAAGAAACCCGCCATAAGCTACGGCTAACCACCATAGCTTACGGTTGGCCTTGAACCAATTTTGGCAGAAACAGTCCACCGTAGCCTACGGTAAAGAACCGTAGGTTACGGTTCAGCTCTGTAGCATTTTTCAAGTCTTTGCCATTCATGGCGAGAACTCTGTAACTTCACGAATACTTATCCGTTTCGCTCCAAACTTGTTTCTAATTGTCCGTAAATCATTTGCCCATATTATTAACCCAAAATCCTCAACCCGGATTTACAACTTTTACGTTTCGCACTACCGAAACCCGATTGTGCGCATGCTCTTTGTTTGACCCGTTATGAAATTTAAGCGCTTAAGCTTAAAACGCTCACATTATATTTGTACCTTTATATTTCTCATTCAAACTATCATTTATCTTCTATCTCTACTTGTTTTTGATGGGTTATTATAGGCAAACCATTATATTTCAATTTTACGTACTTGGCGCGGGTCATGACCCGTTTTCGACACCTTAAAATTTCTTTTTACTAGTCATGGCAATACTTACGTGTATAATAAGCTTACTTGTAAATATTACGCTCGAATGGTGATGTCATCGCCATTTAAACCGTATGACCGGTTTGGTCTCTTAAACATTTTTTTGTTTATTCTTTAAACAACTACGCGAGTTCTTATATTGTTTAATTCAATAACATATGTTTTACTTGTCATTTTTTTTCTCATTTAACCCGTATTGATTCGCATCAACAAGCATTTATATAAGAGACTCATGCTTATTCGTTTGACCCATTTCGGTTCGCGCCAACAAGTTTTATACCAAAACTAATTTTTTACTTGTTCGACCCGTTTGATTCGCGTCGATGAGTATTTGTAACAAAACATTTATTTTTATTTGTTCGACCCGTTTCGTGGATTACAACATTTAGTCACGACACAACACCTTGTTGTTTCAAATCATGGTTTTACATGACTTTACTACATTTGACCCATTTGGTGGTTTACACCATTTGGATACTAACAATTCCCATTCTCATGATTAATCCAATAAATAGAATTCCTTCCTCGTGTTATTATCCTAAGAGTGTAAGTATAACTTACCTTGCATCCGGTTGCTTCATGTTTGGACTTGTATCATTTGACCCGTTCCTCTCCAATCTCCCATCTAGCTTGTCAGAAGCCAAACTTAGCATAACACCATAAGATTTGTTAGTTTAGCCATTATATCTATATATATATATATATTCAACAACTAGTTTTTGTACCGTAAATCAATCAATTCACTAACCGTTTGACCCGTTAGCAAAGTTTCTTATACAAACTAGTTAGTAAGTGATTTTAAACACTTTAAGCATGTTGCATAAGGTGCAATTTATTCCCAACAATCGTTACTTCATGCCCAAGGAAAGCATACACAATCATATGCCTTTTCTTAATTAATAATAACATTGTTAATATGCAGCGATTTTCTACTTAGCTGCTGTAATTGACCATTTTGAGCCATTTAAAATCCAAACTAGTTCAAGTTGTTCAAAGTGGATTGTATACGGTTCAACTAGCTTTCTAACCCAAAAAGAATCACCTTAAACAGAGGTGTCTATGATTTTATATGATTTTTACAAAATCAGGACAACAACATATTAGCCCAATCAGCATGCTGTCCAAACGAATTTACTAACTTTATATGTTGTTTTGACCCACTAAACCTCATAATCAGCCTATCATGTCCAAATATGAAGTGTTATATGCTCAACAACCTTTTTAACGATATAAGGCTCGTCGTCTAACTCCTAATAACGAGTGGGATGCGGCCTTTGCAAAAAGACTTTTTAAAGCTTTCATGTAGGCATTTTATCCAACACTTGGTGGGCAATGTTCTTAAGCTAACAAATTAGCTAGTTTTATCATACAATACTCACCATGTATCTTTCATTCAACAAGTTCACATACTTCTCAACATCAAGTTAGCATAAACTTTAAATTATCATGACTAATTTATCAACTTATCACATAAGAATTTGGGGATTTCATCACAATGTAAAAACCCATCTTATCATTTCATTAGGTATTCATCCGAACACTTAATTCAGTCAAGTTATTCATACAAACTAATAGACAAAATGATTGTAACACTATTATAACATCAATTTCATCAAAACGCACTTTATGACATCTATAAACACATACTTGAATCTCTTAATTGTTGATGTATTTCACACACACTAGCTTAATTGATGATCATAAACATGTAAAATCAAGATCACTACCAACCAACGAATTTCAACATACCTTATGATCTCCTAGTTTGGGTGATCACTAATCTTTGTTCATGCATCAATTTTAGGCTCGATTTCCCTTTCAATTTGAAGAAATCATGAACTTAGGTCTTGGGAAGCTTTCCCCCCTTTTCTTCCCTGGCTTTGGTCGACCAGAACACACACTTAGTGTGTGTTTTTGGTGTTGTTTTCATTATTAACTTGATAGTTTAGACATTGACAACTATAGTCCCCCAAGGTTAGTTCATGCCTATTTTAATTTATAACTTGATGTTTTCAGTTAACCCAAGTCTTGTTACTAATTAGGTTTGTTTTCTTTTAGTATTATAAAGAATACATATACATGTATATACTTACATATATACATATTTGTATAAATTTAATATTTTTGGGGTGTTACAGGTCTACCCTCCTTAAAGAGGTTTCGTCCCTGAAACCTTTCTTACGTAGTTCATTGGTTTAAACCTAATGAACTTAGTCTCAGCGATCACTTGAGCATTGCTCATGTGTTAATAGTTCAATAATCTTACCAAGAAGTTATGGTAGAGCTTTACGTGCTTCGAGGTGCATGCGCCTTTCATGTGTAAAGTTTCATGAGCCACTACTTTCATCTTGTATCCCTTATCTATATCGCTTACTTGATCGAGTCGCTATATGGCCATTCGGACATATGAATCTGTCAACATGCTTATTCCATGCTAATCCTATAAATTATAATGATAAGCGTGTTAAACATGTTTTAATTTAAATTTAAATTTGACCTTAACTGGTTTAGACTTATTGATCACCGGCTACTTTATACTTCATATTTTAGGTACACTCATATTTCCTTCGCAAGGCTTTTACAATTATTCATGATCCCCCGATCCTATAGTTTATATTACAAAGTAATCATGTACCATGTTACTTTCTTGTTCGTGATCTGTATCACGTCATGTTTAAGTTTTATATCAAATTTTTCGTTTTCGAAAATTTTCCTTTCGAATTTATCGCCTTGCACTTATTGGTGTCAAGACCTGTTTCTTTTAATATTAACCATTTCCCAATCCATCTCATACTATAAATATTTGTTTAAACGTTGTTTTCAACTAAAACCGAGTTTCAGTTCAACGTTTTCTCTTTAACTTGTGTCGATTACTCGCATTAAGAAATCGACAACCCGTAGGCCCTTTCATTTAGCCTCATAGGCTATTCCTTTAGGCTTTTACCTTTTTAGGATAAGGCCTTTAAGGTTCATTCCTCTCGATTCCTGACCCGAAGGTCATTTTTGTCTCATAGACCCTTACATCATGTATGATCCGAAGGTCGTGGTGATCCCGTAGATCATCCTTTTACCCGTATCATTCATTAAATGTATTTGGTGTCAGTGCACCCACTTACATTTGAAATAAAAATTATTTAACTTTTCTTTTATTTTACCCGCCAATCATGGCCCTTTTAACCATGAATGCTAATTTATTTCTATTTTCACTATGGTTCTTAGACCATGTTTGATCCAGGTTCACAATATTTTCGTTCCTATGACCCCGCGAGTCATTTACGTGTCATATTCACTTGTCGGATCGTCGTTTCAACCCAATTGGGTGATGACCATTTGCGCCTAAGACTGGCATAAGGGTCAAATGGCATTGACCATTCGTTACCACCGAGTCACAATCTTTATTAGCAATCAACACATTTTGTGTATGTTGCCTAAAACTCTCATTCTCACATAGATGAAACACCACCTTATGATATCTGCGCACGCCCGCGCATTTTTAGCCCATGACTAGACCGCTTTCCGTTCGGACAATTCTTCCGACTCTATGACTTCATACATCATTTATGCGTCGGTGTGTCTCACATTTACCATTATCCGGTTGACACCTATATTTCTTTGCGACCCTTTATCCGGGTTCTTTATCTTAATATTTTAACGATCCCGTTATTCGGTTAGCGTTTTTGTTTATATTCATTCACGACCCATTACACGGGTTCATTAATATTTCGTGCTCCCATTATTTGGTTTGCGTCTACATGTGTTAGTACATAATGTCTATGTCTTAGTCTTGGATCGAGTCTGTTTGTTTTGGGCTAGATTATGTCAGAAATAGTGATATTTATGTAAATGGTAGATCAAGTTCGCCCGGATTAGTAGTGTTGGTACAAGTTCGCCCGAACTTGTTGTCCCCAAGCGAACTTGAACTACTATATATAGGTTCCTTGATGTTTTCATTTGTAACTTTTGCAACTTTGTCACTCTAACGGCGAAGCTCTGCTCGATCAGGATTCGACATGTATTGAACTATTATGATCAATAAAACAACATTTAAACAGTAAATCTTGCATATTCGGTTAAACTTGTCATATAATTTCCGCTTGTATGGACAATAGATACAATTTAGGTTCCCAAGCTTAACGTGGAGCGATCTAACATGTGGTATCAGAGCCACGGTACCTGAATTGGTGCAATCATTGCAAGATCTACTCTTATTCTACCTCTTTCTACCATTTTTTCTTCATTTTTCAAGAAAAACAATGAATTCACGGATAAAAGTTGCTAATTTTTTAATATGTCATGTAAAATACACTTGTGGTAAACCCCTGAGAGTTTGGACATCAAATTCAAACCAATTGGTATCAAAAAGTTGAAAAACCATGTTTCAAAACAAGTTTTGGTCGAACTTGAGATCAAGTTCAAGTGAACTTGATTAAAATTCATTGATTTTAATCAAGTTCGCCTGAACTTGACTGATATTCAAGGTTTTCATACATGTCCGCTCGAACTTACCTAATTTTCTTTCAAATTTTAACAAGTTCGCCCGAACTTGTTTAAAACTTGTTGAAAACTTAGCATAAGTTCGCCCGAACTTATAAATTCTCTTGAAAATCAAACATAAGTTCGCTCGAACTTATTCAGGGAGAAATTTTCAAATTTAAACACAAGTTTGCCCGAACTTGTGTAAAATCAATCTAATTTTTTTCAAACTGCAAGTTCGCCCGAACTTGTCAGTGTACTGATCGTTTTTCGAAGTTTGTGAACGTTTGTTTTCAGAAAAAAATACGTCAGTTTTTTCAAGATGGAAGATCTTCACAGTGCATTCATGACTACTACAGCTTCAAATGCTCAAATGGTTAATCAATGTGAACATCGATAACGAAATGGGCACATCCGTGAAACCACCAAAACTCATGTGTATAGATGAGTACGAAGGTTGGAAAGAAAAGATCTCTAACTGGGTGCAAGCTACGTATTTCCACAGTTGGGTTGCAGTTCAGACTGGTTATGTATGGCCCAGAGATGAAAATGAGAATGTTATCGACATCAGCAAGTTTTCTACTATATAAAAGGATGCTTACGTCGCCGAGAAGAGAATGATAAGTTTGATTCAACAGTCAGTGAAAGAAATATATTTACTATGATTAAAGGCGAAACGATGAAACAGATGATTGGAAGGTTTTGTCATCTAAAAGTGATAATGAGGAGACACGGGCTTGAGAAGAAAGAAGAGGAATACATCGATAAACTGGCTGACGCATTGCCTGAAGGTGATTGGACGACATACCTCATGGTTCTCAAAGAAAGTCTGAGCTGGCAGTTTTTCAAACTATCCACGTTTATTGATAAACTGGAAGGTCATGAAATGGAGTTGTTAAAGATGGCTAAATCAAAGACTGCTAACGTGACTCAAGATGTAGGGCTATACTACAAGTCAGGAGTTCCAGATAATATCACTAGCCCGAAAATCCAAACCGCTTTTAGCGCAAATCTGAATTCTTCGAAACATTCGCCGCAGAGTCAAACACAATCATATCCGAAATATGATCAAAGTCTACAGAGTTCTTCATTTTCAATCACGGGATCAAATTAGAATAGTCAACCGAATTGTTGGGATTGAACCTTTAGAAAGGAACAGATGATACAAAGTCAAAACACACCATCCGAGCTTTGATCTAACCATCAGAGGTTCTAAACCGCTGATGAGTATTTACTGCTTTCATTAAACTCATTGCTTCCTATCCTCTGACAGAAGAAACTCCCAATCGCTGATAGAAGATCACAAGAACAGAGGATAGCCAACAATGTTTAGCTTAGTATTAGATTAATCAATGTAACGGTGTTATGCACTGATAGTTTAGTTTAGCAGTGTTTGTAGTTAGTTACGTTTGTTAGCTGTCACTATCAACCCTGACGTTATTAAAAGATGATCAGTGGTTAGATAATTCGTATAAATAGGCACTCAATGTAACAGTTAACACTTGTCTTCTTAAAAAGATCAATTTCGCATATCTTCTTCATTTCTTACTATCAAACGATCGTTATTGGGCTAAGGGGGAGTTTGTGAATCACATGCAATAGTTTAATTACTTGAAAGCATGATGGTGATGAAAACAAATGACCGATTGATTGTTGTAAAAGTTTTCCATTAATATGCTGCACTTATTATCTGTTTTCAATCATTTTCCATTACTTGAAACAAAAACAGCAATCAATTCAAACTTAGATCATGACAATTGGTATCAGAGCTTGGTCAATCGATTTTGATTTAAAAGTCAAATTGATTTGCACAGATCAGCTCTTTGTTGCTAATTTCGTTTGATAAGTTTTGCTTGAATACAGAGTTTTTATTACTACAAAAGTTTTTAAAACACAAATCTGTTGTAAACAAGAGAAATGGCACAAAACACACTGGAATCCAATATTGGATCATGTTCAAACCACCTATGTTGAAACGAAATGAGTATTTTATTTGGCAACGTAGGATGGGTCATATTCTCGCCCAACAGAACACCGGATGTTGGAGATCCATTGTATTTGGACCACATGTCCCCAAGGTTCCAAGTATTGAGGATCCCCACACTCAAGTCCCTAAAAAAATCGAAAATTACTCTGAACAGGATTTCCTCAAAATCGAATTGGATGCTAAGGCTTTTATCATTGTTGCTTCAGCCTTGCCCAATGAGATTTATGCGGGATTACTTCATTGTAATAGTGCTAAAGAGTTATGGGATGCTCTTAAAGAGCAATTCAGTGGTACTGAAGAGGTGATCGAGAATAACAGAGAGGTTTTAAATCAACAGTATGAAACATTTTGCCACGTTAAGGGTGAGTCATTAACCCAACAATTCGAACGATATAGTTGTCTTATAAGTGAGCTCAAATTGGTAAATGTGGAATTTCCAAATTCGATTGTCAATAGTCATTTCTTGAGATCTTTACCTGAGAAATGGGAGACTGTAGCTTATGTCACTCGAACAACAGTTCGTTACAAGGAAATGACCTTGACACAACTTCATGGTCGACTCCTCACATATGAGAGAGAGTTGGACCAGAAAAAGAAGTTACAAGAGTCAGGGAAAATGACCGATGACTATACTCTGGGAAACACTGCTCTTTATAGTCATGAGGAGGGGTCTGGCAATGGAAATGATTAGAGTTTTGATCATTACATTGACATAACTTCTGGAAACAATTTCAACTCTGATCCCTGTACACCCAATTTTTCCTTTGCTGCAAATTGTGAAAGCCAAACCTCTGACAATCTGAGTTTTGAGATGAATGACCTACAACACTTTGAACCCACAGATTTGGAAGAAATGGACATCCTGCACCAGTTGGCATTGTTGAGTGTCAAGGCTAGTAAGTTTTACAAAAGAACTGGTAGGAAGTTTCCAGAGTTGCATGGGGGGTTAAAAGTTGGGTTAGATAAATCAAAGATGAAATGTTTCAAGTGCAATAGGATGGGACATTTTGCCAGGGAATGCAGAACTCAAACTGCAGGACCAATTGTTACCCATCCTGGCCCCAATCCTCAAAGCACTGTCCAATATTCCCAGTTTTCCCCTGCACAACAAATTCAAAATACTGCTCATTTTGCAACTCCTGTAACAACTGTCCCTCTTCATTATGCCCAAACCTCTACACCATAGATTCAATATGTTCAAGCACCACCTCAAGTGCATGTGCAACAAGCTCCACATGTCACTCAAACTACTCAAACCACTGCTACACCAGCAGAGGTTACACAACAAAGCTTCTTTACCCAAGGCTTTGTTGACTGTAGTAGTTTACCTGAGGATTTAACTGATGAAAACTTTGCTCTCATAGCCAAAGATGATTTTGAAAATGAAAACTTGTGTTTTATGGCTCTTGAGACCATAGTTGAAGGTGATGAGTCTGTGGAACATGAGTCAAAATCTGATGTGGTTGAATGTTGTGAAGCAGTGGTTACACCAGAAGTTACACCTGTGGTTGAAATGAATGTTGTTGATGCTGAAAAAGACAATCTATCTGACCCGTGGAACACAGGTTTGTGTGAAGAAGAATGTGCTTGTGCTCTTATGGCTGCTTCGAAGGTATCACCTCAGATCCTTAAAGATCTATGTTCTGAAAAATGCATTATTGCTTTTGCAAACATAAAACAGGTGAATGAAAACCTGAGAAACAAAATTTTAGAAGATGAACTTAAGTTTGAGAAACTTGTTAAAGAGTTGAAAACAAAGTTAAGTGAAAAAGATTCTGAAATGAGTAGCCTAAGGCATGAATCAAGCATAACCAAAGATCAGTCCAAACTATGGTAGAAAAATACCAATTTTTGCAAACAGGAGCTAGAATCTACCCAGATTACTTGTGAAAAATGGGTAGAGTCTTGCAAAGGTTATGAGCTTATGCTTGATGCTCAAGTCAAGAGCAACATAAAGTTTGGTATAGGCTTTAGGGAATATGACCATACTTGTGAAAATGTTGCAAAAATTGACTCTGAGCTGGTTGAAATAGTCCCAACAAACTTGGCTAGCGAAGAAATTAAAATTACTGATAAAGAAGGAAACAAAATTGTTCTTGAAAAACCAGAGGTTTTACCAAAAGAAAAGGAAATTGAAAAATATCAGTTTAAACCAACCTGGAAAGATGAATGTGATATTTTGGAAAACTTCAAGCCAATGGACTTTTCAACTCTTGATGGTATAAAAGCACCAAAAGCATTGGTGATCCCTATCAAAGACTTGCCAATAGAGGTTACATCATCTGCTCTCAAAAAGTCTGATAGAAAAAGGAAAGAAAAGGTTAAACACTTGTTTTGTAAATTTTGTGAAAAGAGAAATCATGATACGGCAGACAGTTTTCTTTTGAAAGCTAATGATATAAACAAAACCTGTGTTATACCTAAATCTCCTAGATGCACCATCTGCAACAAAACAAATCATCCCAACCAAGAGTGTGTCTATCTCAAAACCTATCATCAAAAGGTAAAAAAGATTAGAGAAAAAGCTCTAGAAAGAGAAAATTCAAATTATGTCAAACAAAAATTTGATTCTTGTGAAACATCTGTCACCAAAGCTTTAAATCAAACCTCTGTTCGCATAGAAATTCAAGTAGCAGATGCACCTCCATCAAACCAGTTTCCAAGAGGTAAAAGCCAACCTAATTACCAAAAGGTGCCTATGACTTATGAGACTTACAAAAAGTCCTCTAAGCCAAGGGTAAATAGGCATCCTCATGGTTACCAACAGTTGATAGGAGCTAGCTCACAGTAGTGGTTACAAAAGCCTGATCTAACCACTGCTCATCAATCTGAACTTGAGTCTGGATCATCTGATACCCCATCTAAAGCCATTTTGGCTTTGGAGACCCACCTGAACTAATTATTTCAAAACATGTGCAGGGAGCTTCTACTTGCCTTGACAGTCTCTGGTATGTAGATAGTGGAGGCTCCAGGCACATGACAGGATGTAAAGCCCTGCTCAGAGATTTTAAAGCTCATGGAGGGGGTGATATCTTTTGGGAATAATTCAAAGGGGAAGGTGTTAGGGTCAGGATGTGTCTCAGCAGGAAAACTCAAGTTTGAAAATGTGAATCTCATTGACAATCTAAAATTTAACCTCTTAAGTGTCTCACAGATGAGTGATAAGGGTTATGGTTCCTTTTTCACAAAGAAAACTTGCCAAATAGTAGGGCCAGAGCTTTTCATAAAGATTGATCAAATCATTGCAGAGAGCAAAGCACAGTTGATGCTCATAAAGTAGGAAATGTGTATGTGGTTGATATGGTAAAGGATAATCCTCTGTCAAATGCATGCTTGTTCTCAGTTGCCTCAAGCAAAGAAACAGAGCTATGGCATAAAAGACTAGGACACACAAATCTAAAAACCATCTCCACTCTCTCAAAACAAAGTCTGGTTAGAGGTTTACCCCAAAAACAATTTACTTGTGAAGAGCCTTGTGTTTCCTGTTTAAAAGGTAAACAAAATAAAAGCTCTTACAAGTCAATTGAGGAGTCCAAAACAAGTCAGTGTCTACAGTTGCTTCATATGGACTTGTTTGGACCTGTAAAAATCATGAGCTTAAAACACAAAAGATATTGTCTGTGATAGTTGATGATTTTTCCAGGTTCACATGGACTTTCTTTTTACACTCTAAGGATTAAACAACAAACATTTTGCAAAACTTTGTTAAACAAGTTGAAAAGCAATTTGATCTTCCTGTAAAAATATTTAGGAGTGATAATGGGACAAAGTTTGGGAACAAGGAGTTAGATGCCTTCTGTGAGTCAAAAGGGATTGTTAGAAAATACAGCATCCTTAGAACTCCAGAACAAAATGGGGTTGTTGAAAAGAAAAAAACAGAACTTTAATTGAATCAGCAAGGACCATGCTTGCAGACTCAGGTTTACCTTTGTCTTTTTGGGCAGAGGCTGTAAACACTGCTTGCTCTGTCCAGAAGAGAGTTGTGATAAATCCTAGGCATAAAAAGATTGCCTATGGATTTCTTTACAAATCAAACCTCTGATCTCTTATTTCAAAGTCTTTAGCTGCGCATGCTTCATTCTAAACATCAAGGATTCAATATCTAAGTTTGCAGCCAAAGTTGATTGTGGCTATTTTCTGGGATACTCAACCACTGCCAAAGCCTACAGAGTTTTTAACTCTAGGACCAAGTGTGTTGAGGAAACTCTAAATGTGAAGTTCAATGAACTCTCATCTTTGAAAATCCCAGCAAATGGACCTGCTGAATTGTTTGATTTATCTAAATTTACATTTGAAGATGTGTCTGTCAAGACTAACCCTGCAGGTATCCCACAATCATCATTTCAATAGCAAGGATACGATTGCATTCTTCCAAATTTCAAAATCTATCCATCAGGCAGAGGAGCAGATGTTAGTGGCAATGGTGAAAGCTCTGCCAGGTTAACAGTGGTTAATACTCAAACCTCTGCTAGCTCTCAAAACCAAACATCTGTTGATAAAAGTCCACAACAAATGGACAAAAATCAACCCACTTTCACATCCATACCACCAATTCCTCCACCACCATTCCAATCAGAGGCTGGACCATCAAATTCACCAGCAGAGGTTAGCTCAGATGATACACATTTGCAAGCTTCTCCTCAGAATGCCATTGTTCCATATCAAGGTGATTTGATTTTCCTCAAAAGCCATCCATTGGATCAAGTTATTGGCAACATCAATGAGGGTGTGCTCACAAGAAGCCAAGCCCAAAACATTTGTCTTTTTGCTGGTTTTCTATCACTCACACAGCCTATCAAGTACCAAGAGGCAATGAAAGACAACAGCTGGGTAGAGGCCATGCAAGAAGAGCTCCTACAGTTCAAAAGACAACAAGTATGGGAACTTGTACCACTGCCAAAAGATGTGAGACCCATCGGCACAAAGTGGGTCTTCAAGAACAAAACTGATGAAAGGGGTATTATTGTCAAGAACAAAGCAAGGCTCGTGGTTCAAGGTTACAGATAGGAAGAAGGGATTGACTACGATGAAACTTTTGCTCCAGTAGTTGGGTTAGAAGCCATTCGCCTGTTCTTAGCTTTTGCTGCTAACCACAACATCAAGGTGTATCAAATGGACATCAAAAGTGCATTCCTATATGGAAAGATCAAGGAAGAAGTATATGTTTGTCAACCTCCTGGATTTGAGGATCACCTTCATCCTGATCATGTTTATAGGTTAAACAAAGCATTGTATGGTCTAAAACAAGCACCAAGAGCCTGGTATGAAACTCTATCCACTTTTCTCTTATCCGTTGGTTTTACTAGAGGTAGGATTGACAAAACCCTATTTTTAAAATGGAAAGGAAAAGATTTGATGCTTGTCCAGATTTATGTGGATGACATCATTTTTGGATCCACATGCACTACCATGTGTGAAGAGTTCAGAAAACTCATGGCAGCAGAGTTTGAGATGAGTACCATGGGTGAGTTGCAATGTTTTCTTGGTTTACAAGTCAAACAGATGCAAAAAGGCACTTTCATTCATCTAAATAAGTATGTGAAAGAACTACTTAAGAAATTTGACATGGATGATTGTAAACCTTGCAGCACACCCATGGCAACATCCAAGCACTGTAGATGGCAGAGATGACCTTGTTGATCAAACATTGTATAGAAGAATGATTGGGTCTTTACTGTACCTAACTGCATCAAGGCCAGACATTATGTTTGCTACATGTGTCTGTGCCAGATCACAGTCAATGCCAAGAAAATTAGATCTTATTGCTGTAAAAAGGATATTCAGATACATAAAAGGTGCTCCTAAACTTGGTATCTGGTATCCAGCTAATAGTAATATTGAGCTTACAGGATATTCCGATAGTGACTTTGATGGATGTAAAACAACAAGGAAGTCCACATATGGGGGAGCCCAATTCCTAGGAGATTGCTTAGTGTCTTGGAAAAGCAAAAAGCAGGTTGCAGTATCCACATCCACTGCTGAAGCAGAATATATAGCTGCTGCAAGTTGCACTGCTCAAATTTTGTGGCTTTAAAATTAACTTTTGGATTTGGTGTGATTTCCTTGAGGACTCCTCTCAAAATTGATAGTCAAGCAGCAGAAAACATCATGAAAAATCCAGTTTCAGATTCCACCACCAAGCACATTGACATCAAACATCACTTTGTGAGGGATTGCTATGAAAAAGGTCTGATTTCTTGTCAACATGTCCATACTAAGGATCAACTAGCAGATGTGTTGACAAAACCACTTAATGCTTCCACATTTGATAGTTTGATTTCTAGGCTTGGAATGCTAAACATGGATTAAAAACAAATTTTCTTGTGATCCATGTGTAAATAGCAATAAAATATTTTTAGAAATTAAGAAATTCATCCTTAAAAATAGTTAAAATTGAATTTTTCAATAAATCCTTAAAGTCTGTTCAAAGCTCTAATAGCACAAAAACACTGTGTTTAAGAAAAATCTATCCACTGATGCAAACCTCTGATAGTGTTTAAATTGGTCACAACCACTGGTAGTTTTACTCTAACAGTGGTTAGCCAAACAACTGTTTCCATTGTTAAACAGAGGTTACACATGGACAGATATTATTCGACAGATGTTGCACCAAACGCCACGTCAAGTGCACTTTTTGAAAAACCTTATAAAACCCTGTTCTATCCCTAAACAGAGGTTTCACTTTTCTTGTGCGATTTCAAATTTTTCAAAGCCCTTCTCTAAAAAATCTTCTAAAATCATGGCTCCTAAAACCAAATCGAAGAAGAAATCGACACAAGAACAACCCCCATTCATCCTAATCATCAAAACACCACATAATTACACTGCTATTCTTGAAGAAACCGACGCAAACACTCGCTATCATTCAATGATCCGGATTCTGAAAGGATCAAAACTTAAGCACATGTTTGAAGTCAAAGCCCCAGTTTACATCGACTCGTTAAGAGAACTTTGGGCAAATGCTAAAGTAAACTCATCCGTTGATGGTGTGCCCTATTCCATCACTTCCAAAGTTGGTGGCACACGAATGCAAATAAGCCCACAGTCTATCTCCCAAGTTTTCATGTTAAATGATATGCAACATCCGATATCATTTCCTTTGAGGGAGATGCAGCATGAGTTTGTTGAAAGAGGTTACACCGGGAAATTGAAAGGTATGACAATCTTCAAAACCCAATTTTCCTGCAGAGATGAAATTCTTTTTTCACACATTGCTTACCTGTGTCTCTGCAAAAACTACTGCTTTTAATGAGATCCATTTAAACATGCAATATCTAGGATTTGCAATCTTAACTGACTCTGATTTTAACCTCTCCCAGGTATTATTCAATGATCTCATTCATAATTTTATAAATATTGAAAAAAGAAAAGCCTTTTTGATACATCCTTGATTTTTGAGTGTTTACTTGCAAGACTAGATCAAATCAAACGCAAGTAAACAAGGCGCAGTTACAAACGCTGGCAGCCTAAACCATGAAACATTCACACGAATTACAAATCAAGATAAAGTTTCCAAAACATAAATAGAGGAGGCTGAGCCTATTTTACAAGAACAAAATGTTCAAGCTCCACCTCCGGCTACTGAGCCCACTGCTCTAGGTGATCAGGGCAACACAACCGCTGCTCTGAAACCCACACCTAAAATCTCCAAAAAGAAACCATCCAGAGCATCCCGAAAACCCACCAAACCCAAAAAGGGTCCTCTGGAAGATGAGATCCCAGAGGAAAACCCAGTGACACCACCAAAGTCACCAACCACTGCTGCTACTTCTTCACAACAGATGGTAGAAAGATCTCAAACCGGCTTTGAAACTCCTCCTGCATCCTCACAAAAGGATCAGGTTGTAGGCACAGGGACACCTAATTATGAAGCTCTAGGATCACTTGGTTCTATCTTCCATAGCACCTCTCCCAGGGCAATGTCGCTTTCTACACAGCCACTCTCACCAATTCCATCTTTACCACCCACCATGTTACCCTTGCTGAATGCAATAGAAATTGAGCAGAGATTATCCAGCACTTCTCACCAACCCATCAATAAGAATATACTTCAACCAGAGGCTGGGTCTGACTTATTTCTAAATGCTAGCCCATCAGCAAATGAAGAGGCTACATCCCTTGGGTTACATGTAACCCTTGGTGATAGTTCAACAATGGCAGCCACTACAATTGCTGAACTCCCAAGTTCTCAATTGGACAGTGGTTACATAGCTAAGTCCTTGTTGAAGGCAACCACTGCTGAGGCTACTAAGGTAACCTCTGTTCCAGTGGGAAGCCCCAGAACCAAGACAAAGGGGCATCTAAGATTGAAGCAAGTGGCGAACCACATGTTCATGATATCTTAGATAAAACTACCACATCTGGTAGGAGTTCAGATGATCCTACTAAGTTAGGTGATGAGCTAAAATACCAAGAATTGACGGAGATGGTTACCAATGTTGAAACCATTTTTGATGAAATTAAAGATCTTTTGAAATAGTTGATCACTATTCAGAGCCCCCTGTTCCAACCACTGCTGAGCTCAAATCAGCAATAAATCCAATCTTTCAACAAGAAAAACATTTCCAGGAGCAAAAACATAAACATCAGATAATGGAACTCAGGAATATGGTTGATGCAAGATACAATGATACTGCTGTAGAAATCAAGGCAATCAAAGCCCACTTGCTTACCACCACTGGTAAATCTCCTCCTACTGTCATTTTTGTGAGTCCAGATGAAGCCAAAAAGGTGGAGAAACCTTTGGGAAAAGAACAGTTGAAGATGGATGATACAAAGCAAGGCCTACAGTGAATATCCCTAAGCCAGATGGCTCAAAGAAACCAGACTTAACTGAAGATATCCTGGCAAGGGAAAAGATGTCTCACACGAAGAATGTGTTTGATGAAGGCAAGGTGCTGGTTGAGAAAAAGATTGATCAACAGTTAGAAAAGGGAGAGACTAGTACCTCAACAAAGAGGAGATCTTCTACAAAAGCAAGGCAACCAAAATCCACACCTCTCAAAACTAAAGTTGCTACCAATCCAACCATAAAAACCTCTGTCATGACAAAATCAACCACATCTTCTCACACAACTTCCATATCCACCCCAACAGATGTTACAGCAACTATTGTGCCAACATCTGTTGACACAGCAGAGGTTGTAGCAGATGTTATCACAACCACTGCCATCCTCACCTTTCGCACTTCCACACAACAACTACCAACACCACCCAGAATTCCAAGCCATTCATCGTCACCATCAATCAGTTTTAAGAGGAGGAAGGTTACAAAGGTCATAAATGAAGAAAAGATCCCTGCTCCTATGCCTCTTGCATCTGCACTAATGTTAAATCTAACCTCTGCTTCCCCAACTACATCATTTGCTCCTTCAAAAGAAGTGGTTCCTGCAGCTATAAAGTTTCCTCTTGATTTGCCTGCAGTGAAGAAAGAAATCATATCTTTCTACGCTGAAGAAGATCCAGACAAAAGACATTTCCCATCTCTTCAAGGTTATCCAAAGCCTGCAAATATTTATCAATATCTAGAACTCAAAGAAAGGCAGGTAGAGGATATTGCTAAGAAGTTGTCTAAAGGAAAAGTGATAGAGAAGTGCAGAACCAACTCCAGTTTCAGCTGAGCAAAGTCCAATCACTGGAAAGGTTTTCAAAGAATCTATCAAATCAGATTTCCGAAGCAGATGATAAATTTTTGAAAGATAGGTACATCTCTCACATCATGGAATACAATAAATATGTTGTAACTACGGCACATTTCAAAGATTGGTCCGTGAATGAGCTTCAAGAAGAAATTGCAAGAATAGAAGAACAACTAAAAGATCCTCACAACAAACCTACATGCCAAGATTTGAACAAATACATAAAGAATGTACTTGAAAAGACCCTGAAGCTCAGAAGAATGAAAGAAGAGCTAATTCAAAATCATTATGGGTCAAAGAACCAGGTAATGAGATGGGGGGAGTTAAGAGTGTTGGATACTTACAAAATGCTGGAGGCCAGAAGGAAAAAGGATCCATTAATGCCTCCTAAACCTAATTATACCAAAGAAGATGTTGCTCTCAAAGCCCAACTTTTTAAAAAGCCCAGCTCAACATCTGCCCAATCCACACTTGCCTTGCTAAAGCGAAAAAGGCAAGGGGAGATGTCAGAGAAGGTTGACAGAGAGTTTGAAGAAGTATTCATCAAAGAAGGTATCAAAAATATGATGGATTATCCAACAGATGATACAAGTGCCAAGTTGGCAAAAGATCTGACAAGAATAGCTCCTTTTCTTACCTCAGCAATAAAGGCTCCTTCAAGAAAGCCTTCAAACCCAAAAATTCTAAAGTGGATAGTCAACAGACATCCCTGAATTGACTCTGCTCAAGTCTGATGGTAAAGCCTCTAAACTATCCATGGTAGCTTCTTATGGGATTACAGTAGAAGACTTCCACGAACTATTAAGTTTAGATCTTGAGAAGGATGCTGATGATTTAGAATCTCTTAACTTTGAACTACAATTCAAGGGTCAAATAAGAGAATTCTTTATGAGGTATAAGGATCAAGAATAAGGTGTTTTTGGCATCATCTGTTCCAGGGGGAGATTGTTGGGATTGAACATTTGGAAAGGAACAGATGATACAAAATCAAAACATACCATCCGAGCTTTGATCCAACCATCAAAAGTTCTAAACTGCTGATGAGTATTTACTGCTTTCATTAAAGTCATTACTTCCTATCCTCTGACAGAAGAACCTCCCAACCGCTGATAGAAGATCACAAGAACAGAGGATAGCCAACATTGTTTAGTTTACTATTAGATTAATCAATGTAACAGTGCTATTCACTGATAGTTTAGTCTAGTAGTGTTTGTAGTTAGTTACGTTTGTTAGCTGTCACTATCAACCCTGACGTCATTAAAAGACGATCAATGGTTAGATAATTAGTATAAATAGGCGCTCAATGTAACTGTTAACACTTGTCTTCTTAAAAAGATCAATTTCGCATATCTTCTTCATTTCTTACTATCAAATGATCATTATTGGGCTAAGGGAGAGTTTGTAAATCACATGCAATAGTTTAATTACTTGAAAGCATGATGGTGATGAAAATAAACGATCGATTGATTGTTGTAAAAGTTTTCCATTAATCCGCTGCACTTATTATCTGTTTTCAATCATTTCCATTACTTGAAACAAAAACAACAATCAATTCAAACTTAGATCTTGACACGAATTCAGCTCCAAAAGTGTACAAATGCAACATTGCTATTAATCTAAACAATTTTGTTTCTGAACAAGTTGCCAAACAACACATGACACTTCTTGCCACAGTGTTGGAATCGTATGAAAGTTTGGTGGCTAGGAAGATTGGTAATCCGGAGATGACCGCCGAAGATTATGATCAAGTAGATGAAGAAGAACTTGAACTGATGGACATCAAATGGTCCTTAGCTTCAATCATTCGGAGGGTTACAAAGTTTGTTGCTCTTACCGGCAGAGACATCCGAAATTCCAGCAACAAATTAGTATTTGATAAAACAAAAGTCACTTGCTTTATATTCCGACAAAAAGGGCACTTTAAGAGAGAATGCAAAAATCCTGAAGCAACTGGTAATCAAAGTCCATTTGTAGGTGGCAGTGAATACTACAAGAAGTCACTACAATACAAGCCTTTTCCAAATAAGACTCAAGTCGAAATCCAAGAGAAACCAACCAACAACACAGAAAAGGCAATGGTCGCTTCAAATGAAGATGATGGTTTTGACTGGAACTCATATATTTCCAAAAAGACCGGTGTTGCTCTTATGACCGAGATCGTGGAAGACACATCTGCTCAGGATGCAGCCATGGAAAGTGCATTACTAGAAGAGTACATGCAACAAGCTGAGGAGGAGGAAATTTATCAGCATACAAAGATGCAGGGTATCCTTTCCTCTAACATGTCTACAAATTTGCATGTTGTTTTGGCGATACAACATCTCTGAAGCATGATGCTGAGGAAAAAACCTGTGGTTGAGGAGGTTATCAATGTAACCAAAGAAATGAATGAAGAAAACCTCACAGAGATCGTCAATAAAGCTATGATGGCAAATCTAACAAAGGTAGGTCCAGAGGTAAAGGTTGTAGAAAAGGAAGTTGTTAAAGTACAAGTCATCAAGGTTGAGAAACCATGTACGAAATATGCTGAACCGTGTATTCAATGTGCTGAAAAGTCTCAGATCATAATCGAAATCAATGTGCATAATAATAATTTCAAATACGATTATCGCACAATGAAGAGGCATATGACAAAATGAAAGATGATTACAGCAGGTTGGATAATAATAACATTGAACAAGATGATACTATCAGAATGTTAAAAGCTACTTTAATGGAAAAACAAAAAGCTATTAACGTTTACATAAACAACATTGCTAAAGTAAAACAAGAGTTTTAGGACATGAAAATCGAAACCGAAAGGGTTCGACAGCTTCTAAAGAGCTATACCACAAATGCCCACGTCATTGATCACATTCTTCCAACTATTCAGTCGGAAGAAAATGTTCAGAAAACCAAAGGTAAGAAACATGGAGACTATAGCAATGTTCCACCACCTCTATGCGAAAAATATTGTCATAAAAATGCTGAGGGGATGGAAAAGGCACTCAACATTGAACTTTTAACTGAAAAGAAAAACGAGTTGCCTGAGAACATTGATATAACCTACACGAGTGATGATGGCAAAGCAATGGTTAAGGATGTTGTTGAAAAGGTTCTGAATGATTCTAATGATGACAGCTTTAAAAGCGCCAACTCGAGTTCGAACAATTCTGATTCACAATCTGAAGATGATGATACATCATCGGAAGATAGCCTAAGTGATAATCCTAACGTTGTCATGTACAAAGTTAAGGATTCTGATAGACTATACTTTGACGATAGCTTTCCGATTTGGAATGTGAAAGAAGATCAGCTTGAAAAATTCTTCAAACTCGTTGAGGTTTCATAAGAGGATTTGGAAATCAATGAAAATAAGTTTTACTCCAAACCTAAAAGAAATAACTACCGAAGGAATGGTGGTGATTTTCCTGAACGTAGGAGAGCTGGGTTGGGTTTGGATGTGGAAGAAGAACCGATAAAGAAAAAGTCACCATTTCGCGAATATAAAGATAAAAACATGAAATTCGTATATGGGACGAGCACGGTTGAAGAGGAAAGTTTGATTGGGAAGCTATCAAACGATGAGTTCAAAAATGCAAAAGAACTTCGAGATAAGGCCAAAGCCACAAGTGGTGTAAAATCCACTAGTGGACATTCTCATGATGATCGGACTTGCTTCAAGTGCAATGAAGTTGGTCACATTGCACGCAAGAGTCCGAAATCTAAGCCGGTCTATCCTCGAAGAAGAACAAGTTCAGATGTTGAAAAACCTAAGCAACCAGAGTTTGTAAAACCTGTCACGATTCTGAAAAGAAATGAATCTAAACTTGAAGTTAAACCTAAAACTAAATTTGAAAACTCAACTTTTGAAAAGGTGAAACTTCCGAGACAAATGAATCAAGGTTTTACATTAAAAAGGCACATATAAAATCACAATCCTGGATTGCTAAAAAGAAATCATCAACATCTGAAGTTAGCAAGTCTGAGCAAGATAAGACCGGTAACAATAAAGAGTCTAAATCTGAGATTAAAGTTGAACCTATCAAATCTTCAAAAGGTAAAACAAAAGTTGAATTTCAAAATGGTAACAACAGTGACATCTCAGATGGTGATTTTGAGGATGATTATGAAGCTTTTTATCCTAAACCCAAGACCAAGAAGGCTTGGGT
This sequence comes from Scalesia atractyloides, assembly GCA_947069175.1. NCBI lineage: Eukaryota > Viridiplantae > Streptophyta > Magnoliopsida > Asterales > Asteraceae > Scalesia > Scalesia atractyloides. Next base: position 35,819,935 of record CAMTDV010000004.1, on the reverse strand, counting down.
CGCGCTTTTTAACTGAATGATAATGTGTGCAGGGGCTCCAGAGATCCGTTCTTTCAAAGTGGATTCTGGATAGTGGAGCATCAAGGCACATGACAGGATGAAAGCTCTTCTCTTTGACATCAAGGCTATAAAAAGTGGATACGTTGTCTTTGCCGGTAATCAAGGAGGAAGGATCGTCGTCGAAGGAAAACTTTCCAATGGCGTAGTATCGTTTGATCGTGTGAATTACATTGCTGATCTAGAGAACAATCTTGTAAGCATCTCGTAGATTTGTGATAAACAGTTCACGGTGCATTTCAATGACAAAGAGTGTATGATTTTAAAGCCGGGTTTCAAAATAACGGATGATTGGATTCTCATGCGAGCCCCGCGTGAAAACGATCTCTATGTGTTAGATATGGGCAACACTACCACATCATCGAAATTGGCTCAATGTTTTGTCACGAAAGTCACAGAGAAAGATTCTATTCTATGGCATAGAAAAATGGGGTACATTCATCTTAGAAAAATGAATTTTCTGGTTCATAACGACTTGGTTGAAGGTGTGAATCTTCCAAGCTTCCACATGACGGATCACTGTCTTGAATGTAAAAAGGGGAAGCAGATCAAAAAATCACATCCTAAGAAGATTCTGAATTCTATAAAGTTGCCGCTTTAACGTCTTCATATGGATCTTTTCGGTCCGGTGAACGTCCGAAGTATTTCAGGAGATCTATACTGCTTAGTCAGCACATATGATTATTCTCGATATTCGTGGGTTTTCTTTCAAGAGTCAAAGGATGAAACGTTTGATAATCTGGTAATTCTCTTCAAGAAGCTCGAAAATCTATATCATCTCCCTGTCAGACGTATTCGCAGTGACAACGACATAGAGTTCAAGAACAACAAGATGAAAGAGTTTTGCAACGCCAAAGGAATTCTGCATGAATTCAGTGCACCTTACAATCCACAACAAAATGGTGTAGCTGAGAGGAAGAATATAACTTTGATCGAAACAGCAAGAACCATGCTTGCAGACTCGAAACTTCCTGTTAGCTTCTAGAGTGAGGCGGTTGCAGCGGCATGCTATACTTTAAACAGGGTCTTAACTGTCAAACCGACTAAAAAACATGTTTTGAAATGATCAACCGAAGGAAACCAAATTTGAAATATCTAAAGCCATTTGGTGCACCATGTACAGTGATTGATCAAGATGGTAAATTTGGTGCTAAATCACCTGAAGGTTCTTTGTCGGGTATGCTAGTCCGCTAAGGAGAGTTTATGTTCCTGCTTTGAGAAAAGTGATCGAAGCACAACATGTTGATTGCTTTCAGTACACAACTCCTATTCAGAGAAAAGGCGACGCGTGGTTGCTCAATTATCAAGATTTGTGGGAGTTATTCGACTTGCCGGAAGAACCGTCTGATGAAGAACTTGCAGCTCTTTATTATCTTCAACAGCCGGCAAACCAAGAACAGATTATAAGACCAATTGTGGTTAATCAACCCACATTTGGTACTTCATCTTCTGGTGTAGGCCCGAGTAATAGTGGTGTTCCGGTTGAACAAGTTTCAAAAGCAACATCTACTACTACTCTAGCAAATGTTTCCACTGAACCAGGAAATGCAACTACTGAGCCCAATACTTCTCAGAATCAGAATTCCAAATCTGATGAAGCACCGACTTTCGATGATGATGGAGAATTCTCTTTAGATGAAGAATCCGAGCAGATATCTAACATGTTGAATCAATTTGCTGGCCCGAGCAATCAAAACGAAGCTACATCTAGTGCTCCTAATGTTGAATTGATCGTTGATCTGAATGTTACAAATCAGCAAAGCTCGGTTGATGTTCCTAGCGAAAAGATGCCACGATCTTATTCTCATCATCCTTCAATGAATATTATTGGAGAATTACAAACTGGTGTGCGAACAAGAAGCCAAATCAACAAAGCACTAAGTTGGTTCTAAACCCGAGTTGCTCCTACTCAAGAGTACTGCTATTATTCATGTTTCATATTTCAAATAGAGCCGAAGACTGTGAATGAAGCTCTGGGTGATGAGAACTGGGTTATAGCAATGTAAGAGGAACTGTTACAGTTCAAAAAACTGGGAGTTTGGAGGCTTGTAGATTTACCACCGAAGAAGAAAGCAATAGATACGAAGTGGGTCTTCAAGTGCAAAAGAGATGATCGGGGTGTGATTGTTAGAAATAAAGCCCGGTTGGTTGTCAAAGGTTTCCACCAGCAAGAAGGAATTGACTATACGGAAGTTTATGCATTGTTTGCACGATTAGAGTCAATCCGCATTTTCCTTGCAGTCGCAGCTTGGAAAGGTTTTAAGGTGTACTAGTTAGATGTGAAATCCACATTTCTCTATGGTAAGCTACGCGAACAAGTGTACGTCGGCCAACCACCAGGGTTCGTCGATCCGCTGAACAAGAACAAAGCTTATCTCCTAGACAAAGCCTTATACGGATTACACCAAGCCCCGAGAGCTTGGTACGAGACGTTATCTCAACATCTCGTTGGAAACGGCTTTACGAGAGGCACAGTGGATAGTACATTGTTTACCAAGGAAGTCGGAAATCATCTAATCATCATACAATCTATGTGGACGATATCATCTTTGGTTCAACGGATGATAGTCTTTGCAAAGAGTTTGAAAAGATTATGAAGAAGAAATTCGAGATGTCTTCTATGGGCGAAATGAAATTCTTCCTCGGATTACAAGTTGATCAGTTACCAGACGGCATATTCATTCATCAAACGAAGTATGTTCACGATATTCTCAAGAAGTTTGAAATGGATAGCTCGAAGCCGCTTTCGAATCCGCTGGCACTGAATCATGGGATTTGCATTGACAAAACAGGAACCAAAGTGGATGATACACTCTATCGGTCGATGATAGGATCTCTTATGTATCTGATGACATCTCGCCCAGATATCATGTATCCTACCTGCCTTTGCGCGAGATATCAGTCCAGCCCTCGAGTGTCACACATGTAGATAGTCAAAAGAATATTCTGTTACTTGAAGGGATGTCCAAGCACCGGCTTGTGGTATCCAAAGAACGATAATTTTGAACTGACGGGATACGCTGATTCAGACTTCGGGGTGGACAAGATGAAATCTAAATCTACAACGGCTGGTTGCCAGTTCTTTGGAACACGCTTAGTAACGTGGCAATGCAAGAAACAAACCACGGTCTCTCTTTCTAGCTGTGGGGCAGAATACATTTTTGCTTCCAGCTGTTGTTCTCAAATCCTATGGATTCAACAACATATGAGGACTTTGAATTGCAATTTCTTGATACACCTTTATACGTAGATAACAAGGCTGCAATCGACATTACTAAAAATCCTGTTCATCACTCTCGTACTAAACACATTGAAATTCGTTATCACTTCATTCGTGACTGCTACGAAAAGAAGTTGGTGCAAATTGAAAAAATCCACACCGATGAACAAAAAGTTGATTTTTATACCAAAGCATTTAATATTAAATATCTCATGAGGCATAACGGTATTAAAAATTTGCTGACAGGTGCGGAAGCAGAGGTTGAATATGGATTGGACGACGAGTTCATGTGATCCACATTGGTTTGTTATATATTGGAAATAAATAATCCCACCTAACTCTATTTAGCCGATAATAATCCCAAGTCATTTATTGGAAATTAATAATCCGAACTGGTCAATTTTTTTGTAAAATAGTCCGCCGTTAAAATAGCCTAACGGAGTTAAGTTTTTTTCTGAATTACAAACTGATGTTTTAGGGCTTTTGATCAGAACGAGGATACGGGTCGATTTATGTAAAACTTGCCTCGAAATTCTGCTCGAAATGTATTGATTTATGTTAATTGGAAGTTTAAACACCCGAATTGAAGCACCATTTTCGTAGGTTGGGGCAGTATTTCGAGGTAAGTTTTACATCAATCGACTCGTATCCTTATTCTGATCAAAAGCCCTAAAACATTGGTTTGTAGTTCGGAAAAAAACTTAACTCCGTTAAGCTATTTTAACGGCGGACTATTTTAAAACAATAATTGACCAGTTCGGATTATTAATTTCCAATAAATGACTTGGGATTATTATCGGCCAAATATTGTTTGGAGGGATTATTTATTTCCAATTTGCCTTTAGATTAATAATTCTTAAAAACTAAAATACAAAAATATGTTTTTGATTTTAGGGGGAGAAATATTTGAGAAAATACAAAAACATATGAAAATTTTCAAAAAGTACAAAAACATTGAAAAAGATAAAAAGAATTTGTTGTCACAAAGGAAATGATAGTACATCAGTGGACAATCACAGTATGCTAAAGAAATGTAAAGTTTAAAAAATGATAAACAAGTCTTACTGTGGATGTATCGATAGGCTTTACACATTTAGTAAATTGTTTCTGAGATATAAACTAAATTTTACAACTTCTTAATCTTGTGGATTAACATCTCTCGGATATATGGACTTAGTACTCCGAAATTTCGTTTGAGAGATTGCCTGATTCTGAGATAGGAGGTATTTATAGGTAATTGATATCTGGGGTATTATACAAGTTCTTCTAATTTTGCGGAAGCAATAGCCTAGAACTTCTATAATGCCTTTTGCTATAAACCCCTAAATTGCATGAAAACTTGAAAAGAATCGATAGATCTTATCATTTGCAGTGCTAAAAAGATTCCTTAAGTGGAACACACATATAAGTCGAGCCTTCATCTCTTTGTCGATACGGTGGTATTAACATGAGCTCTCAAGGCTTCGCATAACCCAGATACAGATATCAATTACGCTATATTCACCTGTAAGATGAAATCTAGGGAATCTTGATACGGGAGTATATTCTGAGATGGGAACCATAGTTAAGTCAAGTTTCATAATTCATAACCTAACATATCTTGGAACAATTGAGAAATGTGTTGAAGTTTAAGTGGACAAACATATCGAAAAACTAGGTAAACGAGTTTAAAACTTAAAGTCATTAAAATGTCAATGGTACTGGTGATATGTCTCAATCAACTGATATGATCCTTAGACACGAATTCACAAAAATATGTTTGTACATAGTTTACTTGTTCTGTACATAGTTTATCTGCTTTACAGATTAAAACCAAAAAGATTTTAAGTGTGGTTTGGCATAAACTTTACAAAAAATTCAAAAAGATTTTGTTTCTACATTGTTTTCAGCAAACCAATGTTGGAGAACAAAGTCTGGTAAGGTGCTAAACTGGTGGAAATCTAATTGACAACGGGCTGGGAGCTAATTTGTAAAATCTGATAAGCCAAAACGATTAAAAGTTGATTAATTTGAAACTTGATTTTGAGGAAAACCAACGGTTTGTTCATAACGGGTCGAACCGAGGTCATTAACTTGGACTCGGCAGACAACTCGGTTAATCAAGGTCATTAACTTGGACTTGGTCAACTGTGTGGATTATTAAAACTGGTAAAATCTAAAAAGTTCAGGGTCTAAATTGAAAATTTTGAAAAATTAGGGTTTGAAGTTGATCAAGTTCGCCCGGACTTGTAATCAAGATCGATCGAACTTGTGTTTGCTCATAATGATTTATCAGTCAACAAGTTCGCCCAGACATGTGTTTGATCTTAACTGATTGGATTTATAAGTTCGCCCGAACTTGAGGACTATATATAGTAAACAAGTTCGACCGAACTTCATTATCAGGCATTATAACCAGAGCGAACTTGATAGGCGATTTGCACGAATTGTGAAATTGGCATCCATACATCGAATTGCTGCCCGAATTGAAAGTGATTAGTGGTGATTTACACATTACTCGTCATGGCTATGTGAGAATTTGTGATTTGGACCGTAAATTGAATGAATTTGAACATATTAGATCTGAGCTTGACTGATAGACATGTTTTGGACGATTATGAACAAATTAAACATTAAATCTTCTTAAACAAACTAAAACGAACAAAAAATTGTCTTTAATTCGATCAGAAGGTCATGACTATGATATGTGCAGGTTTGGTTAGGACGATGACAAGTTCGCCCGAACTTGTCAATAGGTTTTTCGAACCAAGTTCGGCCGAACTTGTCCTCTGGTTATAAAATGATATAAAAACCATAAGTTCGCCCGAACTTACAATCAAATGTGTAAAAATGATTTCCTTAACAAGTTCACCCAAACTTTGGTAGAAAATGTTTAAAACTGTTAGGCAAGTTTGCCCGGACTTGATGCTTGTTATGGTGAATTTGTTTAAACAAGTCCGCCTGGACTTGTAGTTAAAAATGTCAAATTGTACAATCAAGTTCGACCGAACTTGATAGAAATTTGTGAAAAATTGTAAAATTTTGACTATGTTCGTCTCGATCTTCATGTTTGAAGAATATTCAGCTCTCGTTCAATAAATTTCACAACACATGCATCACGCTAGACAAATCTATCTGTCCATCTCTTGGAGCATTTGATGATATTCTCCGTTTATGGAGCGGGTTCCGATACATAAGGCAATTACAGAAAAGACAGTGGTCTACAGGTCGCATGTTTACAGATTTTGGAGTTCTGCGGCGATGAATGATGACGATACAGCGATTACGTCAATGGTTCGTGTTGGAGAAGAAGATAAAGAGATTTCTGTTACTGAAGTTGATATTCGAAAGGTTTTGAACTTTAACGACAACAAAGATGATCCTATGATGCTCGATGAGAGAATGGTTAGAGGGTGTTTTTGCCGAATGGGATAGAAGGGGCATGCGAATGAGTCTACTTTGAAGAAAGGATCAATCCCTAATCCATAAAATTTTCTTACGCATGCAATCATACACGCATTTAGCCATCGAAAGGCCGGATTAGACGATGTGCAAGATTATATGGTCTGCATGGCTACGTCACTTATTCTCAACAAGAAATTCAACTATTCGAAGCTGGTTTTTACGCATATGAAGAACAATATGGGATCGAACAGATTGGTGATGTATCCAAGGTTTGTACAAATGTTGATAGATGACAAGTTCAAGAAGATAGCAAAAGATCCCAACGACACCTTATATCTTAGTTATCTGGATGATACAGCCGTCAAGAAGCTGATTACATTCAAGAAACAATCTTCAGCGCCTATCGCAAAACCTTTATTTGGTGCAATTGCTTCTGAAAACTATGTCGCGCCACCAGAATATAAGTGGAGGAAAGATGAAAGCGGTGATGAAAATGAAAGAAATGCTGAAATAGAATGGCTATCTACTTTCAAAGAGAAGCGAAGTGATTATGGCTATCTACTTTCAAAGAGAAGCGAAGTGATTATGGCTATCTACTTTCAAAGAGAAGCGAAGTGATTGGTTCCTCAAGAAAGTCGTAGTTCAAGAGAAAAAGAAATCATCGCGAAAGCCGAAAAAAGTCGATACTATGTTGATTGATGAGGAAGAGCCTGAGAATGTTCAACATGAAGTTGTATCAAGTGCAGCAGTTGTTATAGAAAGTCAAGAAGTAGAGAAGACAACGCAAGAAGATGATATGATCTCTGCGACATTAGATAATGAAGAAAATAGTGATGATTCATTAGAAAAGGCCACTAAAAAGTCCATTGCTGAGAAAGAGGCCGAGAAAGTTAAAAAGACTGATGCTGATTACGAGCCAGAACAAGAAAAAGATTCAGATGAGGAGAGACCGAAAAAGAAAGCTAAAAGGGTCAAGTCTTTTGCAACGGCTACAACAACGAAGACTACAGGGTCTCCAAAGACAAAAGGCAAGAAAAGTCAGAAAGCAAAGAGCAGACGTTATATTGGAAAGCTGATAAGCACAAAAGTTACATAAGAACCTTCTGCTGCACAACAAACAGGAGTTACACAAGAACCTCCTGCGACTGCTACAATTCAAACATCTGGAGCTCAAGAAACTTTAGTACAGACTGGAGTTACACAAGAACCTCCTGAGTCTGAATTGCTCGAAATTCCAGTGATACAATCTCAAGATCCTCCAACTGCTGCTCAACCTGAAAGCTCGAACTCCGAAAACATCTACACCAAAGAGTACGCCGAAATCTACACCAAAGATGACTCCTAAATCGAAGTTATTTGGAGATATTCCGAACGAGCCAATGGATATTCAGGATTTAAATGATTTCTTTCCGGAATCGAATGTTGATGAACTTGAAAAACGTGTCAAAATTCTTGAAGATAAAGTTGCAAAGAACGAGACAGAGAAAGATGAGTTAGAAAAGTTGGTGAAATAGAGCGAGGTGGAGAAAGAAATTTTGAATGGAAAAGTAAAATTCTTGGAAGGCGATAGAGGGTATCTAAAGGCCCTAATTGAAAGCTTACAAGACGCAAACGAACGATTAATAAAAGAAATAGCAGAATTACAATCGGAAAAGGAGTTGAATGATCGAAGATTCTCCAGACTGTAGAAAGTTTTGACTAATAGTTTGGGGATTGACTTTGATGCTGAATATGCACGTATAGATCTGCAGGAAGCCAAAGAGAAAGCAAAAAAAGAAATGGCTGAACAGGGGAAGGGTAAGAACGTGATTGAAAGTATGCCCGAGATTACTGAGCCGATAGCTGAGTCTGCGAAAGCTTCTGAGTCTACTATTGTTCCAGAAACAGAAACAGAAAAGAAAGATGATGAAGAAGCTGAAGATAAAGACGATGATGATGATAATGCAGATGATACTAAAGACGACTCTGACAACGATGATGGTAATAATGATGATGATCAAGGAGGAGTCGGTCTAAAAGTTGTTGATGCTAAAGTGAATGAAGAGTTTGATTTTACGTCGTTGCTGAATGATGAATCGAATAGAATGGATGATCAAACTCAAGGGGAGCAAACACGGGATGCAGAACAGAAAGAGGATGTTGATATGACAAATGCTATTTCTTCTGCTATGCCTATTATTGCGGTTCCTACAAAGCCATTAATTCTGATGCTCGAACATAATGTTGAGGAAGGCGAATATGTGCATAACTACTCAAAAGAAGATTTAGTGAAGCTGATTGATGTTGGTGCTGAATCATTTGATTTTGATTTTGAAGAACAAGTTCTGAATGTGAATATGTTTAAGCCGAATGAGTATCATTACAAACGGATATGAAGCTGATGATTACAACAAGGTTATTGTTGAGGATTGGTCTTCGGATGATGAGAAAGATGAAGCTGAGAAGTACGTTGGTCCGAACACTGATAGTTTTCTACTTTTGAGGAAATGTACGAGCAGCTAAATGAAGATATGTTGAAAGAAAAGATCGAAGAGTCTGTACGAGAAGGCAAAATCCCTAAACATATGTCAAAGGAAAAGATTGCGCGAGCAAAGAAATACTGGTTTAATGAGATGCCAAGAGAAAGAAAGTTTCGAAGACCACTAGCATTCTTTACCAGAGATAAAGACATGTCGTTGGGAGATATACTTAGCTGGGGATGGTTTAAAGAGTTAAATGTTTACGCCATTAAACGTGAGTTTGGAGTTCAATACTTCAAATACTTGGCAGATTTCAAGACACTTCCATATTGGGATGTTGAGGAGTTGGTATAGACACGTAATGTCACATATCATATGAAGTTTATTGATCAGTTGCTGTGGAAAATGATCAAATTCAAAGCAACGAAAGGTTTTAGATACTGGAAGCCTTTTATTCCAAAACGTCGAATCAAAACAGATAAGAAGACTGGTATAAAAGACATAACATTGATAATGAAACATTTACAAGAGATGAGGAACATGCCCTTAATGCCTATCGAATAGAATTTCTATCCTCTGTTTAAGTGGTGGCAGATTGATCCTAATACTCGTGAAGCAGTGACTGTTCTAAAGTTTGAAGATCATTTGGATATCACTCGGGAAAGGGTTGAAATGTTTGGAATAGAAGGTTTGAGAGGGCTGTGGATAAAGATTAGAATATTAGACCCAATGTAGCTAGTGACTGCTCAAAAGAGGATATTAAATGTCTATTCTTCAGCAAGATATGTTACGAAGAACGTGAAAAGGAACACGTGATGCAATATCAGAGGGTTGTGAACGTCTGCTATGCGCATGAAGTTAACTTTGGTAGAATGTGGGAATCGAGTTGGAGAGAGATTGAACGCGAAGAATTTCTAAAGGAAGAAAGGCGTCGGGAACAGTTTCTTGAAAGAACAAAGGAGGCAAGACACAGACGTTTCCAATTCATGACAAAAGTGCCGCCGACAGATCAAACGCCGATTCCGTCGCAAGAAAGAAGAAAGAAGCCGATAAAGAACTTCTTTGGAAGAGTCGGACAGAAGTAGAGCTTTAAAGACTGATTAAGACGAAGACGATATCCAAGGGGGAGTATGTTAGTACATAATATCTATGTCTTAGTCTTGGATCGAGTCTGTTTGTTTTGGGCTAGATTATGTCAGAAATAGTGATATTTATGTAAATGGTAGATCAAGTTCGCCTGGATTAGTAGTGTTGGAACAAGTTCGGCCGAACTTGTTCAAGACAAGTTCGCCCGAACTTGTTTTTCCCCAAGCGAACTTGAACTACTATATATAGGTGCCTTGATGTTTTCATTTTTAACTTTTGCAACTTTGTCACTCTGATGGCAAAGCTCTGCTCAATCAGGATTCAACATGTATTGAACTATTATGATCAATAAAACAACATTTAAACATTAAATCTTGCATATTCGGTTAAACTTGTCATATAATTTCCGCTTGTATGGACAATAGATACAATTTAGGTTCCTGAGCTTAACGTGGAGCGATCTAACAACATGTTCTTTTAATCACGTCCCATTACTGGGCTCATAATTCCTTTGTTTTAACGCTCCCATTACCCGGTTTGCGTTTACATTTTATATTCAATCATTATACTTCATTTGACTTGTTTGACTTGTTCATGTGAAATTTATCACTTATGAACAACCATACATTACTCCTTGTTTAACGCGTTTGACTTGTCCGTGTGAAATCCATCACCTATGAACAATCGAACTTTATTCTTTATTTAACCTGTTTGACTTGCTCGTGTGAAAGCTATCACTTATGAACAATCAAACTTTATTCCTTATTTGACCCGGATTGACTTGTTCGCGTGAAATCCATCACCTATGAACTGTCACACCCCGACCCGCAGCAGATGTGGCACAAGGTGTGATATGATTGTTTTATAGCTTTTGACATTTATTTAAAGTTTGAATATTTATTATCGTCAATATTAATTTTTCTCACATACCAAATAATTGTTTTAAATAAAACCATACAATATTCAAAATATAAAAGATACCAGAAGTCTTGTTTTAACAATTATTGGTTTTTACCCTTTTTATCTCAAAACATATAAAATGTTTTCCTTTTTATAAAACTATTGTGCAATCACATTTGAAAACATTTGGTGTACACAATGGTACTTTTGTTTAATAAACAACTTGGGATAAATTATATTCATGTTATAAGTTTTACATGCTAATAATACATTTAGAGCCCGGAAACTATGTCGGGAACATGATTAGTTGATACACGACTTTAATACCTTTAATAGGTACACCCCTAATGGGTTATAATTTATTTTAGCATCTGTCGGGTGTATGCCTACACCCCGTGCTTAGGTCGTGGCCATTTACAATTAAATGAGCTGTGGATATTCAAGACATGGTCATTTTAACCCCAAATGTTTAATATTAAGTAATACGAATTAAAATGGATTATTTAAATTTCCAACTCATTGGTCTTTGATCCCATATCCAACCATGCGGTATTATTATACCGTATCCCAAGCCCGTATAAGGGAAAATAAGTTAAAAGTATTTACCTGGCTTGCAAAATCTTTAATAAATAAGAAAATAAGCAAAGCACAGCCGTAATCAATTAACTAGCTTGGTGACAATCTACCGGAAGCCTCTAGTCTGGAATGGATTGTATTATTAACCAATTAGTTAGCTAGCGGGTCTTTATTTAGTCATTTGACTTAGACCGGCTAACTTAAAATAAAGATAACGGTACGAAATCGCTAGATTAAGCGATGACCGGAAAGCATGTATTTTGGACCCGACAAGTACTAGGACTTGTATAATATAGGTTTCCATTTTACATTTTAGAATTTGAGAATAATTTGATAAGGTTAGACCCGTTTCGGTTAAATTACGTAAACTAATCACGTAGGCTTATCCGTATGCATATAAGCGAAACTGGGTGACCGGATGAGTCATATACAAGTTCCATATGCCATTATATTTAAAATATGTTAAAATATCACTAAGATATCATTTATTCAGCCCGTTATGGTTATAAACTCAATTTATGCCTCAAAAGGGCAATTTCGTCATTTTACAACATAATAAATGGGTTTATATGTAAACTGATGTAGTAGTGATAACCATTCTGTAAAAAGACTTATTTTATGATGCTATATTAGTAGGATATAAATTATATGTGTGGTTTATAGTTTAAGACCAAACTATGCCCCGAAAAGGGCATTTTGGTAATTTCACATATAATTTGATAACTTATTTAGAAGTTTGAGTTTGGGTCATGTACCTATTCTTAATGATTTTGAAAAATATGTTTTGAAATCAGTAGGTATCAAACCTTAACGCTCTAATATGGTTTTAAACCATATGTAACGCCCCGCTTTTTCGCATCCTTATTTTAGAAAATAAATATTTTGTATCATAATTCGAGGCGTTAAAACATAATAAAAATATATGTATATATATATATATATATCGTTATTCGTGTAACACCTCGTATCTTCGTATTTCTATTTTAAAATGTCCGTATTCGTATTCTAATTTTAGAAACCTTACATTCGTATTTTACTTTTTCAATCTCACAATTCGAGGCGTGAATCATAATAAAATTCATAGCTTATACATTTTTTTTTATTCACACAACCGATCATTTAAATACGTATTTATACGTAAGTCGACACAATTATACGTATAAATACTTATACGCGCATCCTCAATACTTGAATTATACTTTTATAATTTTTATATACTCAATTACATAATATACACTCAAGAAATACCAAGAAATATACCAATCATCTTTTCCGCTTCATCAATCCTCTTTCACCTTCTTTAACCAATCATATTTCACATTTTTCCACCTCCTTTCTCCACCAATCATCTTTTCAATCCTCTTCCACCTTTTTTAACTAATCATATTCACCCTTTTCCACCTCTTTTCTCCACCAATCATTTTTCAATCCTCTTCCACCTTTTTTAACCAATCATATTTCACCCTTTTCCACCTTCTCTGCTTATAAATACCAACCTCCTTCTACCATTTTCTTCACATCATTCTTCCATCCATCTCTCTAATTCTCTCAATCTCTCTAAATCAAGAATTCTAAGAATTCTAAAAGGACACTAAGTGTTCCGACCATTCTTCTCTCAACCTCACTACTTCTCTCAAATCTTCTAAGCAAGGAAGAGAACTCTAAGAGTTCTAAAAAAAACACTAAGTGTTTCAAAGGAAGCTTTGAAGCTCCAACCTCCAACTCTTTACAGAATCACCAAAGGAAACTTTGCAAAACTGTGAGCGTACTCGACCCTTTTAACGCTTTAACACATTTTTTGGTGCAACATGTATACAAAATCCACTTTACGCAATTGATTATAATTAAATACTCAAACCACCGAATACGTTCATTGTTATGCTTAGGTTGTTTATGCTTGTTAGTTTCAACTAGTAATCTCATGATATTGTTATGCTTAGATTGTTATGCATGCTAGTTAAGGATTTTAATTATATACTATTTGGTATGCGTAAGTTGTTTATGTATGCTCGTTCATCTTAAATATAAAATGCCATGTTGATTTGAGACAAACTTTTATACGTATACTTATATTCAAACTTGTATGCTCGCCAGTACTTTTGTACTGATCCATGCTTTTATTACATGTTGCAGGATTGTGATAGATGAAACTAGTAGGATTGCCTAGAAACGCATTTAAATTTTAATGTTTGTTGTATTGTAATTTATTTTCAATCCTGTTGTATCTCGATTCCAGTTCTTGTACAAAAATCATTTTAATGAAATGAAATTATTTATTTGAATACTTATTATACATTCTTCATTTTAAACTTGTGGTGTTCCTAGTTCAAGCAATGTAAAAATAAATTATTAAATACTTGTCATAATTAGTGTTATGAAGTCTGCAATCTTGTTTTCGTCTCATCCCGATGTTTCCGCCATCGGTTGGGGTGTGACGCCGAAACGACGATTAAGTCGCTAAATGACGATTTAAATGGTATTTAGGTGAAACTATTGTTGTGATCAGATTTGTATAGTCAAAATATGTTAATATATATATTATATCAATAAATATAAGGTTTGGTTCCATTACAATGCTTAAAAATCCATTTGAAGTGCCGAAAGGGCAATATCGTCATTTAAGAACATAATATGCAAACTAGAGTTTAAACTCAGTTTGCAATATGAATAAGTATCCCAAATAATCCCAATAATGATATCATATCAGTAGGTAATGAGTTTTGATGTCAAAATCATGTTTAAACTATTTTATATGCCAAAAGGGTGATTTGGTCACTTTAAACACGTTTATGTGTTAAATAATCAAAACTTGGTTTATGACCAGATTATTAACTTCAAAATAAGTTTATTAGCTTAACCAATCAGACTACAACTCTTTTATATGCTTGTTCATAGTTTAAACCTTATTTTTATACATTAGGGGCCTTTTTGCAAATATTGGCATATTTAACGGATACTTGTGTAAAAACTCGGATTACAACATGACTATGTCCTATAACTCCAAAGGGTTATAGTATAGTATAACATGGTCATAATGCAACTTAGGAACAATAGCTAAGGTTGCTAAATCGGGCCAGAACTGAAAGTCAAAGCAAAAGTCAACTTTTGCGACTTTCGGTTGCGAATCGACCTTAGACCTAGAATTTGACGAGCCGAACATGTTCCCACATGTTCTTATAATTATTACCATGTTATTAGAGTGTCAAAACAGATTTTATAAAACCTACATTACTAGTTATGATTTTATTTCAAAACTGACCCGTTAGACTTTTTATTAACATAACTTTGACTAGTCAATTGACCAAGCAAACGTGGTAATCAGAAGGTCCCCTCTTGAGGGATTAACACCTACCTTATTGCGATCACGTAGCCATGTTCGTTACGAACATTGGCTGGACCATGATGGTCTTAGCTCAAAGTCAAAGTGTTTTTACGTCAATGCTTTGACTTTGGCTTAAAGCCTATCAAAACTGAAAAAGGAAGGCTAAGAACACTTACACAAGGTCCCTAGCACGAAAATGACTTGATTAGGAAGCTCCTTTAGATCAGGAACCTCAAGAGAGCAAGATAGAGATGAAATTGAGAATGAGCAAGTGCTAAGCTCACTCAAGGGTGCTATTTATAGCAAGGGATGGAGCATGAGGCCATGACAAGTGTCCAGGGATGTTGTGAGAGGCCAACAAGTGTTTTGGACGTGTCAAGGGCTCCTCAAAGGGTGGCATTCGCGAGTAGGTGGCAGGGCAGCAAGCTGCCAAACAATCTGCCTCTGGCAGTCCCTTACAGACCGTAAGGGCAGAGCCTTGCGGTCCGTAAGGACCATAGGCGCCCACAGATTTGAATTGGTTACCGACCGTAACCATATATTGTTGCGGTCCATAACCGCCTTACTGAAACACAAATTTTGATTGCCTTACGGTCCATAACCAATGATGGTTACGGTCCGCAAGGACCTTCCAGAAGATGAATTTTGGCATTTTTATAGCTTTGGCCCTCCGACTTTTTCCGATGCTCGTTCAGAGGTTATTAAAATAACATAACGGCATTTTTATTCCCTCTCGGCTACACGTGGCAGTCAAGAATTAACGGAACACATGTCGGAATTTTATTTGACGAAATTTCCGAGGTGTTACATTCGTGGCTTACAACATTTAGTCACGACACAACAACTTGTTGTTTCAAATCATGGTTTTACATGACTTTACTACATTTGAACCATTTCGTGGTTTACACCATTTGGATACTAACAATTTCCATTTCTCATGATTAATCCAATAAATAGAATTCATTAATCGTGTTATTATCCTAAGAGTGTAAGTATAACTTACCTTGCATCTGGTTACTTCATGTTTGAACTTGTATCATTTGACCTGTTCCTCTCCAAGCTCCCATCTAGCTTGTCAGAAGTCAAACTTCACATAACACCATAAGATTTGTTAGTTTAGTCATTATATAAATGACTACAACATCTCATGGTTTCACACATACCAATTCATCAAAGCATGCTATAAATATATTCAACAACTAGTTTTTGTACCGTAAATCACATTTAACTAACCGTTTGACCCATTAGCGAAGTTTCTTATACAAACTAGTTAGTAAGTGATTTTAAACACTTTAAGCATGTTGCATAAGGTGCAATTTATTCCCAACAATCATTACTTCATGCCCAAGGCAAGCATACACAATCATATGCCTTTTCTTAATTAATAATAACATTATTAATATGCAAAGATTTTCTACTTAGCTGCTGTAATTGACCATTTTGACCCATTTAAAATCCAAACTAGTTCAACTTGTTCAAAGATGGATTGTAGATGGTTCAACTAGCTTTCTAACCCAAAAAGAATCACCTTAAACGGAGGTGTCTATGATTTTATATGATTTTTACAAAATCAGCACAATAACATATTTTTGCCCAATCAGCATGCTGTCCAAACGAATTTACTAACTTTATATGTTGTTTTGACCCACTAAACCTCATAATCAGCCTATCATGTCCATATATGAAGTGTTGTATGCTTAACGACCTTTTTAACGATATAAGGCTCGTCGTCTAACTCCTAATAACGAGTGGGATGCGGCCTTTGCAAAATGACTTTTTAAAGCTTTCATGTAGGCATTTTATCCAACACTTGGTGGGCAATGTTCTTAAGCTAACGAATTAGCTAATTTTATCATACAATTCACCATGAATCTTTCGTTCAACAAGTTCACATACTTCTCAACATCAAGTTAGCATAAACTTTAAATTATCATGACTAATTTATCAACTTATCATATAAGAATTTGGATATTTCATCACAATGTCCCATCTCATCATATCATTAGGTATTCATCCGAACACTTAATTCAGTCAAGTTATTCATACAAACTAATAGCCAAAATGATTGTAACACTATTATAACATCAATTTCATCATATCATCAAAACCCACTTGATGACATATATGAACACATACTTGAATCTCTTAATTGTTGATGTATTTCACACACACTAGATTAAATGATGATCAACATATATTCATCATCAATTTCATCATACTATCAAAACATAAAAATCAAGATCACTACCAAACAACGAATTTCAACATACCTTATGATCTCCTAGCTTGGGTGATCACTATTTTTGTTCATGCATCAATTTTAGGCTCGATTTCCCTTTCAATTTGAAGAAATCATGAACTTAGGTCGTGGGAAGCTTTCCTCCTTTTCTTCCCTGGCTTTGGTCGACCAGAACACACACTTAGTGTTTGTTTTTGGTGTTGTTTTCATTATTAACTTGATAGTTTAGGCATTGACAACTATAGTCCCCCAAGGTTAGTTCATGCCTATTTTAATTTATAACTTGATGTTTTCAGTTAACCCAAGTCTTGTTACTAATTAGGTTTGTTTTCTTTTGGTATTATAAAATAATACATATACATGTATATACTTACATATATACATATTTGTATAATTTAATATTTTTGGGGTGTTACACCGACCCCCTAACTTTCGCTCAGTAGTGTACGGTATGTAGTTTTCGTATGGTAATTTTTATGTATATACGTTTTAGACCTCCGATTTTGTAATTTTTTTAGGTATAATTTTAGGTCCGCTTACTTCCGACCCCCGGTCGGAAATCTCAAGCTTCGCCACTGATGGTCAGTATTGTGAAATAGGATGGATTTAAGTTTACATTTATTGAAACTTAATTTTTGATTTAATATATTAACGGTCTAGATAACGTTTCGTTTCTACTAAAAATTAATTTTGAGAATCACCTACTGTTAGTACGTCTATTTTCCTTTATCCCTTACAAATATGATGTTAGATAAAGTTTTGTGTATGTTGTTATTGTGAGGTAAGTAGTCAAACATAAATATGCATGTTATCAAATTTCTGTTGAGTGTTTGTTTTAGCAATATAGTATAACGTTTTTCTTATTCGGAATATACCGTTGCGATGTTCTTATATTTATCTTCGATTAGATAAAAGTTTTATTTTTTGGTAATGTAATATAATGTTTTATAAAATTCCGAATATATCGTTGCGTGCACTTCTCTTTATTGTAATTCGATGAAATTTCTATTCTAACGGGTCAAATATAATTGACTTTTTTGGTTCTTTACCATGATGATCCGAACAACACTGAAATCAATTTTAATATTCGTTTTTATAGCTTTTGGTCGACGTAAAACCCATGTCAATTGCTATACCAAGTGCTATTACTGTAATCGAACCGATACTGAACGAACGCTCGCCACAAAGTGCGGAAGAAATCCCACTAGTTAGTTTTAATTAGGGGTCTCAATTGTGTGAAATTAAGCGTAAACAACAAATTATAATACTAAAATCCTGTATTTTTCCAAAAATATCCAACTACATTACAAGATATATAAAACTTATATTTAGTCTCACATATACTATTAAAGTTTGTGTAGTTTGTGCGTAATTAGTTATGTATGATGTGTAATTTGTAAAACAATTACATAGTTATACCCTTCACCAGACCATTTTATGTGCTATAATATTTTCCCCTCAATATTATGAAACATTAGTTTTAATTATGGGTATCAGTCGTGTGAAAACTTAACAACATATTACAATGCTAAAATCCTGTACTTTTCCAAAAATGATCTAACTACACTACAAGATATATAAACTTATATTTAGTCTCACATGTCTTTAGTTATTTTGTTAACGAGCAAACTTCCATTTTGCTCCCTGTGGTTTGTTAGTTTTGACGATTTTGCCCCAGTCGTTTAAAAAGTGTCATTTTCCTTCAATAGTTTATTATGTTATTTCCATTTTGCTCCCCGGCTTTAACTCCATTCAAAAGATCCTTTAACTAGAAGAGTATTTTGGTAATTTAATAGATAACAATAGGGGCATTTGAGTCTTTTCACCTAAATAAACATTAAACTTGTTTATTTTACAAACTCTCTCACTCACACACTAACCACCACTAGCTACCGCTACCTGCCACCAAATCAACCATCACCTATCGTAATACTCTAGAACAGCCATAAACTAAAAACATTAGCCACCACCGTCACTTGCCACCACATCAGCCACCACCACATCAACCATAAACTATATTAGAAACAAAATCAGAATCTAGATACAAAGATTTGAACCAATAAGTTGTGTTTTTTTTATACCTCATATGAAGCTGCTGTGGTGCAAGAAATTGGATTGTAATGGTGGTCAATAAGGTTGGGAGTGACTAGGTTGCAGTTGAACTCGACTTTATATTCTTGTATGAAATGAAGACGATGAAAAAATAACTTTGATTTTAGAACTTATAATGGCACTCGACCAAGGCTCGTTGACATTCGAACTTATAAGAAAGCACAATGGATCTCTCGATAATATGAAGTCTGGAGCATATGAAGAACCAAACGATATGAAGCAAACACCGTTCATAACCCGTATAATTAATCGGATTTTTTTAAAAGTTTATCTGGGATAATCATGTTAACCCGCTAAATCTTTTCTAAAACAATTTCCTAACTCAAATACCAATTTCAGGTTCAGGTTAATTCTTAAACGAGTTCGGGCTAACCGAGTTCTAGGTTCTGCGCGAGTCATCTAGCTTCAACCATGGCATAGCAGTAAGCAGTAAGTTGGCCTAGTCTCTCGCCCAGCCTTCGCCTTCTTCAGTGGCCAAGTTGAAGCGTTCAACGGTTCTTCGGCCTACCACCTTGTTCAAGGTTGAGCTTGTTTCATTGAAGCTAATGCTATGCTGCCCTTCCTTTGTTCAAGAGAAAAGGTGGACTAAGTCAATTTTGACTCTCTTTTAAGGTCGAGACTATCTAAAAATCAATATGGTCTGGCTAGTTCTCACTTTCGAGCTCCAATTCCTTACTTTCTTTCCCACCTTAGAACTCCAATCCCCTATTTCAGGGACATCTGTGTTAGGTAGGCCCAGGGATCACTGATTAGTCGAATGAGCCGGGTACATATAACACCCCTGTTAAGTTACTTTAGCGGAAAATGAAAACCTTTGATTCATAAAAGAAAACCTATTGGGTAGAATTTCATTCCTAAATCATAGTACCATTTTTTAAACTTAATATAAACCAAAATCTTTATATTTATCCACCCAGTAGTAAGTTCCACCCCAAAGTCGAGAACTTTGCAAATCCATGTCAACCAACCGCACACCATTTCACACATTCCCACCAACAATATCCTAATCAGAATTTAAAAAAAAATTCCCTCCAAATTTCACCAATAAGAACCACACCACAATCAATCTTTACCATCATCCATATTTCAAACCCAATGCAATCTCATCCCAATCCTCTGTTTAAAAATGTCTGGTCGTGGTAAGGGCGGAAAGGGTCTGGGAAAAGGCGGAGCAAAGCGACACCTAAAAAGTTCTCCGGGACAACATTCAAGGAAGGCCAGACGAGGCGAGTGAAGAGAATCAGTGGACTTATATACGAAGAAACCCGAGGCGTGTTGAAGATATTCTTGGAGAATGTGATTCGTGATGCGGTTACGTAAACCGAGCATGCTAGAAGGAAAACTGTGACTGCTATGGATGTTATGTATGCGTTGAAGAGGTAGGGAAGGACTTTGTATGGATTTGGAGGCTGTTGTTACAACAGATATGAGACCAAGGATAGTGGATGGACTGGTTAGGCTAAAAGGCTTGGAGGGTTTCAGTTAGCCTAACGCAGGTCATGGGGTCCTCCCACGTTTGTAGCACGTGGGGTGGATCACTTGTTTATTGATCGCTTTTGATTCCAGCTCGAAGGGAATTCGAGCAGTAATCAAGTTGTTGGCCAAGCAATGTAATTTGAATTGAAGAAGAGAAGCAAGCAAGGAGCTTGTTCTCGAGAGAGAAGAGAATATCAAAGAGTGTAGTGTTTACTCAACTGATATGGGGATGTCCATGCAAGTAATCAGAGCTGGTTCTTATAAGTGAGATATATTCTATAAGAGGAAGCTCGTAACCTGTGATCCGAGGCTACAGTGGGGGAATTACCCGTTTAAGGGTTGAAGGCTTGTGACCTACGGGTAAAAGCATGTTCTCTGTGCACATGTCTCCTTTTTCGGCTGTGAGGGAGTTGGTCAAGTAATCAGGTGAGTTGACTGGTTACTGTTCACATGCTTTTTGTTGTTCACCTGTGCTCGCGGGTTATGAACCCTTTAACCTTTTATCCTTTCAAGCCTTAAGGTGTTTTAGTCATTTTATTTGGTCTTGGGCTACCCCCGTCATCAGCCCCCCAAGTCAGAGGTTTTTGGGAAGTAAGCTCAAAGACTTCTGACTTTTCCACATTATTTTTATTGCTTGAAGGCTTGAAGGCTTAAAAGGTTCAGAGCAGTTGAGGATTTTGAATTTTGAACTGTTTGACAAGACAGTTGACGCGACAAGGAGCAGTTTTTGCAGGGAGCGGTTCCCGATTAACTGTTGTGCTATTATTGCGCCCCTTCCTCTTTTTATTCATTTTTCTCATTTAAGATAGGCATCAAAATCTTTTTTCATTCCAGTTTCATTCCATATCTTCCTCCTACCAGGTTAGTTCTTACCCTGTTTTTTATTTTCTTTGAAAATTATGGGTGCTCGTTAGGACTTGGCCGTGAGTTTTTCTCGGTTAACCCAAGAGGAAGTTGAGTCATTTTGTCTTGAATGGGGTATAGGTTTAGAGTTTAAACCAACTGCTCCGGTGATGGATGTTTCAATCGATCGGTGCCCGGCCGGTTCGATTGCTCTATATTGTCACCATTTCGAGTTTTCCAATCTTCGCCATCCTTTTTTGACATTTGTATTGAATGGTTTAGAGTATTGGCGTGTTTCTTTTGGCCAAATGCACCTGCAAGGTTTGGCTAGGGTTTTACATTTCGAGGTTTTTTGTCGAGCGTGTGGTTATGATCCAACTTTGTTGTCGTTTCGCCACTTCTTTCGCTTACCGAATGTAACAACTCTCCAAACCACCCCGAAATTAGCCGAAACGTAAAACCGGACACGCAAATCGAGACGCGGCATGCAAAACGAGATAGGTCCACCTGGACAGTCCAGGCACCACGCGCCAGAGACACCCGTCTCTGTCGCGACGCGCGAGAGGTGTTAGGTGACGTGTCACCATTTCGCGCCATCTGGCAACCCTACACTAGTGACTAGGCTGACCTAGCCTAGCTAGGCACCTAAGGCGCCACGCGAGAGGTAACCCAGATCCCCGCGCGACGCGCAGGGGAGGTCAAATTCAGGTATAAATAGAGCAGTCTGGGAGGAAGTCCAGTGCTCACATTTGATCGAAATTCTCTGATCGTACTCTCTCGTATCCCCACTTTTCTGATAAACACCCCCTAAACCCCTAAACCTGTGAACAGCTGCCCGCTGTAAGTAACTTAACCCCCGATCACTAATTCACTATCCTACCTAATCGATCTAGAATCGCCAACGCATGTCTAGGCTCTGCCCGACTACGTTCGTTGGAGTTCTGTCGAGTGCTGTATGGACACCCTACCCAATCGATCTAGAATCGCCAACGCATGTCTAGGCTCTGCCCGACTACGTTCGTTGGAGTTATGTCGAGTGTTGTATGGTTAAAGTGACTTGGGTTAACTTACTAACACATGTGCATTGTATGTTTTAATAGAAATACCAGGAAGTAATCAAGAACTATCACCAGGAACTCTCTAGGAATACTTAAGTGTTCAAGGCGAGTACATTCTCTTTTTGTAAACCTTTTTGTGAGTCAAAATATTTTAATTATGCTTAACAGTGATTGAGTATATGTATTCTACAATTATTGCCGGTATGTTGGGGTTTTGTATACATTGCTAGTCCAAAGTCACAGGAATGTGACAGGAACCGTTACTGTTGGGTAACAGGGCCCAAAGTAATATGACCCACAAGTCAGGATTGACAGTACTGATTGAGTAATTATGTAGATATAAACATTGTAAATGCGGATGCTCCTCAATAACTGTAAAGTATAATCACTTGTTTTGATAAAACTGAGATGGATTCGCCAGTATTTCTTGCTGATAAAATGTTTTTAAAACGCGTTTCAGGTAACTTAATGTGAAGCTAACAAAAGGCAGCTGGAAAGCACTGAAGGCTTAGAAAAGTGGCTATAAAAGTTAACTAAATAAAAAGGACTTTCTTTTTTCCATAAATTAGGGTTTATCCCTAAAAATATATATTGTAATGGAAACATGAGTTTTACCCCATTTGTTTAATATAAAAGTTTTGTGTCTTAAAACTCTGAGATTTATTTTCTAACGACGATCCTGATGTCATAATTCCGCTGCCAAATTAATAAACACCGGTACCACCAGCTCTGTGTCCCGCGGCCCCCGCTTTCGGGGTGGGGTCGGGGGCTGCGACAGAAGGTGGTATCAGAGCTATGCCACTGGTTTAAGCCATTTAGGTGTTCTTTTGAAATACCTAAATTTTAAACAAATATGTATATATTATTTGGTATTATTTTACTGACTTCTTTAGTTTATAGAATGAGTGATCAGGGTACTTCTGACGCTTATCGTCACCTACCTCATTCTCTGATGAATGAAGGAACATCCCAGCTAACCACAGACTACACCGCTGAGTCCGAAGATGCTTTTGTTTTCAAAGCCAAATCTGTAGAACCTTTTCCCCCTAAAAAGATAAATTGGTTTAGTAGAGCCAAAATAGAGAAAAGGAAAATATTGAGACAAGCTCAACAACGAGCCATAGCAGCTAGAACTAAGAGAAACACCCGAAACCCCGAAGTTAGACCCTTGTGGAAGGAAGAATTGGATAGGCAGCTAGCGACACATGTTTGGAAATGCAGAAGGGGAACCCAATTTCAATCAAGTAGCAAATTCAGAACCCCCGTTGCTTCCCTTATTTCCTAACCAACCCATAAACCTAGAGCAGAATCAGGAAAACCAATTTCCAATACCAGCCTTTGCCCCAATGATATACCTAGAATTCCAGCCCCAAACCCTGTAGATCCATGGTGGCTAATACCTGGGCAATTCAGAACCTGCTAGAAAACCCAATCCCATATGAAGAACTAGTTCCACCTTACCCTGAACCAGTGCCAGCCCCAATGCTACCCAGAGAACATGTGGAAGAACTCCGCCAACTTGGAGATGAATTGGTGGATGAAGGAAAACGAATTCGCCACATCGGAGAGAAGATCATCTGGAAGTATGACGAGCGAGAAATGCAGTTTTAAGGAAGCCATAGCTTAATGTATAATATATATGTGTGTGTATTTTGTAACGTAAAAAAAATAAAGTAATATCACTTATATAAATATATCGATGCATAGGCTAGTAATATTTGAATTTCAGTTATGCTTGTACTAGATGCATATGTATGAAAAGAATAAAAGTCGCAATGCTCGACGATTTTGGTTCACTGTGTTGGTATAATTATTATTTAATTTATTCTGTGATATTAATACCTGCTAAATGTTTATAATTCAGATGTCAGACGAAGTAAATCAGGAAACCCAGAATAACGATAATAACGGGAATCAAATGAATAAAAGTGCTATCGAACACATAGTGGCCCAAGGAATCATAGATGATATACCCTATATTATCGACACCATCAAAAAGGCAGGAAATAATGATTCCATAAATGGGAATAAACGTGTACCCCCTGAAGCTAATAACAACGTAAATGGAAATCCCGAACTGTTAATCCAAGCTCCAATTCCAAAAAGAAGAAGAACCATCTCATATGGTTGTTCTTATAAAGAATTCTTATCATGCAAACCGATAGAATTCTCAGGTAATGAAGGAGCTATTTCAGCCTTGCGCTGGATAGAAAAGACAGAAGCCGTCCTCAAGATAAGTAAATATGCAAATGAAGATAAAGTCATGTATGCTTCTAATCTTTTTAAAGATGCAGCTTTAGAGTGGTGGAATACCATTCTTCAGTCCAAAGGAAATGACAGAGTTTACAGTATGGAATGGAACAACTTTAAGGAAATAGTTGAAAGGAAATTCTACCCTCCTAATGAAAAGGAGTAGATTGCTGATAAATTCCTAAATCATAGAATGACTGGGGTAAATTGCAGGGAATATACTACCACATTCTTTGAATATGCAAGGATTGTACCAACCCTGGCCTCACCAGAACCAATATTAATCTCCCGTTACATCTGGGGATTAATCGATGAGAACAGACATGTAGTCAAGGCAGCTAGACCACAAACCATAGAAGAAGCAGTAGAGCTAGCAAATACTTTGACAGATGAACTGGTACGTACGCAAGAAGAAAACCAGAAAAGGAACCTAGCTCAAAAGATCACACAGGAACTACGTTATGGAAATTCTAACCGTGGGAAAGGAGCAAGTTCTTCTTCACCCCCGTGTAAGTACTGCAAAAGGAGACATTAAGAAAATGCTCTACATACTGCAATTTTTGCAAATTTCCAGGGCATAAGGAAAAAGACTGCAGAAAGAAAGTTAGCAATGGGCTATGCTACCATTGCGGGGAAGCCGATCATATTAGAACTAACTGCCCGAAACTAGCTCTAGCGGCAAACAACAAAGCAAGGACGACGGAAGGACCCAAGAAGACTGCCAGAGGGTTCGTGCTGACCGCTGAAGAAGCAAAGATGATTCCGGATGTGATTGCCGGTACGTTTTTAGTTAATGATGTTTATGCAAACGTATTGTTTGACTCTGGTGCAAACCAAAGTTTCATTAATACTTCCTTTTGCAATTTTCTTAATCAACCATTAACTAAACTTCACCAAAACTGTCTGGTGGAGACGGCAAATGGATCTTCTATCCAAATAAGCAAAATCCTGCGAGGAGCAAAGATAGGAATTTTAAATCATAATTTTTCTGCTAACCTTTTCCCAATGGATCTTGCTGGATTTGATGTCGTGTTAGGAATGGATTGGTTGGTAGCCAATCAGGCACGAATAATATGTGATCAAAAGTCTGTAGAAGTAAATGTGCCATCTGGTGAAAGGATCACGATTAAAGGAGATAAGTCGACAAAATCAACAAAGTTCATCTCTGTTATGAAAACTGCAAGCTATGCACGGAAAGGAGGAATAGTGTATATGATTTCCGTAATCATTAACACTAAAGGAAAAGAATTAAAGGATATTCCTGTAATATCTAATTTCTCAGATGTCTTCCCGGAAGAGTTGCCTGGATTACTGCCAGATCGAGAGGTTGAATTTAGAATTCACCTAATACCAGGAACGACACCGATTGCCAAAGCACCCTATCGCCTAGCACCGACGGAGAAGCAGGAACTGAAGAAACAACTGGACGAATTACTAGAGAAAGGTTTCATACAACCCAGCTCATCGCCATGGGGAGCACCTTTGTTGTTTGTTAAGAAGAAAGACGGATCAATGCGTATGTGCATTGACTACCGAGAATTGAATAAGGTTACAATTAAAAATCGGTACCCACTACCAAGAATCGATGATCTGTTTGATCAACTCCAAGGAGCCCGATTCTTTTCTAAGATCGACTTACGCTCAGGATATCATCAGTTGAAAGTACAGGAAGAGGACATTCCTAAAACAGCTTTCCGAACAAGGAACGGTCTTTATGAATTTATTGTCATGCCATTTAGTTTAACCAATGCCCCAGCTGCATTTATGGACATGATGAACAGGATATGAAAACCATACCTGGATAAATTTGTAATTGTCTTTATAGATGATATTCTCATTTACTCTAAAAGTGAGGAAGATCACGCAGAGCATTTGCATATACTCCTAACATTGTTGAGGAAAGAAAAACTTTATGCAAAATTCTCAAAATGCGAATTCTGGTCACAAGAAGTGCAATTCCTTGAACATCTGGTGAATCACGAAGGAATTCATGTGGATCCCGCAAAGATCGAAGCGATTACCAAATGGAAGGTTCCAGAATCACCCACGGAAGTAAGAAGTTTTCTTGGATTGGCAGGATATTATAAACGTTTTATTCAAGATTTTTCTAGAATAGCCATCCCGTTAACCAAGCTAACTTGCAAATCGGTTAAGTTTGAATGGGGACCAAAGCAGGAAAAAGCATTCAGGATTTTGAAGCAAAAGTTAACCAACGCACCAATACTCGCTTTGCCAGAAGGAACTGAGGACTTTGTAGTTTATTGTGATGCGTCTAAGCTAGGTTATGGATGTGTGCTGATGCAACGTCAAAAGGTTATTGCTTATGCCTCTAGACAACTTAAGAAGCATGAAGAGAATTATACAACCCATGATCTAGAGTTAGGAGCAATAATTTTTGCCCTTAAGATTTGGAGACACTATCTTTACCGTAGTAAGTTTGTAGCATTCACAGATCATAAGAGTTTAAGATATGTCTTTGGACAAAAGGAATCCAAACATGAGACAGAGGCGATGGATGGAAATCCTTAGTGATTATGATTGCGATATCCAGTATCATGCAAGAAAAGCTAACGTAGTAGCTGATGCTTTAAGTCGAAAGTATCATGAGAAGCCAAAAAGAATACGCTTTCTTAGACTAAACCTGCGGATAGACTTAAATGAGCAAATTAAACAAACACAGGAAACAACAATCAAGGACGATGTTGAAGGATTAAAAGGAATGATTAAAGAATTAGAGAAAGGAACAGATGGAATTTAGAAATTCCATAAAAACAGAATGTGGATCCCTATCCAAGGAGATCTACGAAAGTGGATACTAGAGGAAGCCCATAAGACTAAGTATACAATGCATCCTGGAAGTGATAAGATGTATAAAGACTTGAGAAAAAATTTCTGGTGGATAGGAATGAAAAAGGATGTAGCAAGCTACATTGCCAAATGCCTAACATGTTCACAAGTTAAAGCTGAACATCAGAAACCTTCAGGCCTGTTGCAACAATTGGAAATACCTATTTGGAAATGGGAATTGATAACCTTGGACTTTGTTACCAAACTACCCAAGAAACGAAAAGGTAATGATACAATCTGGGTAATTGTAGATCGGTTAAACAAATCTGCTCATTTCTTACTGATGAAGGAAACATTCAGTATGGAACAGTTAGCTAAATTATATGTAAATGAAATAGTTTCATTGCATGGAATTCCTTTATCTATTGTATTTGACAGGAACAACCGTTTTACCTCTTTTTTGGACAAGTTTCCAAAAAGCAATGGGAACCAGACTAAATCTGAGTATGGCATATCATCCTCAAACACACGGTCAAAGGTGAAAGAACAATTCAAACAATGGAAGACATGCTTAGAGCTTGTGTAATTGATTTTGGAGGAAATTGGGATGAACATTTACCTTTGATAGAATTTTCCTACAACAATAGCTATCATACTAGCATCAAGGCTGCACCATTTAAAGCCCTCTACGGGCGGAAATGTTGAACTCCAGTATGCTGGGCAGAGATTGGAGAAAAGCGACTATCAGGTCCTGAAATTGTGCAAGAAACAACTGACAAGATCATTCAAGTCAAGGAAAGACTAAAAGCGGCTCAAGATCGCCAAAAGAATTATGCAGATATCAGACGTAAACCCTTGGAATTTCAAGTCGGAGATAAAGTGTTGTTAAAAGTCTCACCCTGGAAAGGAGTTGTAAGATTAGGCAAGAAAGGAAAACTAAGCCCAAGGTATGTTGGACCTTTTAAGATTGTCAAACGAATAGGCAAGTAGCCTATCAGCTACAATTGCCAGAGGAAATGGTAGGAATACATGATGTATTTCATATATGCAATCTCAAGAAATGTCTAGCAGACGAATCATTGGTGATACCTCTTCAAGATGTAGAGGTAAATGAGAAACTAAAGTTCGTTGAGAAACCCATTCAGATTGAAGATGGAAAGATCAAGAATCTCAAGCGCAAGAGATTAGTTCTGGTAAAAGTAAAATGGGATTCCAAGAGAGGACCAGAATATACATGGGAGCTGGAGTCAGAAATGCAAAGAAAGTATCCACACCTATTCAAGTGAATCTCGAGGACGAGATTTAAAACAAGGTGGGGAGGATTAACAACTCTCCAAAACACCCTGAAATAAGCCAAAACGTAAAACCGAACGCAAATCGAGACGCGTCACGCAAAACAAGACAGGTCCACCTGGACAGTCCAGGCGCCACGCGCCAAAGACACCTGTCTCTGTCGCGACGCGCGGGAGGTGTCAGGTGACATGTCACCATTTCGCGCCATCTGGCAATCCTACACTGGTGACCAGGCTGACCTAGCCTGGCTAGGCACCTCAGGTGCCACGCGAGAGGTAACCCAAATCCTCGCGCGACGCGCGGGGTAGGTCAAATTCGGGTATAAATAGAGCAGTCTGGGACGAAGTCCAGTGCTCACATTCGATCGAAATTCTCTGATCGTACTCTCTCGTATCCCCACTTTTCTGATAAACACCCCCTAAACCCCTAAACCTGCGAAGCGCTGCCCGCTGTAAGTAACTTAACCTCCGATCACTAATTCACTATCCTACCCAATCGATCTAGAATCGCCAACGCATGTCTAGGCTCTGCCCGATTATGTTCGTTGGAGTTCTGTCGAGTGTTGGATGGTTAAAGTGAGTTGGGTTAACTTACTAACACATGTGCATTGTATGTTTTAATAGAAATCCCAGGAAGTAATCAAGAACTATCACAGGAACTCCGTAGGAATACTTAAGTGTTCAAGGCGAGTACATTCTCTTTTTGTAAACCTTTTTGTGAGTCAAAATATTATAATTATGCTTAAAGTGATTGAGTATATGTATTCTACAATTACTGCCGGTATGTTGGGGTTTTGTATACATTGCTAGTCCAAAGTCACGGGAATGTGACATAAACCGTTACTGTTGGGTGACAGGGCCCAAAGTAATATGACCCACAAGTCAGGATTGACAGTACTGATTGAGTAATTATGTAGATATAAACATTGTAAATGCTGATGCTCCTCAATAACTGTAAAGTATAATCACTTGTTTTCATAAAACTGAGATGGATTCGCCAGTATTTCTTGCTGATAAAATGTTTTTAAAACGCGTTTCAGGTAGCTTAATGTGAAGCTAACAGAAGCCAGCTGGAGAGCACTGAAGGCTTAGAAAAGTGGCTATAAAATAACTAAATAAAAAGGAGTTTCTGTTTTCCATAAATTAGGGTTTGTCCCTAAAAATATATATTGTAATGGAAACATGGGTTTTACCCCATTTGTTTAATATAAAAGTTTGGTGTTTTGAAACTCTGAGATTTATTTTCTAATTGTGATCCCGTTGTCATAATTCTGCTGCCAAATTAATAAACACCGGTTCCACCAGCTCTGTGTCCAGCGGCCCCCGCTCCCGGGGTGGGGACGGGGGTTGCGACAGCGAAAAACAGTGATTGGTTTACGTTTGAGGCGTTTGAGGCTGATACTTGCTTGGTTTCTTCTATGGTCACCACTCTTTATTCATGAAAAGATCGGTTTTTCTAGGTTTCAGATGAGATTGTTCCCTTCAAATTGGTTTGGTGGCAACCTGATGCCATTTTTAACAAGCCGGAACCCTTGAATCTGATTTGAATAGTTATTTTCTTAAAGCCATTAGGGCTTGTCCTTCGAGGATTCGTCTGTTCCCTGAACACTAGTTAGTTTTGTTGGGTGTTAGCAAACTATGGGATAAAAAGGATCGAGATCCTGTTTTAATGAGGAATGGATAGGGTATGCGCTTTGTTTTTTATTTGTGTGTTTGGATTTTGCTTTATTGTCACTTGTGTTTTAAAACCTATGTGTTCTTTTTTGCAGTTATGTCTGCGCTTGATTTTATCAAAAGTGATGACACATCGGATGTTGTGTTTACCGATGCTGAAGCCATGAAGGGGAGGATGCTGTTGCGAGAGGGATGGAACATAGGTTCGAGGGACCTGGTTATGTGAATGTGCCGAATGTGAAGGGATTTTCTAAATCTGTTGTGAAGGGTGCTACCCGGCGTTCAAATAGTCGTTTGATCAAAGGTGTTGACCAACCTTCAAGTTCTGGTCCCATTGATCCAAGTGATGAGATGGAGGCTTCGGATGACTTAGGTACTGCTGTTGAGGGTGAAAAGAAAGGGTTATATGTGATGGTTGGGAAGAAAAAGGGCGGGGTTAAGAAGGGTGTATCTGTGGCAGGCTCATATGCCAAAAGTGTTAGTGAGTCTGAAGGGTTGGACGTGGATGTCGTTTATGTGCCCAATTGGAGTGTCAAGGTTGGTGACAGCTTCAAGGATTCAGCTGTTTCTGAAGACGTGCTGAACCATTTTGCCCCTCCCATGGTTCGTGGTACCATTGCTGAGATGGAGGACAATATGATGTTATCCCGTTTGATGTTGAGTGCTTGCAACTTTACTGGCGATGCTTCCTCAAGGGGTTGCCCGTTTTCATAAACGGATGCATGAATATGAGGCATTTTCCAAGAATAGAGACAAAATGAATGCCTCTATTGATGAGTTGAAGAAAGAAAGTGAGGGTTTTGCTAAGAAAGAGGAGGCATGGGTGAAAAAGGTTGGGGAGCTTACACAAAGGCATGAGGCAGAGATTGGTGATTTGAAGAAGCAGTTGGAGGCTTCTATGGAGGAGAAAGATAGGATGGCAGCCACCCTTGCTCAAGCGATTAATGATAACAAGTTGGCTTATTGAGCAAGGTTTTCAGCAGGTAGTTACCCATCTTATTAATTATGCCGAGTTTAACAGAGTCCTGGGTGTTGTGTATGGCAAACTTTTAGCCCATGGAAGGCATCAAGGTTATGTTGCTGGTTACAAGGCTTGTGAATCCGGTGATCCCCAGGAGAAGTCTTCCCTTTATCTACCTGAAGCTTTCAAGGTTTTCCAAGATTCAGTCCGAGAGATGGAGCGTTTGACCTATCCTTATGTTGGTGAGGTCTCGAACTACTTGGGCAAGCCTATATCTGTTTTGCAGGGTCTGAAGCCGCGTGGGCTTGATGAGGATGCATGCAAAGAAGTGTTCAAATCTTTGTCGAAGAAACGTTCATGCTCGGGGGATAGTGAGGAGACCCTTTCTGGTGCGGATGAAGGCTCGAAGGATCCAAGCCTTGAAGCCTCGGGGACAGCAGCTGAGGAGGGTAAAAAGAAGAAGAAGAAAACCAAGAAAGTGAAAGGTGATGAAGCCGGTGCCTCAAATTATGTGGTTAGTGATGCAAAGTGGAAACTTTTAAAACTCATTCGTAGCTTTCTTAGCATCTTAAACAATGTTATTATGTCTTTTGAACAATTTAGGTTTGAAGAAACCCTTAAGGTTTTTGTCTTGTGGTTGTTGCTAGCCTTAATGGTTGTTTGAACAATTTCTAGGTTTAATGGAAACCCTTATGGTTTCTTTTGTTAGTTAATAGCTATGATGGCTTTGTGAACATTACGTATGTGTTATGGCCCTTATGGCCTTTATGTTTGATAATCTCGTATGTTTCATGTTTTATGTTTTTATTGCACATGTGTTGATGATTATTTGTCTTGTTTATTTTATGTGTCTGTTTATCTAATTTTCCTTAAGAAGTTTTAGTGCTACAATCACTTTGGCTTCAAGGCTTTATTAGGTAAATGGCACATGTCGTCTATCCTTTATATCATTACTTATTGTGTTTTCATTTCGTAAACTTTTTTGAAGTTTAAGGAGCAATTGACGTAGGCTGCTCAAACCCGTCTATGAGACAAGTTTGTTGAAAAATTTCTAAGTCTCATGGAGTTGTATTGATTTAGGAACTCACCCCTTATATAGGTTTATTTAACCCTTGAACCTATTGAGTGATGTGGCCTGGGAGCTCATCCCCTTAAATGGCCCTTGCCATAGAGTTTTTGCAAGGTTCTCAACCTGTTTATAGGATAGTTAAGACACGTTATGATAAAAGCTTCATGATTCATTCAAGAGTTTTTTCGTTTACAAAAGGGGAAATTTAACAACTCTTGAGATACATTCTAAATTTCTTGTTTAGACATGGAACCTTTTAATGGTTTGGCTGTTCAAGTGCCTGGGAAGCTTCTTGCCTTCTGCGTCGGCCAACTTGTAGGATCCTCCTTTATGGGCCTCAAGGATTGTGTATGGCCCTTCCCATTTCGAACCAAGTTATCCTTGGTTTTCTTCTTTGCTGGCCTCGTTGTTTCGAAGCACGAGATCCCCTGGCTTGAAACGTTCGTGTTTTACCCTTGCATTGTAATAGGTTTCCATTTTTTGCTTATATTTGGCTTCCTGAATGGTGGCCTGATCACGAATTTCTTCAAGGAGTTGTAAGTTCAACATGGTCTCTTTGTTGTTTGTTTCGAGGTCCATGTTGAGTGTTCTTTGAGTCACAACTCCAACCTCCGCTGGAATAACAGCTTCTGAGCCAAATACTAAGCTGTATGGTGTTCTTTTATGGCTTGTTTTTTCCATTGTTCTTATCGCCCACAGAACGTTTGGGAGTTCTTCGAGCCAATTGTTTTCATGTTTTCCTAACCGGGTCTTGATACCTTCTATTATACTGCGATTTGTTCTTCGACTTGACCATTGGATTGTGGGTATGCAACTGAGCTGAAAACTTGGGTTATTCTGAATTCCTTGCACCATGTGCTGAAAGGCTTCTCAGTAAATTGTTTTCCGTTGTCCGTGACCAATACTCCTGGTAACCCAAAGCGACAAATGATGCTTTCCCACACGAAGTTGATGACCTGTTTGCCCGAGATCTTTACAAGTGGCTTGACTTCAGGCAACTTGGTAAAGTAGTCCAAAACCACCAATAGAATTTCACTCCACCCTTGGCCGGTGGGAATGGACCGACAATATCCATTCCCTACTTGTAGAACGGCCAGGCTGAAGAAATAGGAACGAGATCGTGCTTGGGGCTTTTGGGAACCAGGGCATGTATTTGACAAGCTTCACACTTCTTCTGCTGTTCGGTTGCGTCTCGATGCATAGTGGGCCAGAAGTATCCGAGATTCATTAATTTTGCAACCACTGATCTTGGTCCAAAATGAGCTCCACATATTCCCTCGTGAACCTCTTTGACTAGATATTGGCTTTGTTCAGGACCAACACATCTCAGCACGGTGCAAGGTATCCTTTCTTGAAAAGGGTTTCCCCTTGCAACACGTATTGTCTAGATTTTATTCGAACCCTTTCGGCCTCTATTAGATCAATGGGTAATTCACCATTTTGAGAAAATTTTCAATAAGAGTTATCCAATTATGGCCTTCTTTAGTGATTACATCTTGAACCTCCAATTCTTGAATGGAGGGGGTTTTCAACACTTCAACCAACACCTTCTTGGTAAGGTGAGCAAACGTAAGAGATGCAAGTTTGCTCAAAGCGTTGGCTCTCTTGTTTTGGGATCTTGGGACTTGCTTGATGGTACATGCTTGAAATGTGTTCATCAATTCTTTTGATTTCTCCCGATACTTCTTCATATTGGGCTCTTTTGCTACATAGCTATCATTGACTTGACTTGAAACAATCAACAAGTATGTGAAGATTTGAAGTCTTTGAACCTTCATTTCTTTGGCTATCCTTACACCAGCGATCAGTACCTCGTATTCAGCTTTGTTGTTAGTGGTCTGAAATTCAAGTCGAAGAGCGTATGTAAATTCTAACCCTTCAGGGTTGATTAAAATGAGCCCAGCCCCTGACCCTTCAATGCTGGAAGCCCCATCGGTAAAACGCTTCCAGGCTTCAAGGTCAGAAGGTTCAGTGGTTGTTACATTAACTTCAGTGGTGTCTTGCTTTGGTATTTCAACGATAAAATCTGCCAGCACTTGGGCTTTGATAGTTTTTCTGGGGACATAGGTGATGTTATGTTCACCTAGTTCCACAGCCCATTTGGCTAACTGTCCTGAATTTTCTGGTTTTTCAAGCACACTTTTACTGGTTGGTCAGTGACCACTTGCATTGGGTGTGCTTGAAAGTACCTTCGAAGCCTTCTAGCCGTTTGGACTAGGGCTAAAGCAAGTTTTTCCAAAGGAGGATATTGATCTTAGCCAGTTTTAACGTTTTACTGAAGAAATAAGCGGGTACCTAAACTTTGTCTCGTTCGATAGTTAAGACCGCGCTTATAGCTTCTTCTGCAGCTGAGAGGCAAACAGAGATCGTTTCTCCCGTTTCTAGGGCTGCTATGGCCGGGAGTGAAGCTAAGTGTTGCTTCATCTGGTTAAAAGCTTTTTCTAGCCTCTTCCGTCCATCTGAAATCTTTTTTTTTGCACACCCTTTGAGTGTCTTGAAAAAAGGAGGAGACTTGTCAGCGAGCTTGGAGGTAAAACGCTTCAAGGCTGCAAGCCTTCCGTTTAGACTCTCAACTTCTTTTTTGCTTTGTGGGGATATGGTTTCCAGAACAGCTCTGACCTTGTTTGGATTGGCTTTTATACTTTGTTTCCCCACAATATGCCCTAGAAATTTGCCTTCTTCAAATCCGAATGAACATTTTACCGGGTTGAGCTTCATGTTGATTTTTCTCAGATTTTGGAAGGTCTCTTGAACGTCGCCGAGCATTTGATACTCGGTTTTGCTTTTTATCACTAAATCGTCGACGTAAGCTTCCATGTTTTTTTCCAATTTGACTAGCAAATGCTTTGTCAATCAAGCGTTGGTAAGTCGCACCGGCGTTTCTTAGACCAAAATACATATTTGATAGCAAAAAATACCCTTGTCCGTGTGAAATGCGGTGTTTTCTTCATCTTCTTCTTTCATGAGAATTTGGTGATAACCTTTGTAAGCATCAAGGAAACACTTAAAAGGATAACAGGTAAGAGAGTCAACTTTGAGGTCAATTTCTGGCAAGGGATAACAATCCTTTGGGCACGCTTTATTCAAGTCTTTGAAGTCGATACACATCCTCCAAGACTTGTCGGGTTTTCGAACCATAATAGGTTTGGCAATCCATGATTGGTATTTTACTTCTCGAAGGATTCCGGTGAGAACAAGCTTTTCAACTTC
Source organism: Scalesia atractyloides (assembly GCA_947069175.1). Lineage (NCBI taxonomy): Eukaryota > Viridiplantae > Streptophyta > Magnoliopsida > Asterales > Asteraceae > Scalesia > Scalesia atractyloides. Next base: position 35,783,960 of record CAMTDV010000004.1, on the reverse strand, counting down.
TTGGCATGCTACCAGGCTTCGTTCAGGAGCTAGACTCCGTTTCTTTTGGACCACAGGTTTGACATCTGGTGGTATTCTTAACTCATGTTCAGCAATGCTTCGAGGGATACCCGTCATGTCTTCCGGGTACCAAGCAAAGACCTCGCTATAGTGTACGAGCAGCTTCTCAAGGTATGAGAGAGTTTTTTGGGATAAGTTTGTCTTAACCCTTATCCTTTGCTCAGGGTACTTGGGGTTTATGATCAATCCTTCATTGTCTTCATTTTTTGAACCTTCCCCTTCGACCATGTAAGCTTCTTGGGTCGGTTGGTGGGTTGCAATTCCTCTTTCAGTGGGAAACTTGACAGTGCCTTGGCCAACCGAGACAGCTATACCAAACATTGTCCTGGCCTTCCTATGATAACATCATAGTTGAAAGGGATGTTCATAACCACAAAGGTGAGTGGTCTGGTTCTTTCCATTTGGCCTTCACTAAAACAGACATCAAGGGTTAGCTGGCCTAAAGGCTTGAGGGGTATGTCAGCGATACCTTTTATAGAGGACCCCGAGGGTTGAAGCCTTGAACGTTCCTCATCAGTGAGACAGTTGAAGAACTTTTCAAACATGATCTCGATGGCCTCCCCTGTATTGATGTAGGCTTTTCTTGTCTTACTTGTTCCCACCATCGCTTCGACCACCAGGGGGAAGCAGACACATTGAAGCTCCCAAGCCTCCAAGCGTTGTTTTTTGCGAGAAACCTCTTGACCGACATTTACCATGCTTACTTCTTTGCTTTTTTCCTTCAGCCATTTGTCCCTGGCCCCTTTCACTAAATGAGCCAATTCTCCGGACTTAACGGCTTCTTCAGTTCTTTTCTTGAGTTGAAAATAATCGTTCGTGTGATGGCCTTTTTCCTAGTGGAACTCGCAGTATTGAGTGGAGTTTTCATTCTTCTTACTTTTGGGTAAAGGTCTTGGGGGTCGGAAGTTGTGCTTGATTTCCTCAGTTGCTAGGATTTCTTGAGGCGTTTTGGCCAGGGTTGTGAAATTGACGGTTCTTTCTCTGCTTGGAGGGTTCCGAGGTTCAGGTTTCCGGGAGTCTGAACCCTTGAACCGTTTATCGTAATTGCCGAAATTTCCTGTTTTTCCGCTTGGGCTGCTACGCCAGCTAGGTGCCCGTTTCCTTTGTTCTTTGATATCCACTGCTTCCTCTCCTCATATATGTGCTTCGGCCCTTTCAAGGGCTTCTTCAAGAGTCTTGGGTAGGCTCTTGTTGAAGTCTCTTGTGAGATATTTGGAGGTGATGGCATTCATAAAACCAGCCACCCTCATTTTTTCGTCTGCACCCATGTAGGTGAGACCTTCTTTTTTGTACCTCTCAATGAATTCTCGGAGACTTTCGTCGTCCCTTTGCTTGATATGGAAAATCACAGTGGCATCCTTGACGTATCTTCTTTGCTGTGAAAAATTGGCCAGAAACCATTTGCTCAGATCATCGAAGCTTTGAACGTTTTTGGCGAGTAGGTCGTTGAACCATATTCTGGCGGATCCAACGAGAGTTTGCATGAACATGAGGCAGCACTCAGCGTTGGACCATTTTTCGATTCTAGCTGCACCGGTGAAGATCTGGAGGTGATCTTCTGGATCCTCGGTTCCATCATATGTTTTTATGTGAGACGACATTTTGATCTTTGTTTGAAAGTCATAGTCGGCGATTTGTTGGGAAAAGCACGATAGGTTGCTGGGCTTGCAAGGTTTTGCAAGGTCTTTCTCTGCCCTTGTAGCAAGATTATGACTTGTTGTTCCTTGGTGAGTACTCAACACTTGATTGATGAGCTGAGTCCAAGGGAAATATGCCATCATTTGTGCCATCATTTGGGGCATCAGGTTAAAGCCTTCAAGGCTTTCGGGCTGTGCAGCATAAGGCATTCCCATGGAGCCATTCATAACGGCGCCTCATTCTAAAGGCAAAGTAGCCAATGCTTGCTCCCATCTGGAGGCAACCAAGGGGGAACGCTTGTGATTGGGGACTGCCATAGCTGCTCAAAGGTGGTCCCGTGCCTGACTGGTGCACTGGTCATGACTGGTTGAGAGGTTAATATGGGGAAGGTCGTTGGGTTAGGCCTTCCATAAGAATAAGGGGTAGGGTTAAAAGGTTGATATACCGTGTTGGGACCAGCTTCATGGCTAGAGGCTATGGGTTGTGAGTTGCTGAAAGGTGGAGGCGGTGGTCCTGACGACAAAGACGGTTCTGGCTCATTGTAATTCAACCTTATTCTAACCACTTTTTCCCGTTCTTGACTTACGTGTTGGTTGAGGAGAGTCCTCAACCGCAAGAAATTTCTGGCAACTCCTTCTGGGGTTAAATCGACGCATTCTGGGCACTTGAGGTGCTGATCTATGGGGAAGGAGCCCTAGAACGGGAATGAGTTGGTGTTTGGAAAAACTCGGGGTACGAGATCCCAGCAAAAGTGTCTCCAGGGGTGGAGAGTGGGGTTGTCACAACCGGTGAGGCTGGACTAACGGTGGACGTTAAAGTACGTGGTACTTGATTAACTTACCCCGGAGATCCGTTTTCTGACATGCTGATCTTGAAGAAAAATGGAGCTACACTACTGGTCTTTTGAGAAGAATAAGTGGCGTAGCCCCATGGTGGACGCCAACTTGTTGTTACAACAGATATGAGACCAAGGATAGTGGATGGACTGGTTAGGCTAAAAGGCTTCGAGGGTTTCAGTTAGCCTAACGCAGGTCGTGGGGTCCTCCTACGTTTGTAGCACGTGGGGTAGATCACTTGTTTATTGATCGCTTTTGATTCCAGATCGAAGGGAATTCGAGCAGTAATCAAGTTGTTGGCGAAGCAATGTAATTTGAAGTGAAGAAGAGAAGCAAGCAAGGAGCTTGTTCTCGAGAAAGAAGAGAAGATCAAAGAGTGTAGTGTTTACTCAACTGATCTGGGGATATCCATGCAAGTGATCAGAGCTAGTTCTTATAGGTGAGATATATTATATAAGAGGAAGCTCGTAACCTGTGATCCGAGGCTACAGTGAGGAAATTACCCGTTTAAGGGTTGAAGGCTTGTGACCTGCGGGTGAAAGCATGTTCTCTGTGCACATGTCTCCTTTTTCGGATGTGAGGGAGTTGGTCAAGTAATCAGGTGAGTTGACTAGTTACTGTTCACATGCTTTTTGCCGTTCATCTGTGCTCGCGGGTTATGAACCCTTTAACCTTTTTTCCTTTTAAGCGTTAAGGTGTTTTAGTCATTTTATTTGGACTTGGCTACCCCGTCATCATAGGCTAATTGTTTTGTTTTCTGATTATTATGTTCTGAAGATTCTGTGTTTGAAATGTTAGTTTGATTTCTTAGTATTATAATGGTGAATTTGTTGATTAATGCTTGTTGTTTGGAATTTTGGCTTTTTTGTGTTAGAATTTATGTGGGTCCACTTTATTTTTATGGGACGAGTCAATATGTAGTTGAACTTGTTTAGAAAACCCTTAAAGAAGTAAATCAATCTTCAATGTCATAGTGTTGAAACATTAGTTGTGGTAAGCTGATTTAGTTAGGGCTGTAACGAGCCGAGCCGAGCCGAGCCGAATCGAACTAGGGTGGGCTCAGGCTCGGCTCGCTTAAAAATCGAATCACGCCGAGCCGGCTCGTTTAAGACCGAGCTGACTTCGAGCCGAGCTATTTTCGAGCGAGTCTCAAGCCACGGACTTTTTAAATAGAATAGTAACTTTGAGCGAACTATAAAACGAACAAGAAAAGATTTATTGTTACTTACCTTAATCTATATCTTTTAAATCAACATTAATAATTAAAACTAGAGCTTAACAATCTATTTCTTTCAATAAAAGAGTAACCATATTACTATTAAAAAACATTGCTTAGATATATTATATTATAATATACTAGCAAGATACCCACGCGATGTTGCGGGGGCGACAATTTGCAACCATCAACCCAACCAGTTTTGACATCTAGTAAATATGGCTCATTAAGTCAAGGCATAATGCAGTGGTAGATGGAAAACACTCACTTGGATGGCCAAGCTTGGAAGATGTCTAACTTGTCTCTTGACCAAGCATCATGGTTTTGAGGTTTAAAAAATATCCTAAATTGCTTCATGAATAATTTCTCAAACTGAATTTGATCAAAAGGAGACATAATTAAAAAACCTACGCACATGTACAGAAACAACACCAGTGGTATTTTATGGATTTTACTCAAAGTTCTTGTTCAAGATTCTTTTACCTTCTATCTGTTTCATTTCCACTAGTATGCAAATGGATAGCTACTTGTTCCATAATGTGCTTCTAGTGTACTATGAAAATAAAACCACAAAAACCCTTAAAAGTTAATAATAATGTGAACTTAAGTTAATCAAATTGAAAAAGAAAGTAATTTTCAATTTCTAAAATAAAAAGTATTTATGTACAATATCTTGGATGGGTCCATGTAACTTGGTTAAAGGTGTCCATAACACCTGTGTGAAAATGTTACAAACTTTTACTATATAAACGAACTTTTTATTATTTATATAAGAAAGTTTAATATTAAAAAGACAATACGTTGTTGATTTACTTATCTCTAACTAAGCATCTCATAGAGCAGTGCGGGATGAAGGACTCCAGTGAACTGGCTTTCTCCCTTGATATATGTATCCCTTTGAAAACCATTACCCAAACACTTAAAATGGTATTATCTAAATAACTTGGATGAGACGGCTTGGATTGATTAACAGTCACTTTTTATCTATTCAATTTTTTAAAACTTTTATAGATAAATAATGTGTTAAACTTGATTAGAGAAATTGTATTATTTAAAAAATAATCAAATTTCTTTAAATAAAGCAATTTACAGGTTGTTTGCTTTATAAAAAAGATTAGTCAACCTTCAAACAGTTTGACCTGTTAGAGACCCAAACAGTGTCATTTGTAACCGATGGATATTACCTCAAATACTACCTTGTAAACAGGTCCAAAGCCTCCTCCTCCAAGCTTAAAATAAGGATTAAAAGTAATATTCAACTAATCATCAAATAAGATTAACTACTAACCTGTGACAGCCGCCAATAAGGTCTTGAAAGAGTTTGCAGCACTTGAATGTGACCAGATACCGCTGCTGAACCGCTACTCAATTGTTATTTTTTTAAAAGATAATTAGAAAATACTAAAGATCTATGGATCATATGTTCATCAGCAGCTTATAGATCAAAGAAAATCATAGAACCCCAAATAACATCATCAAACAAAACCTACCCAGAACTCAGTATATCACAAAAAAAAAAAAAAAAAAAAAAAACCACATAAAGATCAAACCTTTAAATCAAACAACTAGAACCCCAAATAATACATGTACCTAGTAAGTCCAATTCCAATGTACGGAAAATGAACAATTGGTGCCAAGCATTTCATCTTGCCACATATCCATTCCAGGCCTAAACACTTAATTTTTAAAATTAATTAAAATGTAGAATTAAATACTAAAAAACTAAAAACACACAAAAACTCAATCAACTTAAAAGATAATAATGACTTTAATACAACTGTATTAGGAGGACGAACTGCTAGATCTGTTGAACTCGTCATCGCGAAACTGGCATGTACCGCAGTTGCCGGTGGCCAGAACCCACCGGTTATCTGCCTCTCTCTAGCATCTCCCGCTCTCTCTCTCTCTCACACAGACACACCTTTGTGTGTGTGGGTGTGAATGGTGAGTACATTGTGAGAGAACAAATATGCAGATAGGTTTTAGGCGGTATGAGGGAGGATTTTGAATTTTAGAGATAGGTTTTACAAACATGTTGAAACAATTCAAAGCACGTGGATGTGGGAGCAGAAATAGTGGAGATCATGAAGTACTTGTTTATTCATTATTTTAGTTATGCGTGCATATGTATACCTAGCCTTTACTTTTTTTTTTAACAACAGCATTTTTATTAAAGAATAAAAATGAAATAAGGGGCCAAAAAGAAGCTGGAATCCCGAAACAAAACAAAATTACATAATCACGTCTCTCACATTAAAGTCACACCAATGCTCCCACTCAAGATTTATTGGCGATCTATACTTTATCCACATGTAAGTCTCTTCTTTTATCGCATCCAATACCTTCCTCACCTGAAACGAAATGTTATCGAATATTTTTTCATTTCTCGCCTTCCAAATTCTCCATACTGTCGAGTAGAACACAACCCCTATAATTTTTTTCCATTTATTCGAACCTTTCATCTTCTCAACCTCATCCAACATTTGTAGGAAGTTCGTCGTATGCATAAGAACCGGAATTTTCAACCAAACACACACGTGCCACCAAATTGCCCTCACCATAACACACTACACTGCTATATGATCAACCATTTCGGTCTCGAAACCACACAAATTATAGTTTACCTCATTTAACATGATACCGCGACGCCGAAGTGCTTCCGCAGATGGGATGCATCCAATGCACAATTTCCAAACAAAAAACAATACCTTTTTTGGGACCCATCCATTCCATTTAAAAGCACTGACCTCGACCTTGTCACCAATTCTTTCGCATATCTCCTCCCTAAATTTCGATACGGAAAAACTTGGTTCGACCCTTCCAAACCCAACCTGCTCGCGTTTGCTACCCCCGATTTCTCGATGTTCTTCTCTACTGATATAATGTCTTTCCAAGTTCCAACCATGTTAATCCGACAAGGTACCCCAATTTTATTATCCCCGTTACCATGAATTGCTTTTATGATCAATACCCACAATTGAGATGTTTGTCTAGAAAACTTCCATTTCCATTTCATTAATAATGCCCAATTTAAACTTCTTATCTCCCCAAGACCCAAACCACCCCATCTTCTAGAGGTTTGGATTTTACTCCAGGCGACCCATCTTAACTTGCATTTCCCGCCGGTTTTTCCCCAAATGAAGTCTCGCCTTATACCGTCGAGGGTCTTAATCACTCTACTCGACGCTTTAAAGATCGTAAGGTAGTAGGAAGGTAAATTCCCAAGAACCACTTTATCTAAAATGATTGTACCCCCCATGGATAAATACTTCGCCTTCCAAGTCGATAATCTCTTAGCGAACTTATCTATAACCGACTTCCACGGCTTTACCCGTTTCATATTCCCTGTAACACCCCAAATCGCGTATAAAAACGCGCGGCGGAAACACTTAAGGAGTCACGTTACAAATTGTTTTACAACACATGGTACTTAAAGTTTTGTTTTTTTGAATTATCCAGTTACAGTGTGTTGAAATAACGAAAATAAATTACAATCAATTTGTCTTTCAAGTTGTAAAATCACTAAGGCCCGAATCCATCCTATGTGTAGCATGCGGCGACATTCATCTCATAAGTAAACCTGAAACATATGTGAAAATAGGTAAGTCATCATAAAAATGCATGTAACATAGGTTTTGTGTGTCAAATTCATGGCTTTGTATTCATATTACAAAACCTCGTCCAATTTCGAGAGTCGACGAGTATGAACCTTGAAAACAAAAGTGTTTAATTTTGCAATATATATAATCAACTTATCAAGTTGATATTAGTGAAAGAAACCTTGTAACTGTGACATTTGTGATGAATAGATCATGTAATGATTCCAAAACGAGTTGTCAATAAATGAATTTTTTGTGTTTTATTTCCAAGATTCATTTATTTATCATGAAATTTGCACATATTCAATTCTTGCACGATTCCAAACTTACAAACAACTTCTGGAAGTGAAATCGCAAACTGTTACGCAAACGTAATCAGTTTAACGTGACGTACACTTTGAAACAATGAAATAAGCTAAAAATACCCTAAAAACCCTTTACCTAACTTAGAAATAAGTTTTGAGGGCTTCGGTATGGTAAAAACATGCTTATGCAACTTTAGGGACTATTTTGCAAATTCTGCGAAAGTATGCTGTTTCGCGTATTTCTTAATACGGAACATGTACGTACATCCAAAAATTTTTGTAATCATTAAAATGTTGTATTAAATGATTGGAATGCAAAAAATATCATTCGTTACGCAATTACGGCCGTTTACACATTAATTAAAATGTTTGACGTAATTAAGCGAAAAACGCAACCGTACAACCGAACGAGCCGACATCCGTGACATTTTTAGACATATTTCAAGTTCCCTGAGCTTTATCGTCCTTAAAAAGCTTAAAAATCAGGTTAACGGGTGTTAGAAGTGCCAAAACGCGATGAAACAAGTGCAGGGGCGTGTTCTGTCAATTTTTGAAACTTTGTGCCAGCAAGGGTGGATGCGGACCGCATCCACAAGACCATACGGTCTGCATCCAGGTGCCAGAACAGCTGAATTATGGCAGCTCCTTGTTAACTCCCTTGGACACCGAGCAAAACGATTTTTGCCACTTCTCACCTGCAAATGATACATGTTGGACCACCCTAGGATCATGCCAACACATGAGACACTTGAAATGATCTTGTGGCACTTGAATTGCTATAAATAGCAAGCTCATTCAACCACATTTTTTGCTCATTCCATCTTTTTCTCTTTATAACTCTTAGTGGATACTACCACATCGTTGGAGGTCTCGCATCTGAGTTTTCTGGTCCTTCCTTCATCCTTGGATCACAAGTAAGTGTTCCATTATAGTCTTGTTTATTTGTTTTTAGCTATTTGAAGCTAAAAGTCAAACAATGTTTGAATTTCAGCTTTTACCATTAATTGGTTAAAGCAAAGTTCAACTGAACTTTGCAACGTGATCGTAATCACGATGGTTATGATCCTTAGCGATCACGCCTACTGATTACCACGTTTACTAGTCGAAGTGACGAGTCAAATTTCGGTCAAAATGCGCATTATGTGCATTTTGCGAGGAACTATTTTTTAGGTATCAAAATACTAATTTTTGATACCAAAACATTTTTTATAACTTAGTTAGACATGTCAAAACATGTCTAGCTCGTCACTTTTAGTTTAGTGCTTATTTTGGGTCGTATGTCGAGGGGTCTTGACCACCCTTTTGACTTTCGAATCCGACCCGTTTGGTCGATCTTAGGATCTGACCAAACACATATTTGTGACCATATTTATATAAGGAATAACCTTCTGAGGTTATATCTTATGGTCACGTCGTTTTGTTAGTGTTTCGTTAAGTCATATGTGACTAATGTTTTGACATATAAACTGATGTTACAACTTAATTAAACCTATTTTGGCATAAAAGACTTATCATAACACATATCTAACTATCCGAACACGTATTTACTCAAATGATTCGTTAAAGTAGCGTAAACTACCTTAACAAGTCAGAACAGGTCAAAAGCACTTAGGTTTCATTTCAAATCAGAATGTAGACTTTGTTAAGCCATTTCATATGAGTTCCAAAACTCATTTGTTTTAGAAGACCTCATTCTATCTGATTCACCGATTAAAGTACTAACATTTACACAATTATCCAATTTTAGGCCACGTTTGATTTCTCGGACTCTTGAGCTTGTTTGATCTTTGATTCGAGGTTACTTTGCAATCCCAAGTGAGTACATAGCTCCCCTCTTTTTACGTTTTTTGCTAATTCTTTAGGGTGATTCATATGTGCTAAATCCTTTTCAAGATTTCCAAAAGAAAGACTATGGTTTATATTAAACACGACGATTTCAATAATGTGAACAAACTTGTTGGTGCGTTATATACATGACACGAATGACATTATTAGCTTTGGCCAAGCCAACCAGTAGTAAGTTATGTTACCATAGGACTGACAATCCCGTTACCAAGGTTCCCGGTGTTTGTGGAGAAGTTTGGGAAACGACCAAAACTGTTTACTTTAACAAACCATTTGGTGGTTTGTTATTGCAATTTAAAGATACCCTTTGGTGGTATAGACGAGTCAACACATGTTTGAATGTATTCACCGAAATGACCAACAGTTTTCACAATTAAAACAAGGACAATTTGTTTATAACAAGGACGATGAACAATTGGTTATGACACAAACACTGGACCATTGATTTATAACAAGGGCGATGAACAATTGGTTTATGACAAGAACAATGGACGATTGGTTTATGACATAAACAATGAACGATTGATTTTTGGTAAGTGATTTAGATAACGGGACGTGTGTAATTTGATAAAAGCATGGTGGATACGCCGCTGGTACTTCCTATATATAAGTGTTTTTATCATGATGTTACATACGTGGCTTATTCAAATCACTTGAAACAAAGGTTTTCAAACAATGACACGCAACGATTTTCAATTTACGATACAAGGTTTCTTTCAAGATGATTTACTACTCGGATTTACAAAAGAAATGTTTTGGTCAAGATTCATGGCTACAAGTCTTTTATAAACTATAACTAACTTGTTTTAATTGATTTGTTATCATTGCAATAACAAATAATTTTTGATAACAAGGTTTTCAATTAACGATTCTAGTAGTCTGACGAGGTATTGCAATACATATACAAGGCCATGAATTTTTCACACTCACAAAACCTATGTACTCGCCGGCATATATTTTTGCTGACTCGTTTTCACATATGTTTCTGGAAACCAAGTTTGATGTCGATGCATGCTCACGTAGGATTGGACGCGGACTTTAGTGCCTTAAAATATGAAAGACAATTGTTTGTTTAGTTTGTTTTAATTCCAAGACAATGTAACTATGAAATTTCAATATTCAATAAAACATAACTTTAATTACCACGTGTTGTTGAAATAATCTGTTAACGTGACTCCCCGACATTTCCGTCGCGGTTTATTGTTTTTACGCGGTAGGGGTGTTACAGATTGGTATCAGAGCACTGGTTATAGGTAATTAGGTTATTAGTAATGCTTTGACCTAGACTATAACCTTCCTAGGACCCCAACACGAATATACTTGCGTTTAGATTTTAATACACAACCATCAACTATCCTTCGGTGATTACCAAAAACAATACAAAAAGTCACAAACTTTTTCCGAAAACTTTTTGCAAAGAAAAACATCTATTCTTAAATGAATCAATTTTGGCTTTATGCCTTTAAAGTTTTCAAATCTCGTCAAAGTTTGGGTTTTATTAATGTGAACACGTGCAATTTGGAAGGGTGGGTGCATGTACCCCGAGTTTTCTGTCTAAGGCTAGAGTGTTCGTACAAATCCACTTAATAGGACCAGTCACTCTTACCTGGGAACTCTTGGAGTGAGTGTCCACTTATAGGCTAAAGCATGTCTTCGCGATACATTATAAAGACCCATTTACTTTGACTTGTCACTGTGTGTTGTTTGTTTGTTTTGAGAAACGAACGAATGACCACCATCCTTATTTCGTCGATATTTTCAATACCTCCCTTATTTTATTTCAAATGTCAATCTCACATATCTTCCTTCATGTCTTCTTTTAGAATGCCTCCTCGACGTAATGCAACTCAGGATGCCGAAATGGCAGCCATTATCGCTTAGCAAATTGCTGCTGTACTTCCGAATCTAGTGACCCAACTAAATCAAGCGAACAACAACAATAACAATAACAATGCACCAGCTCCGTGCAACTATAAACAATTTTGTTCGGCTAAACCACTCTCGTTTTCGGGGTCTGAGGGAGCCACTGGGCTTCTGCAATGGTTTGAAAGTATTGAAAGCACGTTCTGATTTGTTCAACGTCCAATTAGCAAAAGGTTGAGTTCGCGTCGAGTGTATTCAAGAAGAGAGCTCTGACGTGGTGGAATGGTATAATGAGCCTTATCTCAAACTTGGAAAGAGCTTAGGGCTCTAATGATGAAGGAAATTTGTCCTCTTCACGAGCAGAGGGCACTCGAAAACGAATTCCATGATCTTAAGCAAGATAGTGGCGAGAATCGTGCTTATACCGATCGATAAGAAGAGTTGAGTCTGTTGTGCCCGATGATGGTAACGCCTTTGGATATGGTGATCGAGAAATACGTCGATGGTTTACCTGATCTTGTGCAAGATATCGTCACTGGTAGCAACCCTACTACCGTTCGACAAGCTATTGAGTTAGCTACAACTCTAACTGATTCACAAGTCAGGAAAGGTAACCTTCATCGCAAGGATGATAAGAAATCCTCTACTAAGTCAACCCAAGAGAAACCAAAAGAAAACAAAACCGAACCATCCAAGAGGTCAAGGAAGCATAAGGCTTCACAAAATTTTGCTGTAACTGCACAACCTGCTCCAACTGCTCCCAACCAACTAGCTCAACCTCCTGTGAGGAAGCCATATGCTAGTACTGCACCGTTGTGCGATCGGTGCAACAGTCAGCATCAAGTTCATCAACCATGTCGTCAATGTACTACTTGTGGAAGATTTGGTCACTTGGCCAACATTTGTTGATCTGTTCCAAATCCAGCTCTTCAGAATCCTGTTCAACCCCTAGCCAACCCTGCTCAACCTCACTTCCCACCTAGTTCTTTTTACAACTGTGGTGAAATGGGTCACTTCAAGAACAATTGCCCGAAGCTAGCAAATGCTAATCCCGCTCGTGGACGAGCAGTTAACATCAACGCCAACGAGGCTCGTGCTGATAATGAAGTTGTTAACGGTACGTTCCTTGTCAACAATCATCCTGCTCAGTACTTTTCGATTCGGGAGCCGATAGAAGTTTTGTGCCCTTAGCCTTTGAACCATTGCTTTCCATGCCGAGAACTAAACTAGGAAAGCCTTGACTGTCGAAATAGCTAGTGCTGAACCTCTTAAACTTTATTTTGTCATTCGTGATTGCCAATTGAACCTCAATAACCACCTTTTTCCCATTGACCTCATGCCAATGCAACTTGGGAGTTTCGACATCATTATTGGAATGGATTGGTTAACCAAACACCATGCCGAAGTTATTTGTTTTGACAAGATAGTTCGTATACCACTTTCCTCTGGTGAGTCATAGAAGTTCGTGGAGAGAAACCCGCTAGTAATCTTAAACTCATGTCTTGTACTCAAGCTCTAAGATACTTGCGAAAGAATTATGTGGCCTTCTTAGCACATATCGTAGAGGAGAAAAGCAAAAGCAAAAATTGTTCAGGATATCCCCGTTGTTCGGGATTATCCCGAGGTCTTTCCAGAAGAACTACCTGGTTTACCTCCTGTACGACAACTTGAGTTCCGTATGACCTTGTACCTGGTGCCAACCCGATAGCTAAATCTCCTTACCGTCGTGCACCATCTGAGATGCAAGAATTATCAAAATAGCTTCAAGAACTATCTGACAAAGGATTCATTCGTCCGAGCTATTCACCTTGGGGCGCTCCTGTCCTAGTTGAGGAAAAGAAGGATGGATCCTTCCATATGTGTATCGATTATCGTGAACTCAACAAACTCACGATTAAAATCGATATCCCCTACCTCGAATTGATGAACTTTTTGATCAACTACAAGGTGCTACATGTTTTTCCAAGATCGATCTGCGTTCTGGGTATCATCAGCTTCGTGTACTCGAGGAAGATATTCCCAAGACTGCATTCCGCACACCATACGATCACTACGAGTTTACTGTCATGCCATTCGGTTTGACAAATGCTCCAGCAGTCTTCATGGACTTGATGAATCGGGTTTGTAAACCGTATCTGGACAAGTTCATCATTGTTTTCATCGATGACATTCTTATTTATTCCAAGACTCGAGCCAAACACGAACAACATCTTCAATTAATAATGGAACTTCTGAAGAAAGAACAACTTTATGCTAAATTCTGCAAATGCGAGTTATGGCTAAAAGAAGTTCAATTCTTGGGTCACATAGTCAAAGAGCAAGGTATACATGTGGATCCTTCCAAAATCACTGCGATTAAGGATTGAATACACCCACTACTCCTACAGAAGTTCGCTCATTTCTTGGTCTTGCTGGATTTTACCATCAATTCATCACGAACTTCTCAAAGATCGCGGTTCCCCTCACTGCTTTGACTCAAAAGAATAAGCCTTTTGAGTGGGGACCCAAACAAGAGGAAGCTTTTCAAACATTGAAACAAAAACTCTGCAATGCTCCTATCTTATCTTTACCCGATGGCAATGGTGATTTTGTTGTCTATTGTGACGCATCAAATTTAGGCCTTGGTTGTGTTCTCATCAACGAGATAAAGTCATAGTCTATGCGTCATGACAACTGAAAACTCACGAGAAGAACTACACAACTCATGATCTTGAGTTGGGTGCTGTAGTTTTTGCTCTCAAAATTTGGAAACATTATCTTTATGGTACGAAATGCGTGGTTTTCATGGACCACAAAAGTCTCCAACACATATTCAAACAAAAGCAGCTGAACATGAGACAACGACGCTGGGTCGAACTCTTGAACGACTACGACTGCGAAATTCGCTACCATCCTAGCAAGGCTAATGTCGTAGCCGATGCGCTTAGTCGTAAGGAACGTGTCAAACTACATTGTGTTCGAATTCAATCTGATATCCAGACACGTATCCTACAAGCACAACGTACATGTGTGAACCAAAGCTTGTTGAAAAATGAGCTACCTTAAAATCTCGAACTTCAACTCGAAACGAAAGACAATGGGTTACTCTATTATTTGAATCGTTTATGGGTTCCAAGTCAAGACAATCTCCACACCTTATTGATGGACGAAGCTCATAAGTTTCGTTATTCAATCCATCCTGGTGCAGACAAAATGTACATGGATCTCCATACCCAGTATTGGTGGCCAAGTATGAAATCGGATATTGCCTTGTATGTGTCGAAATGCCTAACTTGTCTTAAAGTCAAGGCTGAACACCAACGCCCATTTGGTTTGCTCGGACAACCAGATATACCAGTATGGAAGTGGGAGAACATTGCGATGGATCTCATTACTAAACTACCACGCACATCTAGAGGTCTTGATACTATTTGGGTAGTCATTGATCGTCTGACAAAGTCAGCACACTTTTTGGCAATTTGTGAGGATTACTCTACTGACAAGCTCACCAAAATCTATGTCGATGAGATTGTATCTCGTCATGGTGTTCCTTTGGACATAATATCTGACAGAGATGCTCGGTTCTCATCTCATTTATGGAAGACCATGCAATCTACAATGGGAACCAAACTCAATCTAAGCACTACTTATCATCCTCAAAAGGATGGACAAACCGAAAGAACAATTCAAACACTGGAGGATATGCTTAGAGCTTGTGTGATCGACTTTGGTGGTAGTTGGGATTCGCATCTACCGTTGATTGAATTTTCCTACAACAATAGTTATCACGCAAGCATCGACATGGCGCCTTTCGAAGCTTTATACGGTCGATAATGTCGTTCACCTGTCTGTTGGAATGAAGTTGGAGAGTCTTAGTTTACTGGACCTGAACTTACATGACACAACAGATAAAGTCAAGAAAATACGCGATAACCTTCTGACAGCTAGAAGCCGTCAAAAGAGTTATGCGGACAAGCGACGCAAGCCCTTGGAAATCCAAGTTGGTGATCACATCCTACTCAAGGTATCGCCTTGGAAAGGAGTGGTCAGATTTGGAAAGAAAGGAAAACTTGCACCACGACACGTTGGACCATTCAAGATAGTGGAGAGAATTGGAAAGGTGGCCTACCGACTTGAGCTACCTCCTGAACTTGGGAACGCTCACCCAACATTCCACGTGTCCAATCCAAAGAAATGTTTAGCCGATACAAATCTCCACATTCCACTTGACGAAATTCACGTTGATGACACTATGCACTTTGTTGAGAAACCTGTGGAGATTTTGGACCGTGAAGCCAAGAAACTTAAACGAAGTCGAATACCGATAGTCAAAGTTCGCTGGGAATCCAAACGTGGCCCAAAATTTTCTTGGGAATGAGAGGATCAAATGAAAGAGAAATACCCACATCTGTTTCCACAAGTTTCCTCTAATTAAATTTTGGGAAGAAATTTCCTAAAGTAGGGGAGACTGTGACATTTGTGATGATTCGATCATGTAACGATTCCAAAACAAGTTATCAATCAAAGAAATTTTTTTGTTTTATTTCCGAGATTCGTTTATTTATCATGACATTTGCACATATTCAATTCTTGCACGATTCCAAACTTTCAAACAACTTCTAGAAGTGAAATCGCAAACTGTTACGCAAACGTATTCAGTTTAACGCGACGTACACTCTAGAACAATGACATAAGCTAAACATACCCTAAATACCCTTTACATAAGTTAGAAATAAGTTTTGAGGGCATCGGTATTGTAAAAACATGCTTATGCAACTTTAGGGAGTGTTTTGCAAATTCTGCGAAAGTACGCCATTTCGCATATTTCTTAATACGGAACACATACGTACATCCAAAAACTTTTGTAATCATTAAAATCTTGAATTTAAATGATTGGAATGAAAAAATATCATTCGTTGCGCAATTACGGTCGTTTACGCGTTAATTAAAACGTTTGACGTAATTAAGCGAAAAAACGCAACCGTATAACCTAACGAGCCGACATCCATGAGATTTCCAGACATATTTCAAGTTCCCTAAGCTTTATCGGCCTTATAAAGCTTAAAAATCAGGTTAACGGGTGTTAGAAGTGCCAAAACGCGATTAAACAAGTGCAGGGGCCTGTTCTGCCAAATTTTGAAACTTTGTGGCAGCAAGGGTGGATGCGAATCGCATCCACAAGACCATACGGTCTGCATCCAGGTGCCATAACAGCTGTATTGTGGCAGCTCCTTGTTAACTCCCTTGGACACCAAGCAAAACGATTTTTGCCACTTCTCTCATGCAAATGACACCTGTTGGACCACCCTAGGATCGTGCCAACACATGAGACACTTGGAATGATCTTGTGGCACTTGAATTGCTATAAATAGCAAGCTCATTCAATCACATTCTTTGCTCATTCCTTCTTTTTCTCTCTATAACTTTAAGTGGAGACTACCAAATTGTTGTAGGTCTCCCATATGAGTTTTCTGGTCCTTCCTTCATCCTTGGATCACAAGTAAGTGTTCCATTCTAGTCTTGGTTATTTGTTTTTAGCTATTTCAAGCTAAAAGTCAAAACAGTGTTTGACTTTCAGCTTTGACCATTAAATGGTCAAAGCAAAGTTCAATTGAACTTTACAACGTGATCGTAATCACGATGGTTATGATCCTTAGCGATCACGCCTACTTATTTCCACGTTTACTAGTCGAAGTGACGAGTCAAAGTTTCAGTCAAAATGCGCATTATGTGCATTTTGCGACGGAACTATTTTCGGCTATCAAAACACTAAGTTTTGATACCAAAACATTTTTATAACTTAGTTAGACATGCCAAAACATTTCTAGTTCGTCACTTTCAGTTTGGTGCTTATTTAGGGTCGTAAGTCGAGCGGTCTTGACCACCGCTTTGACTTTCGAATCCGACCCGTTTGGTCGATGTTAGGATCCGACTAAACACATATTTGTGACCATAGTTATATAGGGAATAACCCTTTGAAGTTATACCTTATGGTCACGTCGTCTGGTTATTGTTTCGTTAAGTCGCTAGTTATGCCTTTATAAATGACCAAAATGCCCTTTTTGCGCATAAATCAACTTTAAGCATATGTGACTAATGTTTTGACATATAAACTGATGTTACAACTTAATTAAACCTATTTTGGCATAAAAGACTTATCATAACACATATCTAACCATCCGAACACGTATTTACGCAAATGATTCGTTAATGTAGCGAAACTACCTTAACGAGTCATAAGGGGTCAAAAGCACTTAGGTTTCATTTCAAATCATAATGTAGACTTTGTTGAACCATTTCATATGAGTTCCAACACTCATTTGGTTTACAAGACCTCATTCTATCCGATCCGCCGATTAAAGTCCCGACATTTACACAATTATCCGATTTTAGGACACGTTTGATTTCTCGGACTCTTGAGCTTGTTTGATCTTTGATTCAAGGTTACTTTGCAATCCCAAGTGAGTACATAGCTCCCCTCTTTTTACGTTTTTTGTAAATATTTTGGGGTGATTCATATGTGCTAAATCCTTTTCAAGATTTCCAAAACAAAGACTATGGTTTATATTAAACACGACGATTTCAATAATGTGAACAAACTTGTTGGTGCGTTATATACATGACACGAATGACATTCATTAGATTTGGCAAAGCCGACCACTAGTAAGTTATGGTATCATAGGACTGACAATCCCGTTACCAAGGTTCCCGGTGTTTGTGGGGAAGTTTGGGAAATGACCGAAACTGTTTACTTTAACAAACCCTTTGGTGGTTTGTTATTGCAATTTAAAGATAACATTTGATGGTATAGACGAGTCACCACAGGTTTGAATGTATTCACCGAAATGACCAAATGTTTTCACAATTAAAACAAGGACAATTTGTTTATAACAAGGACGACGAACAATTGGTTATGACACAAACATTGGACGATTGATTTATAACAAGGACGATGAATAATTGGA
Source organism: Scalesia atractyloides (assembly GCA_947069175.1). Lineage (NCBI taxonomy): Eukaryota > Viridiplantae > Streptophyta > Magnoliopsida > Asterales > Asteraceae > Scalesia > Scalesia atractyloides. The sequence goes on along the minus strand of CAMTDV010000004.1, from coordinate 35,765,654 downwards.
TTATGATACGAACAATGGACGATTGGTTAATGACACGAACAATGAACATTGGTTTTTGGTAAGGGATTTAGATAACAAGACGTGTGTAATGTGATAAAAGCATGGTTGATACGGCGCTGGTACTTTCTATATATAAGTTTTTTTTATCATGTTACATACATGGAATTATTCAAATCACTCAAAATAAAGGTTTTCAAACAATGACACGCAACGATTTCAATTTAAGATATAAACCATACAAGGTTTCTTTCAAGACGATTACTACTCGGATTTACAAAAGAAATGTTTTGGTCAAGATTCATGGCTACAAGTCTCTTATAAACTATAACTAACTTGTTTTAATTGGTTAGTTATCATTGCAATACCAAATACTTTTTGATAACAAGGTTTTTCAATTAACGATTCTAGTAGTCTGACGAGGTATTGCAATACATATACAAGTCCATGAATATGACACACTCACAAAACCTATGTACTCGCCGGCATATGTTTTTGCTGACTACTTTTCACATATGTTTCAGGAAACCAAGCTTGATGTCGATGCATGCTCACGTAGGATTGGACGCGGACTTTAGTGCCTTATAATATGAAAGACAATTGTTTGTTTAGTTTGGTTTAATTCCAAGACAATGTAACTATGAAATTTCAATATTCAATAAAACATAACTTTAATTACCACGTGTTGTTGAAAAAATCTGTTAACATGACTCCTCGACGTTTCCGCTACGGTTTGTTGTTTTTACGCTGTCGGCGTGTTACAGTAACCATGAATCCTGACCGAAAACTTTTCTTTTGTAAAACCGAGTAATAAGTCGATTTAAAAGAAAACATTTGTATGGTTTATATCTTTAAGTGAAAATCATTGTGTGTCATTGTTCAAAACCATTTGTCCTTGGCATAAACCATTGTTCGTGTCATAAACCATTGTACGTGTCATAAAACAGTATCCGTGTCATAAACCAATCGTCCGTGTTTTAATTGTGAAAACTTTTAGTCGTTCTTTAATGAATACATTCAAACATGTGTTGACTATACCCCAAGGGTATCTTTAATAGACCCTAAAAGATCTCTTTAACGAGACGAACAAATCAACGAATGATTTGTTAATCAGAAACAGTTTATGTCGCTTCCCAAACTACCCACCAAATTCCAGTGAATAGCCTAGTAACGGGATTGTCAGTCCTATGGTACCATAACTTACTACTGGTCGGCTTCGGCCAAAGTTAATGAATGTCATTCGTGTTATGGATAACGCACCAACAAGTTCGTTCACATTATTGAAATCGTAGTGTTTATATAAACCATCGACCTTGTTATGAAAACTTGAAAACAGTTTAGCACATATGAATCACCCCAAAATCTTTACATAAAACATAAAAGAGGGGAGCTATGTACTCACTTGGGATTGCAAAGTATCCTTGAATCAAGTAAAATATCAACGCTTTAAACGTGTCCTAATGAGTCGGATAGCATGTAAATAAGTCAGGACATTAAACGGGAGATCGGGTAGAATGAAGTCTTACTAACCAGTCGAGTGTTGGAACTCATATGATATGGTTTAATAAGATTAACATTATGATTTGGAATGGATCCTAAGTGTTGTTGACCCGTTATGACCCGTTAAGGTAGTTTATGCTACTTTAACGTATCATTTGCGTAAATATGTGTTCGGATGGTTAGATATGTCATATGATAAGTCTTATATGGCAAAACATGTTTAATAATGTTGTAACATTAGTTTATATGTCAAAACTTTGGTCACATATGTTTAAAATCGATTTATGCGCAAAAAAGGCGTTTGGGTCATTATTAAGGACATAACTAGCGACTTATCATAACACTAACCCAACGACGTGACCATAAGGTATAACCTCAGAGGTTTATTCCCTGTACAACTATGGTCACAAATATGTGTTTGGTCGGATCCTAGGATCGACCAAACGGGTCGGATTCGAAAGTCAAAGTGGTGGTCAAGACCGCTCGACTTACGAGCCTAAATAAGCACTAAACTAGAAGTGACGAGTTAGACATGTCAAAACATGTCTAACTAAGTTGCAAAACTGATTTGGTATCAAAACTTGGTGTTTTGATACCCGAAAATAGTTCTGTTGTAAAATGCACATAATGCGCATTTTGACTGAAACTTTGACTCGTGACATCGACTAGTAAACGTGGTAATCAGTAGGTATAATTGCTAGGATTATAAACTTCGTGATTACGATCACGTTGCAAAGTTCAAGTGAACTTTGACTTGACCAAAAATGGTCAGAACCGAAAGTCAAACAAAAAGTCGACTATTTGACTTTTAGCTCAATATAACTAATTGAAATGAAAGAGGATAAGGAAGAACACTTACTTGTGTCCTAGGAAGCCAAGAATCCTCAGTAGGAGGCCTCCACAAGTGGTAGCAACTCCAATTAGAGCAGATTAGAGAAAGAAAAGAATTGAGCAAGGAAAAATGGCCAAACTTGATGGCTATTTATAGTGTTCTTGAAGCCACAAGATCATCGCAAGTGTCCCATGTGTTGGCATGATCTTAGATAAGTGTTAACATGTGTCAAATGCAGGTACAAAGCTGGCAAATTTGAGAACTTGGAGCCCAAGACAATGAACAAGAAGCTACCAGGTTGCTGTGAAGAATCTGCTGAGCTGGGGACCCCTTACGGACCATATAGGGTTGTGCCTTACGGTCCGTAAGGCCTGGTCTAGCGGCAGAAATTTGAAAAATGGTAGAAATGGCCCGTAGACTTGTTTCGTCGTGTTTTGGCCCTTTTACCACCCCTTAACCTCATTTTTAAGCTATACGAGGAAGTTTAAGCATATGTAACTTGAATTATGCTAAAAAATGTCATGGATGTCGGTTCATTCGGTTGTACAGTTGCCTTTTTTGCTTAATTACGACAAACACTTTAATTAATGCGAAAACGACCGTAATTGCGTAACGAATGATATTTTTGCATTCTCATCACTAAAATACAAGATTTTAATGATTACAAAAATTTTTGAATGTGCATACATGTTCCGTATTAAGAAATACGCGAATTGGCATACTTTCGCAGATTTTGCAAAATAGACCCTGAGCTTGAATAAACATGTTTTTGCCATACCGAACCCTTCAAAACTTATTACTAAGTTATGTAAAGGATATTTAGGGTATGTTTGGCTTATGTCATTGTTCCGAAGTGTACATCATTTTAAACTTATTACGTTTGCGTAACAGTTTGTGTATAACTTCCAAAAAAGCTGTGAGGAGTCGAAATTGTACATGGACTTAAATGTGTGAATGCCACATGTAATTATACAACTTCCAGGAATGAAAAGCAAGATTTCATTGGATTCGAAATCGTTCAGAGTTGTATGATCGTTGTAAAGGCACAATGTCATAGACTCTCCCCTACTTTATGAAATTTCGTCCCAAAATTTAAATTTAGAGGAAACTTGTGAAAACAGATGTGAGTGTATCGCTTTCAAATGATCCTCTGTTCCCTGAGTAAAACTCTGGGCCACCCCGTTTGGATTCTCAACGAACTTTGTTAATTGTACTTGTTTGCTGTCTATAGGAATGAGTTCAGATTCGAAATTCTAAACTTCAGTCCAATAGGTAGGTGAATGACACCTTTGATTTTACCGAGTCTCCGAAAAGAGCCATGTAAATGTCAAATAAAATTCTTGTAGTAGAAGAATTCGAAGAGGGTGTGAACTTTGGGGTTTCGAACAACGTATGGAAGGATGTTTCATATGAAGACTATTATAGGAAACTTGTGTGTGTTCGAAGTTGGAGTCAGAGAGTGAAAGATTAAAACAACATTGGTCAAGGTCCAGAACTTCTAGTAACTTAAATAACGTCACGCTTACAATGTAAGAAGGAACACTTATATATAGGAAGTACCAGCGGCATATCCACCATGCCCTTATTACATTATTCCCGTTTCGTTATTCTTATCGCTATAGGTTCTTACATATGTATGCATCCATAATTACTCAGTTCGTTGCATAGTCTGCATAGTTCATTTTGCGATGTGTAGTGGGGAATCAAACGAGTAAACATGCGATGACTTGTCTAGACAACAAAAGGGTCTCTTTAACTAGATCAACAAATGATCTCTTTAAATAGACCACCAAAGAGTCTCTTTTAACTAGATCATCACATGATCTCTTTAACTAGATTGATGAACAATCTCTTTAACTAGATCAACACATAATCTCTTTAACTATATTGACGAACAATCTCTTTAACTAGGTCAACACATGACCTCTTTAACTAGACCCTAAAAGGCCTGTTTAACTAGATCAACGAATGATCTCTTTAACTAGGTCAACACATGACCTCTTTAACTATACCCTGAAAGGCCTCTTTAACTAGATCAACGAATGATCTCTTTAACTAGGTCAACAAATGACCTCTTTAACTAGACACTGAAAGGTCTTTTTAACTAGATCAACGAATGATCTCTTTAACTAGGTCAACACATGACCTCTTTAACTAGGCCCTGAAAGGCCTCTTTAACTAGATCAGTGAATGATCTCTTTAACTAGGTCAACACATGACCTCTTTAACTTGATCCTGAAAGGCCTCTTTAACTAGAGTAGTACTTTGGAATCCAAAGGTATAACTATTTTCATAGAAAAGCCATTATGGATTTAAGATAGTACTTTGGATATCCTTCTAAGAATCTAACACATTTAAAATATGGAAGATTCTAAAAGGATTTGGATAGTGAGCATTTGAATCGACTTGAACACCAAAGATCCTATAGTGATTCGGATAACACTACAAGGGTAATACAATAAGAACACTTATATATAGGAACTACCATCGGCGTATCCACCATGTTTTATGGTATTACGCTCGTTTCGTTACCTAAATCACTACTAATCACATAAACACATAATCATCAACTTGGTCATCAATTTGTACATACGCATTAGAGTACATAAGGAATCCAATCGAGGACTTCAACTTAGTACTTTAAACATCCATAAGAATCTAACTACGAAGATAGGAAGTCCTATAAGGATTTGGTAGCATATCAAACTATGCTTTGGTTTAGCATATCAAACTATGCTTTGGTTTAGCATATCAAACTATGCTTTGGTTTAGTATATCAACTATACTTTGGTTTAGCATATTAAACTATGCTTTGGCTTTTGCATATAAACAATAACCACTGGCGTGTAAAGCACTTCTTAGAAATCTTACTATGAACATAGAAAGATTTGAGACTGTACTTTACATATCCTACAAGAATCTAAATATGAAGATAGGAAGATCCTATAAGGATTTTGAGATTTGAGTGATGAAAATGTTTCGAAAACCACACACTAGGTATGTTAGGTCAGCACACGAAACAAAGTGTCTTTGAAAACCATGTACTTGGTATGCTCAGTCAACATACGAAGCAAAATGTCTTTGAAAACCGTGTACTTGGTATGCTCAGTCAACATACGAAGCAAAATGTCTGTGAAAACTGTGTACTTGTTATGCTTAGTCAACATACGAAGCAAAATGTCTTTGAAAATATGTTTAAATGTTTTTGAAATCATATGGTATTTTTGAAATCATGCACTATGTAAAGTGTTATGAAACCAGGGAGTTGTGATATGCACATAGGCATATTGCATAAGACCAATTAAGGACTCATGGAAGTACCCTTAGGTATCCAATCAAGGATTTAAAGTGGTACTTTGAGTATGTGTTAAGAGTTATAATTTGTACCTTGTACTTTGTTTCTTAGAAGAAACGAGTACTTAGGATTTTTGTGGAGATCGCGAGCGATCACAAAATGGAAGAAACTACGAGAGTAGTTTGATTCGCAAGGAACCATGTCCTTGGTATTAGTATTGTAGAGGTGTATCACACATATATGTAATCACATTTGTAAATAAAATGGAAACAACCAAATTTATTTATGGAACAATCAAAGTGTTACAAAGATCCTTGGATAAACAAAGAGAAAAAGTTTAAATATTCACAACTACATTGTCATTAGTACGAGACTCGTTAGCATTTATGTTAAATGTTCATCCACAGGCTGGATTTGCATTAACAAGCTTCGGGCAGTTGTTTCTAAAATGACCCATCTCGCCATAGTTGTAGCAAGAACCTGGTGGAAAATGAGCTCGAGCAGATAGATAAGCGTTAGCTAAATGATCTAGTTGTCCACATGAAGTGCATTAACGACACTGTAGGTGAGCTTGGTGATGAGTGTTGCACCTGTTGTACATTGGCGCTGTACCAGCATAAGGTTTCCTCGCAGGAGGTTGAGCTGGTTGGTTTGGAGCAGCTTGGTTGTTCTATGCAACTACTGCAAAGTTTTGTGAAGCTTTACGCTTCTTTGACTTCTTGGGGGTTTCAGTGTTACTGTCCTTATCAGATGGTTTCTTGTCGCCTTTGCGGAAAATTTTACCCTTCTTGATTTGAGATTCAATCAGGGTAGTGGATAGCTCAATGGCCTGTCTAACTGTAGTGGGATTGCTACCAGTGACTATGTCCTGAACTGGGTCAGGGAGGCCATCAATGTACTTTGCGATTGCCTTGTCCAACGGCGTAACCATGGTACGACACACCAAACTTAGTTCCTCATATCGGTCAGTGTAGGCACGATGTTCCCCACTATCTTGTTTCAGATCATGGAATTCGTTCTCTAGTGCCCTTTGCTCATGACATGGGCAGAACTCTTTCATCATAAGAGCTCTAAGCTCTTCCCATGTCTGAGCTAGTGCTACATCAGCACCTCTATCCCTCATAATCCCATTCCACCACGTGAGTGTTATCTTTTGGAAAACACTCGAAGAAAACTATACTTTTCGCTCATTCAGACACTGAACATGGCGGAAAGTGCTTTTGATACTCTCAAACCATTGTAGGAGCCTAGTAGCTCCCTCAGACCCACTAAAGTTGGGTGGTTTGGGCGAGTTGAATTATTTAAAGTTGCACAGAACAGGTGTATTGTTGTTATTGTTATTGTAGGCCTGATTAAGTTGAGTCACAAAGTTTGGGTGTTGGTTCATTCGGTTGTACGGTTGCGTTTTTCGCTTAATTATGACGAATTCTTTAATTAATAAGAAAACGACGTAATTGCGTAACGAATGATATTTTTGCATTCTCATCACTAAAATACAATATTTTAATGATTAAAAATTTTTTTGAATGTGCGTACGTGTTCCGTATTAAGAAATATGCGAATCGGCATACTTTCACAAATTTTGCAAAATAGCCCCTGAGCTTGAATAAACATGTTTTTTTCCATACCGAACCCTTCAAAACTTATTTCTAGTTATGTAAAGGATATTTAGGATATGTTTGGCTTATGTCATTGTGCCGAAGTGTACGTCATGTTAAACTGATTACGTTTGCGTAACAGTTTGTGTATAACTTCCAGAAAAGCTTTGAGGAGTCGAAATTGTACATGGACTTAAATGTGTGAATGTCACATGTAATTATACAACTTCCGGGAATTAAATGCAAGATTTCATTGGATTCAAAATCGTTAAGAGTTTTATGATGGTTGTAAAGGCATAAATGTCACATTCTCCCCAATGGAAAGACCAAGGAAAATAAAGGGTATGGACCCGACTTTGCATTGAAGAATCCGTGCCATCCTACTAACTGCCTCCCTATCCACCTCGAAACCCATAATGCTACTCTTGCTTAAATTTACGTTTAAACCGGAAACTAAATGAAGGTACCTTAAAATTCTTTTAAGATTTTGCACATTTTTCTCGGACCACAACCCCAAAAAAATCACGTCATCGGCGCAGCAAAGGTGCGAAAGCACCAACCCCCCATTAGGAAGAGAAACCCCGTCGAATAAACCCGAACTCACGGCTCGCTTCATAAAGACTTCAAGCACTTCCAAAACAATAACAAAAAGGAACGGTGATAGCGGATCACCTTGGCAAAGACGTCTTTGAAGATGAAACTCTTTAGATGGGGATCCATTCACCAAAATAGAAGCTTTGCTAGACGTTAGACAAGCGTTTATCCACCTTCTCCATCTTTTCGGGAAGCCCATCATTCTCAAATTATCCAATAGAAATTCCTAATTTACTGAATCATATGCCTTATCAAAATCCACCTTAAAGAGCATGATTTCACACTTTTGTTTCTTTGCCCAAGAAACTACCTCGCTTACTATTAATGGTCCATCAAAGATGTTCCTATTTTCAATGAACGCCAATTGAGTGGGCGAGGAGATCGTAGTCACCACTTTCTTCAATCGATTGGTAAGTGTTTTTGCAATCATTTTACAGACGAGTCCAATCAAAGATATTGGTATATAATCCTTCAGTTCTTGCGGATCAATAACTTTTGGAATTAGAGTGAAAAACGAAGCAATACACCCATATTTATCCTCCATGTCACATAAAATTGATACACCATCTCCATTAAAATTTAGATTTTAACAATGTCCAAAACCTTTTCACGAACTTGAACGTAAACCCGTCTGGCCCCGGAGCCTTTTCTCCCCCACACAACCGCCTCTTTAATTTCCTCTTCCGAAAAAGGAGCCGTCAATTTTCTAGCTTGTGTCAATGATAATTTTTTAAAATCAAAACTAACCATTTTTGGTCGACACCTCATCAGCTCATCAAACTTTTCTTTAAAAGCTTTCCTCATTTCCCTTTTCATGTCATCTGGGTCGCAAAAAACGCTCCCTCGAATACTAATAGAATTAATTCTCTTACGCATTTTGCTAAAATTTATCCATTTATGAAAAAAAGACGTATTCTCATCTCCATATTGGACCCAATTAATTCTAGCTTTTTGTCTCAACTCTTAATTTCTCTTTTTCTCAACCATTTTGATTATCTGCTTCCAAGAAGTTCTTCGTCTTTTTTCACCAATGTCTAAATCTCTACCCTCTGCCACCTTTTCTAGTTTTTCCATTTCTTTGATGGCCAAGTTTTTATTTGCCTCATCATTCTCTTTCATCGCATCCTTCCAAACTTTAATTTTAGTGATGTAGAGTATGAAATGATAGTGAAGAACAATCACGTTGATTCAGCGAATACCCGCGATGATCTTGTCCGAACCCCAAAATTCAACACAAAGGGCACGTAATTTGAAGTGAAAGAAACTGTTTTCTAAAAATTCAAGTCTGATCATTACAATAGCTTTAGGAACATATAAATAGAACCCAAAATTCGAAAATGGGACTAAAACACACTTGGGTCAAAAACTAGAACAAAATAGAAGTCCATGAAAAGCATTAAAAAAAACACAATGGGAAATAACTCATAGAAATAAGCCTCTTTGGGCCCGAACAATGACCCAAACCACTGTAGGCATTTGCCAAAAGATGGGCCTCGTTCTAACAATCGTTTCGCCTGGTCGCATGCCCAAAACGGACAATCCTAACCCAAGTTATAGCCATTTTAGTGTAGCCCCCTTTGTCATACGATCTTGAGCCTCCAAATACGAGATGGCCCGCTCCTCCACACTTTGGCCCGCAACATTTAGCCTTTAGCTTTTTAAATACTCCCAGCAAAACCTCCTCCCCTTTACCTCCACTATCCCCATCGTCCAAAACCCCATTGACCACATCAGAAATTCTATCACACTCAAGCCAATGATTAAAAAAATTTAAAAGGTATCGGGCCAAAGTCAACCGAAGCACAAGAAAGGATCAAAGGACTATGATCCGACAACTCCCGACTAAGATATGAAAGTTTTGCGTGAGGCTACATAGACATAAAACCCTCACACACGAGAACCCGGTCGAGCTTGATAACTTTTGAGTCATCATCTGTCACATACGTGAACCTACTGCCCACCATAGCATACTCTATCAAACTTGCCTTCTGGGTGAAACTATTAAATGCTAATGCCCCACCCGCGTCAAAATCGAGTTGCGCCTTTCATCTTCGCAACGAACTTTATTAAAGTCCCCCATGAATATAAAAATACCATCTAAGTTTCTTCTAATCCCCACTAACTCGTCCCACACTTGCTTCCTCCTAGTCGCGTTAGTAGGCGCATATACATTACAAACATTTATCAAACTCTCCACCCCCTTAGCTTCCCGCTCACACATATATAATGTTTCCCCGCACTAACCGAAGTATCAAAGAATACCTCGGTACTCCATAACGAAAATAGCCCACCCGACCTACCCGAAGCATTCACTATATACTTACCCCACGGAGAGTTATCCCAATACCGAGAAACTAAACTCTCTAGAGTATCCGCCAACTGAGTTTCTTGGATAGCGATGAAAGACACGCGATTCTCCATAGCAATCCTCCTAACCCACCTGGCCTTATGTTCATCCATCGCTCCGCGAACATTGAGAAACAAATAATTCATTGATCAACATTGTTCGCCAGTTCCCCCTCTACCAACGTCTTCACATCCTCTTTAAATTTTTTTAGACAAACACCCAACCTAGAACCCACCTCCATAGTAGCGGCAACTTCTTTATTGATATCCAACTAACCCGCCACCGCCCAATCATTCAGCTCACCCCCATCAACAACATTACCACCCTTGGCGTCCACCGTCTCATGCAGTGATGGTGCATCATGCTTAAGTTTTCTCCTTTTAATCTTTTGTGGATGTGGCAAAAAATTATGGGATATCTCAGCTTCAATGCTTCTTTTTTTTTCTTTTTGGCAGAAAGCTCACCATTCTGAATATATGATCCAAATCAAAAGGGTCATCAGGTTTTAAATTTAAATCAAAATATGGACCCACCTACAAACTTTATCTTTAGTCGTGTACTTATGAGCAACATGACATGAGGCTGATTTTTTTGCAGGCCCCACCTTACTACATAAAACCGATCCACTTTTATCACCTCCTTCCTTAGAATTCGCACTGAACCAAAAGACAACAACATCCCTTTCCTTATTAATTATAAACGGCTTGCATGGGTCCGCCTCCACCTCGTGCTCATTACCCTTCTTTGAATCATCTAGAACATTAAATCCATTCACTTGTACACAATCCTCCATCGATACAACTTTCGCTTCAACATGTCGTTTCTTTAACTCCGGTTTCAAACTGATGCCCTTCAAAGAGGGAGTCCACTCGATATCACAATCAATCCGATCACCTGAATCCCAACAAACGAAACTAGGAGTCCACTCACCCTCTTCTTCATGTATCCAAACTTTGAATTTTAAGCCTTTCCAACACACCATAACCTCCTCAGCAATTTTAGATCCATGATTTTCTACCACAACCATTTTCTCAAAAGCCAAAAGACCATCCTTAACCGATGCTTCCGATGGTTTGACAATTCTCCCAATTCATTCCCCAATCATGTTGAAGACCGACCTATCCCACAAAGCCAACGGAACCCATCTAATGACAATCAAAACCAACCTACCTTACTCCGTGATTTACACACTCATTTTAGAAGCCATTGATTCAAAAATTGAAACTTAGTTTTAACAAACTCTTTCATTACCACAACGTCATTAAAGCATATCAGAACCTTCACGCTGCCAATATAACTCGTTTTGGCCCCCCAACATATCTTTCTTCCTGACCAAAAATTCCAGTTTATCTAGAGTCTCTAAATTACGGATCTCCGCAATGACCACCCTCCCTGTAACACCCCAATCGCATAATACAACAAGACGCGGCGGAAATATCAGGGAGTCACGTTACAAATTGCTCAGCCACAACTGGTACTAAATTGTTTCATTATTATTACATTGTTTTACAATACAAAGAATACATGTAATTGTCTTCTGTTTAAAGAAGTCTTAAGCCCGGATGCATTCCTATGTGTAGCATGCTTGAACAATCGTCAACCTGAAACATATGTGAAAAAGAGACGTCAACAAACAATGTTGGCGAGCACATAGTTTTGTTGGCCAAATAAATGGGAAAATGTTTTCTATTGCAATTCTTTGACAACTACGAGAATTGCCAATTGTAAATCGACTCGTTTTAGCCAAGGAATGGCGAAAAGTTAGCTTTGCAATACATTAACTTGATTATGAAACTTGTGACAAAAGAGTTTTGTATATGGCATTATGATCATTACTAAATAATTTTCATGCCTTTGAAAAATTGTACTATGTTCTTTGTGACCATATTGAAATCGTCCATAAACTTGTAAGTATGTTATTAAAATCCAGTCAAGGATTTCGATAACTATACTGTAATTAGTCATAACTCGTGTGAGTATTAATTGAAATCAATCAATGATTTAATATAATACTAAATATCCTTCCAAGAATCTATCATACAATTCATGAAAGGATTCTTTAAAGATTTGGATATCGAACACTGAAATCAGTCGTACAAAAAATCCTTAAGTGACTCGAATAACGCTACAAGAGTAATGCAATAAGAACACTTATATATAGGAAGTACCAGCGGCGTATCCACCATGTTCTTATGGTATTACACTTGTTTCGTTATCCTAATCACAACTAACCACATAAACACATAATCGTCACTTGTCTTGTCAACTTGTATCACATATACGCATTAAAGTACGGAGAATCCAATCAAGGACTAACAATTAGTACCTTAAACATTCCACAGATATCTAACTATAAAGATAGGTAGACGTAATAGGAAATAAGCCTTGTCACATTGTCTTGTTAATTTGTATCACATATACGCATTAAAGTACACAGAATCCATTCAAGGACTACCAATTAGTACCTTAAACATTCCACACATACCTAACTATAAAGATAGATAGATGTAATAGGAAATAAGCCTTGTCACATTGTCTTGTCAACTTGTATCATAAAATCATAATCCTAATGGTGATTTGGATAAGGCTACGAAGGGTAATACAATAAGCACACTTATATATAGGAAGTACCAGCGGCGTATCCACCATGTTCTAATTATATTACTCTAGTTTCATTATCTAAATCACCAACAATTCTACACATAAACCAATTGTTCATCGTTCATTGTTCATCATTCATCGTTCATTGTTCATCGTTCATTTTTCATCGTTCATTGTTCATCGTTCATCATTCATTGTTCCTCGTAAATTACTTTTTAGAAATCTTACTATAAAGATAGAAAGATTTAATAGCGTACTTCAGATATCCTTTGAGAATCTAACTATGAAGATAGAAGATTTTACAAGGATATAGGCCCTAAAAGACCTCTTTAAATATGGTACCATCAATCGTCATGTTGCATAATCGGAAATAACACACAAAAAGCACTTAGTAAACATATACATTCCATACATTTAAGAAAAATTGATTACACATATGAATCACCCCAAAGAAATTTGGAAAACATAAAAGAGGGTAGCAATGTACTCGCCTGGGATAGCGTATAAATCTTGTTCAAATGATATAACAAAGCTCAAAGGATCAAGAGTTCAAGTGTTGAAGTGGTTCCTAGTGTATCGGATAAATATAATGTTAGTGTCGAAAATTGAAAACGAGAAAACAGATAGAATGAAGGATATAAACCAAACAAGAGTTGGATCTTGTATAATATGGTTCATATTACCTAAGATTCTGATTTGGAAGCATTTCAAAAGGTTTTGGCTTGATACGGCTCGCTATAGTGGTTTACGCCACTTTAACGGGTCATAAACGTAACTAGGGGTTCGGATGGTAAAATATGTCCTATAAGAAGTCTAATATGTCAAACTAGTTTATTTAAGTTGTGAAATCAGTTTAGATGCCAAAATAATGTTCGTATATGTTTAAAACTAACTTATGTGTAAAAAGGGCATTTTCAGCATTTTAAAGAATACATAGTCGACTTGTCATTTGACTATCCAAATGGTATGACCATAAGGTATAACCTCAGAGAGTTATTCCCTATGATATTATGGTCATAATAATGGTTTTGGCCGGATCCGGAAGTTGACCAAATGGGTCAGATTTGAAAGTCAAAGCAGTGTTCAAACCGCTAGGCTTTTTGACTCTAAATAGGCATTTTAACAAAGGCGAATAATTTGACATGTTGCGACACATGTCTAAATAAGTTTATAAAAGTATTTTGGCATCAAAACAACCTGTTTTGATACCCGAAAACAGATCCATTACAAAATGCGCAAAAATCGCATTTTGACCGAAACTTTGACTTGTCAAAATAACAAGAAATGGTGGGAATCAGTAGGCATGATTTTTAGGGATCATAACCACCTTGATTACCATCATATTGCAAGTTTCAATTGAGCTATATCTTGATCAATTCATGATCAAAACTAAAAGTCAAACAGAAAGTCAAACTATTTGATTTTTAGTTCATGTAAGCTATAATAATTGAACAAGACATGAAGGAACACTTAGAAACACAAAGGATTGATCAAAGATCACCAGAGAAAGTTCCAAGGTGTTTGCGATTCGGATCTATAGCTGATTTGAGTATGAAGGTGATTAAAGAGTTCAAGAATAGACATGAGTTTGTTATTTATAATGATCCAAAGATCACCAAATCATGACAAGTGTTGGGCAAGGTGTTTAGGCATGGATTAGTGTCCCATTATATGTCCAAAGCAGAAGAGAAGTGGCAAAATTCGTGTGCTTAGTGTCCTCAATTGAACAACTGTTGCCAGCTATTTGCTATTTTAAATTTTCTGTGTCTGTCGCGGGCTGCCAGTCATTTAGGCTTAGGGACTCGCGCCCCGCCAGAAGGTCAGAATTTAAGAAATGGCAGAAATGGTCCCTGCAGCCTCTAAACTTGTTTTCGACGTGTTTTGGCACTATTAACACCTGTCAACCCAATTTTGAAGATTTATAAGGACAATAAAGTATAGGGAACTTGAAATATGTCCAAAAATGTTCCAGAGGTCAGTTCGTTTGATCGTACGGTCGCGGTTTTTGGTTAATTACGACGAAAAGCGTAACGAACGCGTGTATGACCGTAAATGCGTAACGAATGGAATTTTTGCATTCAAATCACTAAAATATGATATAATGATTACAAAATTTTTTGGATGTCCGTACATGTTTCGGATAGCGATTTACGCATAAAGGCATAGTTTCTTAAAATTTGCAAAATAGCCACTGAAGTTATAAAAGTGTGATTTTGCCATACCGAAGCCCTCAAAACTTATTTCTAAGTTATGTGAAGGATATTTAAGGTATGTTAGGTTTGTGTCCTTGTTCCGAAGTGTGCGTCACTGCGAGAATCGGCAGACTTTCGCAGTTTGTCGTAATTAGTCCCTGTGATCAAATATGCTTGTTTTTGACACATCAAACCCTACAAAACTTATTTCTAAGTTATGAAAAGGTTATTTAGGGTGTGTTAAGCTTGTTTCATTGTCTCGGAGTATACGTCATGTTAAACGGCCTTCGTTGGCGTACTGGTTTACGGTTTCGCTTATAGAAGTTGTATAGGAATTTGAAATCGATCAAGGACTGAATATGTGAATTTGTTTTTGAAATAAACTTGTTTTGAATCTGTAAAATGATTAAAATGTCTTAGGTGTCACAGTCTCCCCTACTTTAGGAAATTTCGTCCTGAAATTTATTCGAAGGAGACCGCGGAGTGTGATTGAAACAATTGGCTGATAACAAGGCTCGAGATTCCAAAGATGCGGAGCATCATTTGGTTTTGGGAATGTTTGGGGGATCCAAAGCGTAATCGTATTTATTCAAAATATCTCAAGGTATTTGGAACCTTTAGAACTTTTGAATCTTTAAGTTGTCATCGATTGTGTAAAAACGACATTATGTTATACTAAGTCTTTAGTGTAAATCATAGTAACAAAAAGGGGTGTACATTCAAGCTGGCCATACGTACACGGTTTCTAACGTCCTACGAGGTACATCCCATGTACCATGAGAATCTCATGCATAGGAGACGGGTCAACATACCTATGGCATCAAGATCGTCACCTTTAACACCATAATATACTCCCGGTCGGCTCGAATAGAGTTAATGAATTTACTCGTCAATCGTCCATTGCATTCAATAACCAAATAACAAATAGTCACATAATCACATAATGGTCCAAGATAAAATAAAACCTTCAAGTGATCCTGGTAACGTTCCGAAGAATAACACAATAAGAACACATATATATAGGAAGTACCATCGGTGTATCCACCGTGGTCTTATTGCGTCATACCCTTCCCGTTACCTAATCACTCTAGATTTTATGCCACCATCTTAACAAAGCTTACTATGATTCTCATGTGTCGATCCTCGTAATTAATGCACCCATAGTTACGCGTTTCGTCACATGGTCCACATAGCTCCTCTTGTTAAGTAAGGGAAACAGATAATAAGGTCGAAACAATAACTAAACCAGATAATCATCGTCATAACACAATATTGACATCAAACATACATCGTTACAACATAGTAATTATTGAATTTGGGTGTGTTTCATACTAGAAATGATGACACTACTTGTTATGCATACCACAAAATTAGTAGCAGGTATTTCATTCTAGTATAAATATTAATATATGTTTCACACTAACCGAACTGGTAGTATGTATCATATACTAAACGAATATGTATTTGTAAATCGTATGCTAAGTCAACATGCGAAGCAACATCGTATTCATGTACTATACATAATAGGTAACCAAACCATATATGTGCCGTCATGAAAACAAAAGTAGAAGTAATAGGCACATAGTATTCGTAGTGTTTGTTTTGTAGCGATTGTACGAATGCACTAGTGTGCAAATCATAATATGCTATTCTTGCTAGATTTAGTTCCTAATAATAAGAACAGAATCCTCGAAGTGGGTATGTAGTTGTAAATTTCACATAGTGTAATCATATTGAAATTTGTAACTGGAACGCGAATAAATGAAGGAAACTTCTTGATATTCATATTGTCATTACAAACACAGCTGAAATATCATTCATAGTTTCTAGATAACATAAGGGGAACGTAAAGGTTCAAATGATCAGGAGTGCTTGATCGTCAGCTTGAACCTCATTGACATTGTACATTTGTCCGTTAGCATTTGCAAGCCTCGGGCAGTTTCGCTTGAAATGATTTAAATCACCGCAGTTGAAACATGCTCCAGCTGGATATCGAGGTCGTGTCTGAGTAGGGGTAGCTTGATTTCGGATGCGACAGGTCACAGATAGATGCCCAAAAAGACCACAGATTGTACACTGGCGGCATGGAGAATTTGCTGGGTGGTGATAGTTGCAACGATTGCACCGAGGATGTTTCCCACGATAAAACCCCCTAACGGGTATGGAGTTGAGTGGGATTGGCGTAGGGATTGCATAATTCCTTGAAGTCTTGCGCTTCTTAGAATTTCTGGAAGATTCACCCGTTGTTTCTTGCGTAACTCGTTTCTTGTCTCCATTTTGAAAAGTTTCCCTTTCCTGACCTGTGAGTTGGTTAGGATGGCAGCTAATTCTTTAGCCTCCCTAAGTGTCACAGGTCTGCTGCCAGTGACAATATCTTGGATTGGGTCAGGTAGGCCATCAATGTATTTTTCAATGGCCCGATCCAATGGTGTGACCATAGTGGGGCAGAGTAAGCTCAATTGTTCAAACCGGTCAGTGTAGGCACGATTTTCCCCACTATCCTGTTTGAGATAGTAAAATTCATTTTCGAGTGCCCTTATTTCGTGTCGTGGGCAGAATTCTTTCATCATAAGATTCCTGAATTCTTCCCATGTTTGTGCCATAGCTACTTCTGCACCTATGTCCCTCATGATTCCGTTCCACCAAGTGATTGCTCTCTTTTGGAAAACACTCGAGGCAAACTCTACTTTGCGCTCACTAGTACACTGAACATGGCGAAATGTGCTTTCTATACTCTCAAACCATTGTAGGAGCCCAATTGCTCCTTCAGACCCATTAAACTTGAGTGGTTCAACCGAGTTAAATTGTTTGTAGTTACATGGCGTAGGAAAATTGTTGTTGTTGTTTTTTTGATTAACTTGGGTCACAATGTCTGGGAGTACAACAGCCAAATTCTGGAGATCATTGCTGCCATTTCAACGTACCAAGTAGCGCCACGGTGACGAGATATGTTGCAGAAATAGCTATAGTAAAAACAAATCAGGTGAGATTTCGTAAGATTGTTATAAGTTTAAAACACCATAGTAAATTGAAAATTTGGATTTGGCATTTGTTTAAAAGATCGTGTTCTTGTCCTTGGGAAAATTAGTGTTGTAAATTTTGTCTTGAAAATTGCTTGAAAATAAACTTTTGTTATATTTTCGGATAAGAAAATACAAACCAAATTAATGGTTTGTGTTATAAATTCTTTACCATTTAAAATTTAATTATTTTTAAGATAAAACTTTCAATCTATTTTTAGTTGAGTATTTTTAAAATAAAGAAACTTTTGTGGATTTTATTTGAAAAATCTCATCCAAATGATAAAAATTTTGAAGGTCAAAAACTTGTATTGAAAAATAGAGTAGGATTGTAAAGTGTCGTGAGATGAAAATGAAATTTGTTTCGTGTGTGTTGAATATTGTCGTAACATATTACCGAAGGTAACATGTCGGATTATTGTCATACAGGTAGTAGTAAATCGTTCGACTGATCAAGGTAGATGGGTTTTCATAATGTTTGGAGAAGTCTTGCTTTAGCCTATAAGTGCCCTAAGAATTCCCAGGTAAGAGTGACTGGTCCGATAATGCGGATTTGTACGAACACTCTAGCCTTAGACAGAAAACTCAGGGTACAAGCGTTCATCCTTCTAGATTGCATGAGTTCACATTAATAAACCCAAGATTTCGACGAAAATGTTTGAGAGTAAAACATTTTCAGAAATCCTTTTTTTTTATAACTTCTTTGAGATAAATGAGTCGAGAAATATTCTTGACAAAAACTTTTTGAGAAAGTGTTTCGATAAGCCTTTTGATAAATTGTTTAAGATAATTAGATTGAGAAACATTTTGTTGAGTGCATTTGACGAAACATTTTTGAGGAACCTTTTTGATAAAACACTTGAGAGGAACACGTCGAGAAATATTTTTGACGAAAAAATTTGTGAAAAAATTTGAGAAATACTCCGTTGAAAATGTTTTGAAAGAAAAACATTTTGGGAAATTCCTTAAGGCGTAATGCCTAAGGATAGATGATTTGTGAATCATTGAGTAGTTGTGGCACGAGTAAGGATGAGGATTAGGATAGAAATCCTAAGTCTACTCATGTTTGGGTCCGTAGAAGGGTTATAGACTAGGTTAAAGGCAATCTAATAAACTAATTCCCTATAACCAGTGCTCTGATACTAATCTGTAACACCTCAATAGCGTAATACAACAAGACGCGGCGGAAATATCAGGGAGTCACGTTACAAATTGCTCAGCCACAACTGGTACTAAATTGTTTCATTATTATTACATTGTTTTACAATACAAAGAATACATGTAATTGTCTTCTGTTTAAAGAAGTCTTAAGCCCGGATGCATTCCTATGTGTAGCATGCTTGAACAATCGTCAACCTGAAACATATGTGAAAAAGAGACGTCAACAAACAA
Source organism: Scalesia atractyloides (assembly GCA_947069175.1). NCBI lineage: Eukaryota > Viridiplantae > Streptophyta > Magnoliopsida > Asterales > Asteraceae > Scalesia > Scalesia atractyloides. Next base: position 35,746,286 of record CAMTDV010000004.1, on the reverse strand, counting down.
TGTTGGCGAGCACATAGTTTTGTTGGCCAAATAAATGGGAAAATGTTTTCTATTGCAATTCTTTGACAACTACGAGAATTGCCAATTGTAAATCGACTCGTTTTAGCCAAGGAATGGCGAAAAGTTAGCTTTGCAATACATTAACTTGATTATGAAACTTGTGACAAAAGAGTTTTGTATATGGCATTATGATCATTAATAAATAATTTTCATGCCTTTGAAAAAATTGTACTTTGTTCTTTGTGACCATATTGAAATCGTCCATAAACTTGTAAGTATGTTATTAAAATCCAGTCAAGGATTTCGATAACTATACTGTAATTAGTCATAACTTGAGTGAGTATTAATTGAAATCAATCAATGATTTAATATAATACTAAATATCCTTCTAAGTATCTATCATATAAATCATGAAAGGATTCTTTAAGGATTTGGATATCGAACATTGAAATCAGTCGTACACAAAATCCTTAAGTGACTCGAATAACGCTACAAGAGTAATGCAATAAGAACACTTATATATAGGAAGTACCAGCGGCGTATCCACCATGTTCTTATGGTATTACACTTGTTTAGTTATCCTAATCACAACTAACCACATAAACACATACTCGTCACTTGTCTTGTCAACTTGTATCACATATACGCATTAAAGTACGGAGAATCCAATCAAGGACTATCAATTAGTACCTTAAACATTCCACACATATCTAACTATAAAGATAGGTAGACGTAATAGGAAATAAGCCTTGTCACATTGTCTTGTCAATTTATATCACATATACGCATTAAAGTACACATAATCCAATCAAGGACTACCAATTAGTACCTTAAACATTCCACACATATCTAACTATAGAGATAGGCAGATGTAATAGGAAATAAGCCTTGTCACATTGTCTTGTCAACTTGTATCATAAAATCATAATCCTAATGGTGATTTGGATAAGGCTACAAATGATAATAACAATAAGCACACTTATATATAGGAAGTACCAGTGGCGTATCTACATGTTCTTATTATATTACTCTAGTTTAATTATCTAAATCACCAACAATTCTACACATAAACCAATTGTTAATCGTTCATTGTTCATCGTTATTGTTCATTGTTCATCGTTCATCGTTCATTGTTCATCGTTCATCGTTCATTGGTCATCGTTCATTGTTCATTGTTCATCAAAGATAGAAAGATTTTAGAGCATACTTGATATAAAGATTTTACAAGGATATAGGACCTAAAAGACCTCTTTAAATATCGCACCATCAATCGTCATGTTGCATAATCGGAAATAACACACAAAAGCACTTAGTAAACATATACATGTCATACATTTAAGGAAAATTGATTACACATATGAATCACCCCAAAAGCATTTGGAAAACATAAAAGAGGGTAGCAATGTACTCGCCTGGGATAGCGTATAGATCTTGTTCAAATGATATAAAAAAGCTCAAAGGATCAAGAGTTCAGGTGTTGAAGTGGTTCCTAGTGTATCGGATAAATATAATGTTAGTGTTGAAAATTGAAAACGAGAAATCATATAGAATGAAGGAAATAAACCAAACAAGAGTTGGATCTTGTATAAATTGTTCATATTACCTAACATTCTGATTTGGAAGCATTTCAAAAGGTTTTGGCTTGATACGGCTCGCTATAGTGGTTTACGGCACTTTAATGGGTCATAAACGTACCTAGGAGTTCGGATGGTAAAATATGTCCTATAACAAGTCTAATATGTCAAAACCAGTTTATTTAAGTTGTGAAATCAGTTTAGATGTCAAAATAATGTTCGTATATGTTTAAAACTAATTTATGTGTAAAAAGGGCATTTTCGGCATTTTAAAGAATACATAGTCGACTTGTCATTTGACTATCCAAATGGTATGACCATAAGGTATAACCTTAGAGAGTTATTCCTTATGATATTATGGTCATAATAATGGTTTTGGTCGGATCCTAAAGTTGACCAAATGGGTCAGATTTGAAAGTCAAAGCGGTGGTCAAACCGCTAGGCTTTTTGACTCTAAATAGGCATTTTAACAAAGGCGAATAATTTGACATGTTGCGACATGTCTAAATAAGTTTATAAAAGTATTTTGGCATCAAAACAACCTGTTTTGATACCCGAAAACAGATTTGTTACAAAATGCGCAAAAATCGCATTTTGACCGAAACTTTGACTTGTCAAAATAACAAGAAATGGTGGGAATCAGTAGGCATGATTTTTAGGGATCATAACCACCTTGATTACCATCATATTGCAAGTTTCAATTGAGCTATATCTTGATTAATTCATGATCAAAACTAAAAGTCAAACAGAAAGTCAAACTGTTTGATTTTTAGTTCATGTAAGCTATAATAATTGAACAAGACATGAAGGAACACTTAGAAACACAAAGGATTGATCAAAGATCGCCAGAGAAAGCTCCTAGGTGGTTGCAATTCGGATCTATAGCTGATTTGAGTATGAAGGTGATTAAAGAGTTCAAGAATGGACATGAGTTTGGTATTTATAGTGATCCAAAGATCACCAAATCATGACAAGTGTTGGGCAAGGTGTTTAGGCGTGGATTAGTGTCCCATTATGTGTCCAAAGCAGAAGCAAAGTGGCAAAATTTGTGTGTTTAGTGTCCTCAATTGAACAGCTGTTGCCAGCTATTTGCTATTTTAAATTTTCTGTGTCTGATAGCTTGTCGCAGGCTGCCAGTCGTTTAGGCATAGGGACTCGCGCCCCGCCAGAAGGTCAGAATTGGCAGAAATGGTCCCTGCAGCCTCTAAACTTGTTTTTCGACGCGGTTTGGCACTATTAACACTTGTCAACCCAATTTTTAAGCTTTATAAGGACAATAAAGTATAGGGAACTTGAAATATATCCAAAAATGTTCCAGAGGTCAGTTCGTTTGATCGTACGGTCGCGGTTTTCGGTTAATTACGACGAAAAGCGTAACGAACGCGTGTATGACCGTAAATGCGTAAAGAATGGCATTTTTGCATTCAAATCGCTAAAATATTATATGTCAATGATTACAAAAATTTTTGGACGTCCGTACACATTTCGGATAGCGATTTACGCATAAAGGCATAGTTTCGCAAAATTTGCTAAATAGCCCCTGAGGTTATAAAAGTGTGATTTTGCCATACCGAAGCCCTCAAAACTTATTTCTAAGTTATGTGAAAGATATTTAAGGTATTTTAGGCTTGTGTCCTTGTTCCGGAGTGTGCGTCGCTGCGAGAATCGGCACACTTTCGCAGTTTGTCGTAATTAGTCCCTGTGATTAAATAAGCTTGTTTTTTTGACACATCAAACCCTCCAAAACTTATTACTAAGTTATGAAAAGGTTATTTAGGGTGTGTTAAGCTTGTGTCATTGTCCCGGAGTATACGTCGTGTTAAACGGCCTTCGTTGGCGTACCGGTTTACGGTTTCGCTTATAGAAGCTGTATAGGAATTTTGAAATCGATCAAGGACTGAATATGTGAATTTGTTTTTAAAATAAACTCGTTTTGAATCTGTAAAATGATTAAAATGTCTCAGGTGTCACACTCCCCTTCCAAACTTCCAAAGGTTTCGTATTAGCCAGGTCTACAAAAACCTTCTTCTCCTCCACATGATTAACTTTCATCCCAGCCAACGTATCTCGGTATCTAGTGTTTCCGGTGTCTTGATGAACTTCTTGATTAAAGAAAATACCCCCTTTATCACCTCCTTTACTTTATGCATCTTCCTGTTGTTTAGGAATTGAGTTAAACTCTGTTTTAGGTCAGTACACATGAGTGCCATCCCTATTGAATCTCGCTACGTTCGCCCCTACTTTTTCCCCGTCAATGATGACCTGGGTAATCTTTTCGATCCATTCAACTTTGTCGTCTATATCCTTAAGGCGAATGAATTCAAACCTATTCCCGACTCCGTCTTTCTTCTTCGGCACAAATGCCTCCCCCCGATTTCCAAAACCCACAAAAGCCTCCCATAACCTGGTACTAGAACATCCTTCCGGTAGATTGGAGATGAAAAATGTTGTAGCGTTTTGTCGATCCTCCTCTCTTCTTGACCATTGTCTCTCCTTCGCTCTCTGTTTCTTGCTCCTATAAGGTTGCCATTCTTGATGTGCTCGATAGTAATCCCTGTTGATGCGATCCCTCTCAAGTTGTTTCTGTTGTCGAAGTCGTTGTAGATCTTCTGATTGCCTTCTGTTCTCTCTTTGTCGTTCTTCTCTCCGCCGTTCTTCTCTCACAATTAGGGTTTAATAACTTCTATATACCGAGTCTTTAGATAGGTAGTTTTCTTTTTTTAATTTTTGTTTGTTATGTTTTCTTGTTTAACCGGTATTGAATGAAACCATCTGATCTTTAGCACGTTGTAGTCTATGTCCGTTATTGATCCTTACATCTCCAACAAAACATGTTTTCTTTCAATTTTAGGTTTATGGGTGCACTAATCACTTTTACACGAACACGTTACCTATTTGTACATTTTTGACATTCTATAGCTATTGAACATTCTGGAATAATGACTAAGTACGTGGGCTTTAATCACCTGTACACGAAGATATCATCTACTTGTACCTTTTAATCCACACATAAATACTGAACAAGACAACTATCAAAATGTCGACAAAAATGAGTAGGTTTTCATGGTGCCTTTGGATTTTATTTAAACATTACAGTTTATAAGATATTAAAAGGATACGTAAAAGAATTATAAGTTTGTTGTGGAGGGAGAAAAAGTGTAACTAATTTTCCATAATTTTGTTAAAACTTAGGGATTTAAGTGTAATAAGTTTGGGGGCTAAAATACAATTATTGTTTAAAAGACTAATTTACCCTCATTTTAGGGGTTTATCTATAAATTAAGGGGGGGGGGGGGAGTTCTTATTTTTGGGTATCTTAAAATGTTCCTCTCTCATGCATTATAATATAGTGTAGATAAATGGGCTTTAATCACTTGTACATTAAAGCATTTTCAACTTGTACATTTTAATCCGTGCGTCGGTATTGAACAAGACAACTACCGAAACTTCAACAAAAATGTGAAGGTCCTCATGCTAGCTTTGGATTTTTTTAAACATCATCGTTTATAAAATACGCCAAGAATACGTAAAAAAATATAAGTTTGTTGTGAAGGGGTGAAGTGTAACTAATTATCTATAATGTAGTTAAAATTCAGGGATTTAAGTGTAATAAGTTTACGGGCTAAAAAATAAATAGTGTTTAAAAGACCAAAGTACCCTCATTTTAGGGGTCTATCTATAAAAGGGGGGGGGGGAGTTCTTATTTTTTTGGGTATCTTAAAATACCCCTCCCTCATGTATTATAATATAGTATAGATGCATATAAACATACACTCACACACATAATTTGGGGTTTAATTTCAACGTACGAAACGAGCGTGTCAACGGGCCAACTAATGAGTGAGCCACGAACCGAACCTACCTTGGCTCGGGCTCGGCTCATTTATAACCGAGCTGACTTCAAACCGAGTTTTTTTTCGAGCAAACTTCGAACGAGCCTTGAGCCACAGGCTTTTTAAACAACCCTAAATTTACTTCTTTAAAGAGTGGTAGTATATCTTATTAACACTACGCTAGTGGTGATAAGTTGATTTGAAGTTATTGAGTTCAAGTAGCTAAAAAATCATGTTTGGTACCAGCATGATGTTCTAGTAATCTGATTTAAGAGAAATAGTGGTTTTATTTGTTTGTGTGTAAAGATCTTCTCCCATCTCACGAATGAAGTTTGGTTGTTGTTAGATATATAGGCTTCTTTGTGACGTTTTGAATAGTCACGACACCTATTCGTACAAACACCTTTATGAACAGTCACAGACACCTTAGAGAAGTAAATCATATTTTAATATCGTAATGTTAGTTTATTGCTTTTGAGAAGTAAATGAAGGGGCCTAGGTTCACATATATTCATGAACTCTTATGACCGAACATGTTGAGAAAGCTCGGAGTATCTTAGGAAACGAACATATAAACAAGAAAACCTAAATCAAAACGCGTTTAACATGCTTTGTTGTAAGTGCAACGTAGTGGTCCGGCCTTGGCAGTAAGACCAGGCACTTGAGACCCATGAGCAACCGGGAAAGATTGTGCTCTCGTATAACCTGGAGTGCAACTTCCCCATCCAGACGGAATGAAATACGCTCCACCCACAAACACGTCTTTAGAGGACCTCCATTTCCAATTCTTCCAACCTTTCTTAACCTCCCTCTTAGTCACCTACAAATGATTTGATAATTAAATCTTTAGACATATAATTCGAAATCCGAACACCCTAATTATAGTTATTCAAGATGGTACCTCTTTGTGAAATGGATTTTTTGACGCGATATAATAATTCCCTTCACTTAATATTGTTGGATTCGCGCTTCCACCAATTGCATACATTTCCCATTCATCGTAGCGATTGTTTGCCACATGTGCATAACCTAACCGCACCCTGATATTTCATTTGACATGTAAGATAAAGTTACAACGTTTTTAATCATATTCATTTCGTAAATAAAGATACCTTGGCATCCTTTGTACTAGTCCTGGACCAAAATGGTTATAAACAACAGTCACTTTCATAATTTTATCTTCCATATTGTTGTCGTTGTGGCCGAATAACATAACCTGCATCATTTAGTACGGATCAACTCACGATCTTCATGATATTATCATTTTACTCCACATGATAAGCTAGAGTTTTTACCTTATCATGTTGAGAAAAGAAGTTATTAGAGATTGTAACGAAATTCGAAGCATGAATGACATCAATCAGCCCATCATACGCTCGAGCCAGGTAGCAATGGTCAATCCATACGTATGATGATGCAAATATTTCAACCGCGTCTCCGTCTGAGCCACGACGGTGGCCCACATGCATGGGAGTGCTTCTTACAAGGCCTGCCTTCCCGGGCTTGCAATCATGAATGCTTATTCCATGTATGATCACATGGCTCACTTTTTGTATAGTTATACAAGGCCCGCTTGCGATTTCCACTTTCACCCCTCTTCCATCGATGGTCTTGTAACTATTCATTATGAGTTCATTCTTGAGATTGATCACCATATCCTTAGCAAATATAATCCACAATGGCCTAGTTTGGATCACTCCATAACGAAGTGTTCCTGGTTTAGGGTTGATGGGATCGTCTGAAGGGTTTGTAACCACATAAATTGCACCATTTTTTCCTCCTATGGCACCTTTACCAAACCCAATGGCACAGTCAGCTAATGCCCGACGATTCGACGCCCATTTTGCGGTCTTAAGCCGACAAGCGTCGATCAAGTTAGAGGCTTTTGAACTCGTTTTCGGAATGTAGGTGGTGAGTGATTTAGGGGCATTATAGTAAACTGCATGCGAGATTGAAGCATGAAAGCATAGGAGACTTAGGATGAAGAATAGTGAGGCCATTGATCTTGCGAATTGAGATGATGAAACTATTTGAGAGTTCATCAAAATATATAAGATTGGATAATTACATTTTTGCACCCTTATTTTTGTCCTTTCTTTATTTTGCACCCCTCGTTATTCTTTTATTACAGTTCAAAGCCTTTGAAATATCAACTTAAATCGGAATCAGTTTTGATCCAATAATTGTAGTTGTTGGATAAGGTGTCAAGTATACACAAATATAAGGTAGTTATATGTAAATAAAGCTATAACAATGTGGTACACACGATTTTGACTTGCAAATTTGCAATGTGTGTGTAGACGTGAGTGCACGAATTTATGGAAAGTCGACTTCTAAAAAATTGTTTGGTCAACGATGTCTTTCTTTTCAAAAACTGTTAGGCTTTTGTATAAAGGCCTTCCGTACAAAGTTATAGTTGGTGTCTCCTTTAATTTTATTCAAGCTTGTATAACTATATAACCTTTTTGAACGGTTTAAGGTATATTAAGTTCGTTTTCGACGGGACTCGAAACCTTAACCTCAAGGAGCATAACACCTTAACTCCAGTGATTTTGCCAGTTAAACCCAACCCCCACAACTTTATAACTAATATATATGGATTTTATAATAACTTTGAAATTTATTCTTTTAATTGTCATTGAATTTTGATATAAGAGCTAACCAAATTATCATCACGTTATTCTAGTGTTTGTTCGAACTCAAGTACACTCGATGGAAGTAGAGATAATAGATAAAAGTGTGGGTAGATACTAGATATGAAGGATATATGTTTGAGAGGCATATATAGGCATTAACCTTCTCCTTAAGAGGGTGTTTACAATTCATCGAAATCGGATTAACTGCTTAAAGTCAAACCGGAGTAATCTAGCCGGTTTGACCAAGTTGACTCATGGTATCAATTTGTAAATATATTTGGTAACGGTGAGAAGTGGTAACCGGAATATTCATGGGACCCGTTAATATCATGCTAACGAACGGTATTATATGAATATTAGTTTATGCTAGATAGGTAGTCTTCAGAGGTTATGAAAAGAAATGATGGAATCAAGGTTTGAACATGAGATATCTAATATAGGGGACTGAAGTGCTGCATCACTTCATTAAGGTTGGTTTATGTATTTTATAAACGGCGGACTTGGTTTGATTTATGGTTTCGGGATTCAATTTGAACATTTGGTTAAAATGAGAACCACTCAAATTAAACAACCATTTTAACAGAAGTTGGTGCCTTTGAAAAATGACTCCTATAAGAAGACAGTAGAGAATAAAATCTAAGTTGATACTTAGCACAACGGGTTCCTCAAATATTTTCTCATTAAAGGTTAGATGTTCGTGAAGTATTTTTAATTTTTATTTCTTTTTGGCTTATTTAAGGCCATACAGATATGTATTCTTTCTCATTTTGAGGGGTTCTTTTTTAATTGATAGTGGATATAGTTATTTATTTTTCTTTTGGGCTTATTTAAGGCGATATAGATATGTATTATTTCTTATTTTGAGGTTATTTATTTAAAGACGGTGCATATAGTTATTTTATTTTCTATACATGGGCCTTTTCTAAGACGACGGAGAGGACTTTAGTATCTTTTGGGCCTTTTTCAAGGCATTAGATACAACATTTTTTATATTTCTTTTGGGTATAATAATATAGGGTTGGGTTTAATAAGCTAACACCAAAGGAATCAGAATATCACGCATTTGACATATAAAATATGTCATAAAAATTAATGGCGATTTTGGCGATTTCTTATTCTTCTTCATCCTAAACTGATTTTCATCTAATGATTATGGGGTTTGTGATCAGAATTAATCTTTGATTATTATCTGCACACAAAGTTCTATAATCACCAAGATCCGATTAGTTGTAGGGTTTTTATTTCAAAATCGTTGACCTGGGAATCTGTGGCATATCCTGATTTACTAGGAGGTTTGTATTGATCGCGATTAACTGTTGTTAATTTTGCTAGATTGTTACGAACCCTTCTAATAGATTAAGGATAGATAACTGATTCTAGGGTTTTAGGAGTTAGGGCTTTCTTCTTCTTGTCGTGTTCTTGGTTTGCTTGGTTTTCGTGGATATTTGTTGCATGGTTTGTCTGTTTACGTGGTAATGGAGAGAGGTGAAGAATCTGATGGGGATGGGAATAACAAGTCGAATGAGGATGTCGAAACAACCCCTGCAACAGCTCCGGTTCGTGGTATTGGACTTAGGGTTAAGAATATTGAAGGCAATCCACTGATACCAAGGAGAGGTATGTATTCCACAAATAATAATTCGGTTATTGACGGATTAGCGGCCATATCCAAACCTGTAAGTCTGGATTCTGCTCATGCAAACCTAGTCGGGGGGAAGCCGGCTAAAGGATCATATGTTGACTACATAAACCTAGAGGACTCGTCTCGTATTGGATTGGGGGGAGATGCTTCTTCTTCAGACCATACGAATTCAGGACCTAAGACAGGTAAGGAACCTTTATCGTTTGCTAAAGTTGTCCAGTCCAAGAAGGAACCTATAAAGGTGAATTTTCGTCGGATGGAATCAAATGAATGTGTGGATGGTGCGGATGTTGTGATACCTATGGCTTTAGTGAAACAGGTTAATGATAGATATGCGAATACGTTGTATGGATATTTCTTGGGTAAAAGGCTTGCATTCCTAGTGGTCGACTACTTTGCTAAGAATAATTGGGTGAAATATGGTCTATCTAGGTTGATGATGAATGCTAAAGGGTTCTTTTTCTTCAAGTTCAAAACGAAAGAGGGTATGGATCAGCTAATGGAGGATGGTCCATGGATGATTCGCAATGTTCCGATAATTCTGAATGAATGGACTCCATCTACTAATATGGTAAAGGAGGATATCACGTCTATACCAGTGTGGGTAAAGATGCATGATGTTCCACTCACGGCGTTTGCTGAGTATGGTCTGAGTCTGTTAGCATCTAAAATAGGAGTGCCAAAAATGCTTGATTCATATACAGCGACGATGTGCTTGGAATCCTGGGGAAGGAGTAGTTATGCAAGGGCACTAATTGAAGTCCAGGCTGGGAAGGATCTGATCAAGAATATTAAAGTTGCGGTTCCAGCATTGGAAGGTAATGAATATTGTATAGCTGAGGTTAAGGTAGAATATGATTGGGAGCCTTTAAGATGCACCACGTGCTGTATTTTCAGTCATGATGATAGCACCTGCCCAAAGAAGCCGAAACTAGGTGGGCCTGATGTAGGGAAAATGAACCAGGAAGGATATCAGGATGTTAATTCTAAAAGAAAAAATAAGAAGGTTATTCAACAGGGATTCAATGTGAAAAAACAGAAATCGAGGTTTGTGTATCGTCCAGTTGTTAATGCCAAGTCAAATGGAGAAGCTTCTTCATCTTCTCAAGCTCAAGTGTCAATACCTAAAGGGGTGCCTTCGGCTTTGGATCAGTTGCCAGTATCAAACCATTTTGGTGTGTTGCAAAACGAGCAGTTGGAAAAACTAGATGAGCTGCCTCCAGGACGAGTGGAGAAACAGTCGAGGGATAAAATAAAAGAAGGCAAGGGTAATATAGATGAGGTGATTGTTGATGGAGTGGAAGTGGATGACCTCTTAGGTGATTTCCCTAAGTTTATGGACACAAAGTTGGAAACAACTAAGCCTGAGGGTGCAAGCACACCGATGACAAGGTTTCCTATGGGTAGTTTAGCTGCATGGAACATAAGGGGGTTGAACCGCTCCCTAAAACAAAAGGAGGTTCGGAAAGTGATCATGGAAAGTCATATTCAAGTGTGTGCTATTATGGAGACGCATGTGGATGCTTCGAATGTTTATATCGTGTGTAAAAAAGTGTGTCGTTCTTGGAATTGGGCTACGAATGTGAGTTGCTGTGATGAATGTTGTGGATGTTATGATGCTTGCACAGTCTGATCAGGTCATGCATACTCAAATTATCTTTAAATTTGATCAAAAATCTGTTTTCTGCTCGTTTGTATATGCTGATAATCATTATAAGAATAGGAGAAACCTGTGGCAGAATTTAACCTTACATCTTTCGTTCGTTCATGATAAACCTTGGGTTATTATGGGGGATTTCAACGCTTCGCTGTTCATGGAGGATTCCTCTTGGGTTTGTCTATGACTAACATAGCGATGATGGAGTTTAAAGAGTGTGTTAACAAAATTGAAGTGTTCGATATCAACAATTCGGGTATGCATTATACTTGGACGAACATACGGAGAGAAGGTAGTGCTATTTTTAAGAAGATAGATCGTATTATGGGGAATAGCAAGTTTATTGATATCTTCCCTGCTGCTTCAGCGTGTTTCAAGCCGTATCGTATATCGTATCATACTCCTTCTATCCTAGTTTTGCCGAATATTCAGAGGGATAAACCGAAACCGTTCAAATTCGTGAATTTGTTGGCAGAGAAACCAGAATTTTTGGATGAATTTAAACGGGTGTGGGGTACTGATGTGAATGGCTATTTCATGTTTAGAGTTGTTAAAAAGTTAAAGATGTTGAAGACTCCTCTTCGTAAGCTTCTGTTTAAACAAGGTAATTTTCATGAGAAGGTTAAAGCAGCTAGGGGCCACCTCGATGACTGCCAGCGGGAGATGGACAGAATCCGGGGAATGAGCCGTTAAAAATGCGACATACTCAGTTACTCCAGCGTTATAAGGATGCGGTGCAAGATGAAGCTTTGTTTCTGCAACAGAAGTCGAAAGTTGACGGGCTCTCTTTGGGTGATTCTAATACGAAATTTTTTCATAATGTTGTAAAAATGAAGAACCATAGGACCAGAATTTATTCCATTCGAGATGAAAATGGGAACTTATACGAAGGAGGTTTGGCTCCACAAGTGATGGTGGATCATTTTACGATGTTTTTCGGAACTGTGGGAAATGTAAACTTGCAACCGACCTCGGACCTTTTTCTCAACGTCCTGTCGACTGAGGTGGCTGATAATATGGTAAGGGATATCACGGATGAGGAAGTTAAAAGAGCTATATTTGATATAGCGGGGAATAAAGCTCCTGGTCCAGACGGGTATACTTCGGTATTTTTCAAGAAGGCTTGGAGTGTTGTGGGCAATGATGTTTGTGTAGCTATTAAGGACTTTTTCTATAATGGGCATCTCCTTCAACAACTTAATCACACCGTTATATCGCTTATTCCGAAGGTAACTACTCCTGCATTAATCACGGATTATAGATCGATTTCTTGTTGCAACACGTTATATAAGTGTATTAGTAAAATAATCACTAACCGTATAAAAGAAGGATTGGCCGGGATTGTAAGTATTAATCAGTCAGCTTTTATCCGGGTAGGAAAATTTTTGATAACATCCTTCTAACTCAAGAGCTTATGCATAACTATCACCGTAATATTGGGCCTCTAAGATGTGCTTTTAAGGTGGATATTCAGAAGGCATATGATACGGTGGAATGGACGTTTCTAGAGGATACGTTGAAGGGATTTGGGTTTCATCCGAAGATGGTTAAGTGGATAATGGCGTGTGTGGCGTCTACTTCATTTTCTATGTCAATAAACGGCAGTTTATATGGGTACTTTAAAGGTAAACGGGGATTAAGATAGGGGGACCCTATGTCTCCGTACCTCTTTACCTTGGTTATGGAAGTCCTCACCTTGATCCTTCAGAGGCAGGTGTCGTGGTCGTTGGGGTTCAGGTTTCATAATAAATGTGAAAAACAAAGAATTCTTAATCTCTGTTTTGCGGATGATTTGTTTATGTTTGCTAGAGGTGACCCAAGATCTGCTAAAGTTGTGATGGATGCTTTAAATATGTTTAGAATATGTCAGGTCTTGTTCCTAGTATGACGAAAAGTACGATATTTTTAGGTAATGTGGCAGATGTTGTGAAAACTCGTATTCTTAGTATTATGCAGTTCGAGGAAGGGAAATTACCAGTTCGGTATCTAGGGGTTCCCTTAATATCCACTCTTTTACATTATAAAGATTGCAAAAGGCTTATTGAAAGCATGGATGCGAGGATAACCGATTGGAAGAATAAATGTTTGTCGTTTGCGGGTAGAGTTCAACTTATTCGGTCCGTTTTATCTTCTATGCATGCGTATTGGGCTTCGGTGTTTATCCTTCCTAAACGCATCATCGGTTACCTGGAGGATAGAATGAGGAGGTTTTTGTGGTCTCAAGGGAACGATATAAAAGGTAAAGCGAAAGTTAAATGGAAATCGGTGTGTTTGCCTAAATGTGAAGGAGGTTTGGGTATTAGGAGGGTGGGAGATATGAATAAAGCCCTCATGGCTACTCATCTTTGGAGCTTAATAACACATCGGGCGTCCTTATGGGTTAAATGGATACATTCGTATCGCATTCGGAATAGAAGCTTTTGGGATGTTCCGATCAAGAACAATAGCACGTGGAGCTGGAGGAAAATACTTGGGATTAGACCTATGATTCGAGACCATGTTTGGACCAAGGTGGGAAACGGATCTAACACACTGGTTTGGTTTGATAAGTAGGATGTTGTTTGCCCGCTTAGCTCTTTTCTTACGCCAAGAGTTATAGCCAATGGAGGATTCCATATGTCTACAAAATTGGAGGATGTGTATGTCAATGGTCAATGGTCGTGGCCGATTACCTGGGTCACTCGCTTCCCTATATTACTTAACTTGCATGATATAAGTATTAATCAGTCTACTCATGATAGGGTGGAATGGAGATCTAGACGAGGAGACCGATCAGAGTTTACCGCGTCAATTGCTTGGGATAATATTTGGGTTGTTAAGGAAGAAGTCAGCTGGGTTAAGGTGGTTTGGTTTCCGCAGGCGATTCCTAGTCACTCGTTTATAATGTGGCTTATCATTCAGAAAAAGTTGAAAACACAAGATGTTATGAGAAATTGGAATGCTTCGGGTAATGCAAATGTTAATCTGATGTGTTGCTCGCTATGCACGTTAATGCCTGATTCTCACGAACATTTATATTTTGAGTGTGAATTTGCTACGGCAGTTTGGAATGGGGTTAAAGGGAAAACAGGAATGAATTATGTTCCAAATACTTGGGTTGTCATTTCGGCTTTTTTGGAGCGGATTTCGAATTCTCCTAAGGCGAACCATATTATAGCTAAGAAGGTAGTTAATGCGTCGGCTTACTTTGTTTGGGAGGAGCGGAATAGAAGACTATTCTCCAGCAAAAAAAGGAATGCGAATCAGCTTGTGGAGGTTATCTTATCTACTGTGAGGCTAAAGCTGCACACGATGAAGTTCAAGAATTCGGTAAGCATGATTAGAGTCTTGCAGGATTGGGATTTGCCACGTGGGCTTCTGATGAGGGATGATGATTGTGGCTAATGTAGTTTTGTGTTTTTTGTTTGGTTAGCGATGTATAGTCGTTTGTTTGTGGTTCTTATTAGCATTTGTTTGTTGCGATGAGTAACTCCTGTATGTCATGTCATACTTGAGAACTGGGGGGTACTCTACCCTTCACTTGTGTTTATTGGTTTGTTTGGAAATAATATTCACCGGGGTAACCCTTTACCAAAAAAAAATTAATTTAACATGCAAAAAATTATTTTTCTCAAAAAATTTTGAAACTTTTGCATATAAATACATGTACAAGATTTTAAATAAAAAATAAAAAATGCTTAAAGTAGTTAAAAGAAGCTTTTTTTTTACAAAAAAATGATTTTTTATTAAAATGGCTTCTACACATCTTTATATGCAAAAGCTTCGATTTTTTTGATAAAATTATTTTTTTACATGTTAAATTGATTTTTTATATTATATTTAAGGTTAATGTCATATATGGCCTTACAAACATTAAAATTTTCACATATACCCAACAAAAAATGAAAAATATCATATATGCCCTTATAAAAATTAAAAATATCGTATATACCCTTATAAAATAGTTAAAATATCCAATACACCCAATTTATTAAAAAAAATTTAATAAATAACCATTTTACACTTATTTTTTTAACTTCTAAGTTTTCATATATGCTCATCTTTTAACTTCATATTTTTATATAACACATTTTAAGCTTAAATTTGTTTTTACCCTTTTTATATTGATTTTTTTAATTTTTCTTCCATAAAAAATTGTACTTTCCATATATATAATATTTAAGCTAAATAAATTTATCTAGAAAATAGTAAATATAATATTTGAAGTTAACGGTAATATATGAGATTTCAAACTTGTAGAAAATCAAGGGTAAAATTGTCTTTTATTAAATTGTTTTTAATGAATTGGGTATATATGATATTTCAACTAGTTTGTAAGGGTATATATGATATTTCAACTAGTTTGTAAGGGTATATATGATATTTATAATTTTTTAGGGGTATATATGATATTTTGCAAGTTTGTAGGGGTACGTATGAAATTGCCCCTATATTTAACATGTTAAATGTGTGGTTCCCTGGTTCTCACTGTGATATCCCGGGTTTTTCGGATAAATTATACGTGACACTTGTCGAATAATATATAAGTTAAGTATGCATGAATTAAATACGTGTTGTGTGGATTTTTAGTTATATATGTATATATAATAAATACGTACACGAACCGAACCGCGACACGAACCAAAGAGATTCATGGTGACTCTAGGAGTTCACAAAGTTTAAACCTAGACCTAGAGTTCCAACTACTCGGCCGAGAACAACCTAAACGGAAAAACCGTTGCATGCCAAACTAGAACCACTCGGCCAAAACCCTAAACCAAACCAACTCACTTTAACCATTGGCCGCGAGATCAAGCCCAAACCCAAACCGAGAACAAGTCCAAACAAGTTTCGGCCAAGGTTAAACCCAAACCGAAACCACTTGCAGCCGTGTACTAAACCAAACCGCAACCCTATCTCTTTTGCGCTTATATATATCATCTCTTGCATGTCTCTTTCACAACTCCAAAAACCCTAAAGAAACACAGCCGTCGGTGGCTCTCTCCGATCGCAAACCAGCCTATCCCTTTCACTTGATCACCTCTTCAACCGCAAGCAACCTCGTCCTTCAACATCTTGATCTGATCAGCTTTGTTCTTTTCCCTCTCTCGGTCGCAACAGCCCTAGCCATCTCAGTCCTAGGCAGCAAGTTTTGTTGATCCTCGGTTTCCTTAACTCACGGTTCGTTTACCCTACCGATAAAAGTTTTGAATTGGTCATATTATGTTTGGAATACATGTGTTTTGATTTCATTATTTCGAGTATATATATATGTACATGCTTGAAAGAATTGATATAAAAGTTTCGGTTACATGTATGCTTGAAAGGTTAGTTGTTTCGAATATATGTGTGTTGGTCGTTGCTGTTCACAGACTGCATGATGGTATAGTTTCGGAGTATAAGTGCTGTTAAGTAGTCGGCTGATTTGATCATGGTTCACATGCAGAATTGTTTTCGGAAATCACAAGTTACAAGTATGTTTTGATTATAATAACTAGAAGTAAGAATTAGAGTTTGTATGGATAGGTTACTAGTATTAGTCTATGATTAAAAATCAGTTCTTGATCGCCTAGATAAATCGCATGAACGGGATTACACGAGTTCATAATGATAACATGCTGAAACAGAATGCTGAGTGAAAGTTACAGTCGACTTCATCAGGCTGTAACTTGGTCGTTAGTTGTCGAAAAACGGATTTTCTGATGTCTAGAACGTAGAGATTTGAATAAGGAATCTAATGGTACTGGATTCATAATTTTCTGAAATCGTTTGATTTTTTTAAAGGGCTAAATAAGTTCAGTAGATAAAGCTGTTAAAATTCTGGAATTTTGTTGGTTGTTTATCAAGCTAGATTTTAAAATCAGTAGAGAGTCGAGTCATGATTTTTGTACAGCAACTAGGTATAGAAATTGCCGGGCAACTCCAATTGGAATTTGGTTAATCGGACAATCAATGATTTTTAAATAAATTCTTCCGTGGACTGCAGTCAGAAAGCGGTAAATCTGACTGCAGCTTAATGAATTAATATTTATGGCTAATTAGTAAAGATTTAGGACTTGGAAAAATTATATAAATTTCTATGGTATAAATGTCACCTACTGTAAAAATAAGGGAATTTTTAGAATGCTGGAACTATTTTATAAAAATCCTAGAAAACAGCTGAATAATTGAGTGTTAAGCAGAAAGTTGTTAACATGTGATTTTATGCATTAAAGTGTTGCATGGATTAGGAATGTGTTCATGATAAGTTGTTTGATTACTATGATTATATGAGAATACTTGCATGCATGTTTGAGTGTTAGATATGTTGTTTGTGTGTATCACTTTGTGAGTAAATTGTGTGTGGAATTTGTATTGGTGTGATTACACACTGACGTGGAATTAATTGGTTTGTTAGGACGCAACTAGCGGTCCCATCTCTTATAACATCTTTGCCATACTAACCGAGCTAATAAAGGTGAGTTCACGGCCCCTAACTTTATACGGTTTTTAAACAACAGGGGGAGAAACATGTATACACTCTCAAACTCAAACTCTTTACGTTATACGAATGTAACGTCACATAACTATACGGTAACTAAGTTAATGTTAATGTAATGTTATGGTCACTATGCAGCTTTATCACTTAAGTCCTCGACAATCTCCTCGGATCGTTAGTATTTGGGTTAAGTAGCGGGGGAATTATAAGTAGTACTACTGGGTCTGACGAGCCCCATCCGAGCTAGTCGCGCTAGCCGACCGGGTATGGTCAACGGGTGTATGATTGGCCTAACATCGCCATGGTCATGTGATAGACCTGGCAAAACGGAGGCACAACTGTCAGCTTCGATCGCGAACACTTAGTGACATGACTTTAGGCTAGCTACCTATATACATTAATATTGAACTTAATTACGGAACAACTTAATATTCCGGGTTTGGAATATTGGAACATCAACTTATTATCCCGGGTTGGGGATAATGGAAACACAACTTAATATTCCGGTTTGGGAATATTGGAAGCAACAACTTATTATTCCGGGTTTGGAATAATGGAACTGATATGTTATCCCAGGTTGGGGATAACGGAATAACAAACTATAATCGAACAAACGAATTTATGAAAACCTGTGAACTCACTCATCTTTAATGTTGACACTTGTTTCTTTACATGTTTCTCAGGACGCTAGGAGCACTAGGTGCACGTACATGCATTGAACAAGACATCATTATCGAGTCACATTTATTAATATTGTTTTGGGATTTTTCCTTTGTTTTGGCATTTGTGTTGGCGCCCGCATCACTACTTATTTATGCTTCCGCTCAAACTTTAAAAACTGATACTCATGCTAAATATTGGTAATCTAAAATTTACAACAAATGATTTTGGAAAACGTATTATCAAATCATATAGAGTCGTTCGACGTACTAGTGTCTTAGATTCTGGTTTGTTCACACGTCTCGCGGTAGAACTCCGCAAGTGGAAATTGAGGGTGTGACAGATTGGTATCAGAGCCACTAGCTATAGAGAACCAGGTTTGCATTAGAAGTAGACCTAAACTATAGCTGAATTCACGACATTAGACTTAGTTTGGCACCGAACTGTTATATCTTGTTATGTTATGTATCACAACTATGTTATGAGAAATATGACTGCATAATTGAAATGAATGCAACTCGTAACTAACTACACAATCTAAAGGCAATGTCATCATCCTCATCCTCATCATCATCCGACAAACTTACGCAACCAAGGGCGCCAGGAAAGGCACCTATGGTGGAACCCTTACCATCTTATGGCATGGAAACGCGCTCGGCTGCTAGGAAAAGACTCTCTCTAGGGGAGGAGTCGTCATCACGCCCAATCATTGCTGTGCCGGTTGAACCGGTTAACCCTGTAGAAGTAGGAGTTGACCTACTTAGAATCATGATACATAAACAACAAGCACAGATAGAAAGAATGCAGGAAACCATCCTAGCACAAGGATGGATGATCCGACCACTGACGGGTAAGACCGACTCGCTCGAGGAAGAGCATCGTACGAGTAAGATAGCTCGTAACAACCTAGCCAGGGATCTGCGTGCTGCGCAGATAAGAGCTGACTGGCTGGAGGACAGAGTCCTGGAAAATAGTTGGAACATTCAGGAATTGCAAAACCAAGCACTTGCACCAGCACCGGCCCTCCAGTGCCGGTAGAGGAGGATCCAGAGGAGGATCCGGATGAGGACCCAGCTGTAGAAGCTGGAAATGCCGCGCAGGATGACGGCAACGACAGTGACTTGGGGGATGGAGACGTAGAAGACTGACACGTCTCGCTTATTTTATTTATTTTCCTTCAGTCTATTTATTTTCTACTTAGATCTAAAATGGCAACTGGACGTCGCGGAAATCTCAACATAACGCCTTAAGAATTAGTCGCAATGATCCAAGAACACGTGAATGCTGTTCTGACAGGTGTTCAAAACCCACCAGCAGCAGGAGGGGTCTTAACCCCTACAAGATGTTCCTCGACGCGGAACCAAGCAAATTCTCGGGGGCGGAATGACCCATTGGATTGGTCCGCTGGATCGAAAAGTCGGAATCCGTTTTTGAAATGTGCAACTGCTTAGAGGCCAACAAGGTCAAATACGCCGCCTCAACATTGGAAGAGGGGGCACTGACATGGTGGAATGCCCAAGTCCAAACACGTGGACTGTTAGCTGCAAATGCAATGGCATGGACTGAGTTCAAGGCCCTGATTAAAGAGGAGTACTGTCCACGAGACAGAGTGCAACAGTTAGAGCAAGCTCTATGGAACCACAAGATGGTGGGATCGGAAATTGAAGCTTACACCGCAAAATATCATGATTTGGTATTTCTGTGTCCTGAATTGGCTAACACGGTGGAGAAAAGACTCGAGTTCTATCTCGGGGGTCTTGTTCCGGAAATTCAGGGTATGGTAATGGCTAGTAACCCTGTAACAGAACATCAAGCTATCCGATTGGCTCACAAACTCACCGATAAAGCGGTGGAACAGAAGAAACTGCCAGCACGGGGTACCACTGAAGTTGCCTCAGATAACAAAAGAAAGTTTGAAGACTCCACCATTCGACAGTCTTCGTCGTCACATCCACAGCAAGGGAACCAGAAACGGTTCAATCACTACCACAACCACCGGGGTCATCAAAATAATTCCAACAACAACAACAGCAACTACAACAACAACTACAACAACAACTACAACAACAACAACAACCAGAATGCAGGCGGCTATGTAGGTCGAAAGCCGCAGTGCAACCGCTGTAATCTTCACCATGACGGCCCTTGTGCCGGAAATCGCTGCCAAAGATGTGGCAAGATGGGACATGCGGCAAAGGATTGTCGTGGGGAAATCGTGTCCCGACAAAATCAGAATCGGTCTCAGGGTCAACAGCAGGGTATAAACCGGGGATGCTATCAGTGTGGTAGCACCGCTCATTTCAGAAAAGACTGCCCACAGTTGCGCAACAACAACAACAATAATGGTGGAAACAACCACAACAACCACAACAATAATAACAACAACAACAATGGGAACGGTGGCACAGGAGGTGCCAAAGGTCGCGCATTTACATTGGGCCGCGGAGAGGCCAGAAACGACACGAACGTGGTCACCGGTAAGTTTCCCCTTAATGAACATTTTGCTTCTGTGCTTTTTGATACGGGTGCGGATAGGAGCTTTATATCTGAGTCTTTTAGGAAGAACCTAAATCTCACGCTTAAACCATTAGAGACCCCTTATGTGATAGAATTAGCCGATGGTAAATCTGTAAATGTGACCCAAATCGTGTCCGGCTGTCAACTCAAACTCGCGGGCCACACTTTTACCATTGATCTGATGACAACTACCCTGGGTAGTTTTGACGTGGTAGTCGGAATGGACTGGCTATCCGACGTCCGGGCTGAAGTTCTCTGCTTCGAAAAGTCTATCCGTATTCCACTCTCGAACGACGAAATCCTGACGGTACAAGGCGACAAGGCAAGCGCCGTCACCAACATCATCTCATTCATGCAAGCGCAGAAGTATCTTCGGAAAAAGAATTCCTTCACTATACTCGCACTAATTACCGAACAGCCTAAGGACGAGAAACGTATAGAAGACATCCCTGTCGTCCGTGATTTTTCCGATGTATTCCCAGAAGAACTACCTGGTCTTCCACCACATCGACAATTGGAGTTTGAAATCGAATTGGCAAGCAATGCAACTCCCATCGCCAAGGCTCCATACCGTCTAGCTCCAGCCGAGCTACAGGAGCTGTCTACCCAACTTCAAGAGCTGTTGGAAAAAGGATTTATCCGACCAAGCGTTTCGCCATGGGGAGCTCCAGTCCTGTTTGTCAAGAAGAAGGACGGGACTTTCCGCATGTGCATCGACTATAGGGAACTCAACAAGGTTACAGTCAAGAACCGATACCCGTTACCTCGCATCGACGATCTATTCGACCAACTGCAAGGGTCAAGTTACTACTCTAAGATTGATTTACGGTCTGGTTATCATCAGCTACGCGTCAGGGAGGAGGATATCGCCAAGACGGCATTTCGCACTCGGTATGGCCATTACGAGTTCTTGGTCATGCCATTCGGTCTCACCAACGCACCTGCGGTATTCATGGACCTCATGAACCGCGTGTGTAAACCATACCTCGACAAATTTGTCATCGTGTTCATCGATGACATACTTATTTACTCCAAAAGTAAAGAAGAACATGCGGAGCATCTACGATTACTGCTAGGATTACTTCAACAGGAAAAGCTATACGCCAAGCTTTCGAAGTGTGATTTCTGGATCCGAGAAGTTCAGTTTCTCGGGCACGTCGTGAATGAAAAGGGTATCCACGTAGACCCTGCCAAGATTGAAGCCATCAAAAGCTGGGAAGCACCTAAGACTCCGACGGAAATCCGCCAATTTTTGGGATTGGCTGGTTACTACAGACGCTTCATCGAGGGGTTTTCAAAGATTGCACAACCGCTCACTACCCTCACCCAGAAAGGCATCAAGTATGCTTGGGGTGAAAAACAAGAAGCAGCATTTCAACTGCTGAAGCAGAAACTTTGCAGTGCACCCATTCTGTCCTTGCCGGAAGGGACAGATGACTTTGTAGTATATTGTGATGCTTCCATTCAGGGATTGGGATGCGTACTCATGCAACGCGATAAGGTCATCGCGTATGCGTCGCGACAGCTGAAAGTTCACGAGAAGAACTACACGACGCATGACCTAGAATTGGGAGCAGTAGTGTTTGCACTTAAGATCTGGAGACACTACCTTTATGGAACGAAGTGCACAATCTTCACTGACCACAAAAGCCTCCAGCACATCTTTGATCAGAAGGAGTTGAACATGCGACAGCGTCGCTGGGTCGAACTCTTGAACGATTATGAGTGTGCCATTCGGTATCACCCGGGTAAAGCTAACGTGGTAGCTGATGCCCTCAGCAGGAAGGAACACTTGAAACCTCGTCGCGTACGAGCACTACAACTCACTATTCATTCGGGGCTACCCGATCAAATACGCGACGCTCAGTTAGAAGCGGTTAAGGAGGAAAACATCAAAGCCGAATCAGTGGGAAAAATGGAACGCGACTGGGAGGTAAAGCCCAATGGAGCCCGGTATTTTATGAATCGTATATGGGTACCTCTCTACGGAAACCTCAGAGAGCTAGTCATGGATGAAGCTCACAAATCTCGATACTCTATCCATCCGGGTTCGGATAAGATGTATCAGGACCTTAAAGTTGCGTATTGGTGGCCTAACATGAAAGCTGATATAGCCACCTACGTGAGTAAATGTTTGACTTGTGCAAAAGTCAAGGTGGAGTATCAAAAGCCATCGGGGCTACTCCAACAACCAGAGATCCCAGTGTGGAAGTGGGATCAGATCTCAATGGATTTCATCACTAAACTCCCACGAACCTTGGGTGGTTGCGATACCATCTGGGTGATTGTGGATCGTTTAACCAAGTCCGCACACTTCCTAGCTATCAAAGAAACGGATAAGATGGAGAAGTTGACTCGCATCTACATTAAGGAAGTAGTTTCTCGGCACGGGGTGCCAACGTCCATCATATCAGATAGAGATGCTCGTTTCACGTCAAACTTCTGGCAGTCACTCCAGAAAGCGTTGGGAACACGCTTGGATATGAGCACAGCTTATCACCCTCAGACTGATGGTCAAAGCGAAAGGACCATACAAACCTTGGAAGACATGCTTAGGGCATGCGTAGTGGACTTCGGAAATAATTGGGAAATTCACCTGCCTCTAGTAGAATTCTCATATAACAACAGCTATCACACGAGTATTTCGGCAGCACCGTTTGAGGCATTATACGGTCGTAAATGTAGATCACCGGTCTGCTGGGCAGAAGTCGGTGACAGTCAACTCACAGGCCCTGAGTTAATACTTGAGGCTACTGAAAAGATTGTACAAATCAGAAACCGCATGGCGGCGGCACGAGATCGACAGAAAAGCTACGCTGATCAACGACGCAAACCGCTCGAATTCCAAGTAGGCGATCGCGTTTTACTAAAGGTGTCACCCTGGAAGGGTGTAATCCGCTTCGGAAAACGGGGCAAACTTAACCCACGGTACGTAGGCCCGTTTGAAATCTTGAAACGAATTGGACCCGTAGCATACCAATTAGACCTCCCTGCCGAACTCAGTGGAGTTCACAACGTATTTCACGTGTCAAATCTGAAGAAGTGTCTATCAAATGAAACTTTAGTTATTCCATTGGATGAGATCCAAGTGGATGAACAACTACACTTCGTGGAAAAACCTATCGAGATCATGGATCGTGAGATCAAGACTCGGAGGCACAGCAAGATTCCAATCGTTAAAGTTTGTTGGGACTCTAAGCGTGGACCGGAGTTCACATGGGAAAGAGAGGACCAAATGAAAAGCAAATACCCGCACCTCTTCGTAACTGAGCAGCAAACTAACGATGACCATACCTAAATTTTCGGGACGAAAATTCTTTCAACAATGGGATGATGTGACAACCTGGAAATTTTCTCATACTTTCGTGTACTATTGTTGACTAAATTCTCGTGCATGGCACTTGGAAATCTTTGTGTATGACATTTGGGAACTTCTTGTAACGTTGGTACCATTATAAACGAACTAACTCTTTGTGCGTGGCACTCTAAACATGTACGTTACATGCTAAACCGCGTTTACTCAATTTTCGGGACGAAAATTCTTTCAACATGGGGATAATGTGATATCCCGGGTTTTTCGGATAAATTATACGTGACACTTGTCGAATAATATATAAGTTAAGTATGCAAGAATTAAATACGTGTTGTGTGGATTTTTAGTTATATATGTATATATAATAAATACGTACACGAACCGAACCGCGACACGAACCAAAGAGATTCATGGTGACTCTAGGAGTTCACAAAGTTTAAACCTAGACCTAGAGTTCCAACTACTCGGCCGAGAACAACCTAAACGGAAAAACCGTTGCATGCCAAACTAGAACCACTCGGCCAAAACCCTAAACCAAACCAACTCACTTTAACCATTGGCCGCGAGATCAAGCCCAAACCCAAACCGAGAACAAGTCCAAACAAGTTTCGGCCAAGGTTAAACCCAAACCGAAACCACTTGCAGCCGTGTACTAAACCAAACCGCAACCCTATCTCTTTTGCGCTTATATATATCATCTCTTGCATGTCTCTTTCACAACTCCAAAAACCCTAAAGAAACACAGCCGTCGGTGGCTCTCTCCGATCGCAAACCAGCCTATCCCTTTCACTTGATCACCTCTTCAACCGCAAGCAACCTCGTCCTTCAACATCTTGATCTGATCAGCTTTGTTCTTTTCACTCTCTCGGTTGCAACAGCCCTAGCCATCTCAGTCCTAGGCAGCAAGTTTTGTTGATCATCGGTTTCCTTAACTCACGGTTCGTTTACCCTACCGATAAAAGTTTTGAATTGGTCATATTATGTTTGGAATACATGTGTTTTGATTTCATTATTTCGAGTATATATATATGTACATGCTTGAAAGAATTGATATAAAAGTTTCGGTTACATGTATGCTTGAAAGGTTAGTTGTTTCGAATATATGTGTGTTGGTCGTTGCTGTTCACAGACTGCATGATGGTATAGTTTCGGAGTATAAGTGCTGTTAAGTAGTCGGCTGATTTGATCATGGTTCACATGCAGAATTGTTTTCGGAAATCACAAGTTACAAGTATGTTTTGATTATAATAACTAGAAGTAAGAATTAGAGTTTGTATGGATAGGTTACTAGTATTAGTCTATGATTAAAAATCAGTTCTTGATCGCCTAGATAAATCGCATGAACGGGATTACACGAGTTCATAATGATAACATGCTGAAACAGAATGCTGAGTGAAAGTTACAGTCGACTTCATCAGGCTGTAACTTGGTCGTTAGTTGTCGAAAAAACGGATTTTCTGATGTCTAGAACGTAGAGATTTGAATAAGGAATCTAATGGTACTGGATTCATAATTTTCTGAAATCGTTTGATTTTTTTAAAGGGCTAAATAAGTTAAGTAGATAAAGCTGTTAAAATTCTGGAATTTTGTTGGTTGTTTATCAAGCTAGATTTTAAAATCAGTAGAGAGTCGAGTCATGATTTTTGTACAGCAACTAGGTATAGAAATTTCCGGGCAACTCCAATTGGAATTTGGTTAATCGGACAATCAATGATTTTTAAATAAATTCTTCCGTGGACTGCAGTCAGAAAGCGGTAAATCTGACTGCAGCTTAATGAATTAATATTTATGGCTAATTAGTAAAGATTTAGGACTTGGAAAAATTATATAAATTTCTATGGTATAAATGTCACCTACTGTAAAAATATGGGAATTTTTAGAATGCTGGAACTATTTTATAAAAATCCTAGAAAACAGCTGAATAATTGAGTGTTAAGCAGAAAGTTGTTAACATGTGATTTTATGCATTAAAGTGTTGCATGGATTAGGAATGTGTTCATGATAAGTTGTTTGATTACTATGATTATATGAGAATACTTGCATGCATGTTTGAGTGTTAGATATGTTGTTTGTGTGTATCACTTTGTGAGTAAATTGTGTGTGGAATTTGTATTGGTGTGATTACACACTGACGTGGAATTAATTGGTTTGTTAGGACGCAACTAGCGGTCCCATCTCTTATAACATCTTTGCCATACTAACCGAGCTAATAAAGGTGAGTTCACGGCCCCTAACTTTATACGGTTTTTAAACAACAGGGGGAGAAACATGTATACACTCTCAAACTCAAACTCTTTACGTTATACGAATGTAACGTCACATAACTATACGGTAACTAAGTTAATGTTAATGTAATGTTATGGTCACTATGCAGCTTTATCACTTAAGTCCTCGACAATCTCCTCGGATCGTTAGTATTTGGGTTAAGTAGCGGGGGAATTATAAGTAGTACTACTGGGTCTGACGAGCCCCATCCGAGCTAGTCGCGCTAGCCGACCGGGTATGGTCAACGGGTGTATGATTGGCCTAACATCGCCATGGTCATGTGATAGACCTGGCAAAACGGAGGCACAACTGTCAGCTTCGATCGCGAACACTTAGTGACATGACTTTAGGCTAGCTACCTATATACATTAATATTGAACTTAATTACGGAACAACTTAATATTCCGGGTTTGGAATATTGGAACATCAACTTATTATCCCGGGTTGGGGATAATGGAAACACAACTTAATATTCCGGTTTGGGAATATTGGAAGCAACAACTTATTATTCCGGGTTTGGAATAATGGAACTGATATGTTATCCCAGGTTGGGGATAACGGAATAACAAACTATAATCGAACAAACGAATTTATGAAAACCTGTGAACTCACTCATCTTTAATGTTGACACTTGTTTCTTTACATGTTTCTCAGGACGCTAGGAGCACTAGGTGCACGTACATGCATTGAACAAGACATCATTATCGAGTCACATTTATTAATATTGTTTTGGGATTTTTCCTTTGTTTTGGCGTTTGTGTTGGCGCCCGCATCACTACTTATTTATGCTTCCGCTCAAACTTTAAAAACTGATACTCATGCTAAATATTGGTAATCTAAAATTTACAACAAATGATTTTGGAAAACGTATTATCAAATCATATAGAGTCGTTCGACGTACTAGTGTCTTAGATTCTGGTTTGTTCACACGTCTCGTGGTAGAACTCCGCAAGTGGAAATTGAGGGTGTGACACTCACTTATTCTTTAAATTTTTTTAAGAGTAATTCCTAGATTTATTAAAGTAAATATCATTGACCTGAACCCAAATAAAGATAAACAGAATTGGGATAACTGAATTGGGAATGCAGAGATGTACATGTATCCTTGCTGAGAAGGAGAAAGCTGAGGATGCCTTAAAACGTGCCAATTCAAACTTGGTTGAGGAGCGATTAGTATGGGCGCGAGAAATTTAAGAGAAGGATTTCTTCATCGCCCGTGCTAAGAAAGTGCATGATGAATTGGAAAGGAAAGCCAACAAAAAGGTTCGTATGTTGACTACCGAACTTGAAAGGTTCCATATTGACACATAATTTGGGTCATAGGTGCAAGAGAGATATCAAATGCTTACTGATGAGATGGAGAACCCTGAAGTTGATCTTCGGCAAGTCGGACAAGACTGTGACAAACTTGTTGGTGACAACAAGCGCCTTCAGCGTGATCTGGACTTGAAGCGATCCCGCCTGGTCAATACTGAGAGTGCCCTGACCCAAGCGAATGATGAAGTGGAAGACTTGTCTAATAAACTTGTTGGGGTGCGTGGTGACAGGAATTGGTAGATATCTCAAGGTCTAGTTGGTGCCTTGGAGTATCTTAGAAAGTATTCTGGGCATGATGCCTTATTAAATGATTTTTCTGTGGCTGCAAACAAAACTGGACGTCATGATGCTATTCATGAGGGATATATCACCTGTGACCATGTGAGCAAGCTGACCGAAGCTTTTCACGCTGCTAGAGGAGCGACCGATACAAGAGTGACGTATGCTCTTGTTGTAGTTATAAATTATCCTCTTCTAGAGTTTGGGGAGCTAACTGGTAAAGTGGCGAAAGATGGTATAGCATCACTCCGCCATATGCTAGAGCGTAATGTCGCCGATGTTCCTAACCCTTGTCTTCCAGTCGTTTCATATTGAAAGATTGTTGACCAACTTGTTATGTTAGTCTTTTCTTTGTTTTGAATAGTTCTAATGTAATCACTATTCAGTGATGTAGTCGGGTGGTAATTTAATAACACTTTATCGTAGTGGCAGCTAATGTTTTGTCATATTACCTGAATATGCATCCTCACACAAGGGCCAATTTGACAAATACGAGTTTAGATAATGATGGCACTGCCAGTTAACCTCCCTTTTCGTTATATACTTCTTCCATTTCTGTCAACGATCACTGTCTTCAACTTTTTTTACCTAAAAAGGCAAATAATTTATCATGGATTCTCCTGAACACAAACCTCAAAGTTTTTGTTCAAGGTCTAAAATTTTGAGGGTTTATGACGCAGCAGAAGCCATGACATACCTAAAGCAAAGTTATCCGTCTTTTATTGAAAATGATGGTAAAGATTTTACTCCATCGAATACTGAAGGCATTCAAGAAATTCTTGATGCCGTAGGTATTTCTATCATGTCAGATGAAAAGGCTCAGCAGACGAAGTGCAACCCATCTGTGGTGAAGTAGTGAATACTGATGTAGCGTTCCCCCATGTGAGTTGGAACTTCAGGGTGTCTTCTTCTTCCTTATTGTAACAACTCTCCATAAACCCACTAAAACGAGCCGTAAACGCAAAACCGGACACGCGCAACGAGACCTGATACGAAAAATGAAGAAATCTGATCTGGGTGTCCCAGGCGACACGCGCCAGGATCCCTGGCATCTCCCGCGACGCGCGGGAGACGTCCAGGTGACGTGTCACCGTTTCGCACCATGTGGCAACCCTAGCTCATTACGAGGCTGACCTAGCCCTAGCTAGGTGTCTCAGGCGCCACGCGAGGGAGGTCCAAAAATCCCGCGCGACGCACGGGAGAAGTCAATTTCGGGTATAAAAGGCAAGGACTGGGACTAGAAAATTTGCACCTGTTCGATCGAAATTATCCGATCAGAACTCTCTCGTACCTTCGTTCTCTTAAATAACACCCCACTAAACCCCTAAACCTACGAAGCACTGCCCGATGTGAGTATCTTAAACCCCGATCACTAATTCACTATCCTACCCGATTTAGGACCAACGCATGTCAAGGCTCTGCCCAACTACGTTCGTTGGAGTCTTATCTCGTGTTGTATGGACACCCTACCCGATCAATCTAGAATTGCCAACGCACATCTAGGCTCTGCCTGACTAAGCTCGTTGGAGTTCTGTCGCGTGTTGTATGGTTAAAGTGACTTGGTTAATTTACTAACACATGTGCATTGTATGTTTTAATAGAAATTCCAGGAAGTAATCAAGAATTGTCACCAGGAACTCCATAGGAATACCTAAGTGTTCAAGGCGAGTACATTCTCTTTTTGTAAATCTTTTTGTGAGTCAAAATGTGTTACCAAAACCTCAAATGTTTTAATTATGCTTAACAGTAATTGAGGATATGTATTCTACAATTACTGCCGGTATGTTGGGGTTTTGTATACAACACTAGTCCATAGTCACAGGATTGTGATAAGAACCATTACTGTTAGGTGACAGGGACCAAAGTAATATGACCCATAAGTCAGGAGTGATAGTACTGAATGAGTAATTGTGTAGATATAAACATAGAAAATGCGGATGCTCTCAATACTGTAAAGTGTAAACACTTGTTTTGATTAAACTGGGATGCATTTGCAGTATTTCTTGCTAATAAAACATTTTTAAAACACGTTTCAGGTAACTTACTGTGAAGCTAATAGAAGCCAGCTGGAGAGCACTGAAGGCTTAGAAAAGTGGCTATGAAATTTACTTAAATAAAAAGGAGTTTATGTTTTTCATAAATTAGGGTTTACCCCTACGAATGTATTGTAACTGGAACATGGGTTCTATCCCATCTGTTTAATATAAAAGTTTGGTGTTTTTGAAACTCTGATAATATTTCCTAACTACGATCCTGATGTTTTAATTCCGCTGCCAAATTAATAAACACCGGTACCACCAGCTCTGTGTCATGCGGCTCCCGCTCCCGGGGTAGGGGTCGGGGGTTGCAACAGAAGGTGGTATCAAAGCCACTGATTTAAGCCATTTAGGTGTTCTTTTGAAATACCTAAATTTTAAACTAATGTGTTAGAAAATATCCGCGACTTTACCCTGTATAAATATATATACTATTATTTGGTTTTATTTTAATAACTTCTTTAGTTTACAGTATGAGTGATCAGGGTACTTCTGACGCTTATCGTCATCTACCTCATTCTCTCATGGATGAAGGAACATCCCAGCCAATCACCGACTACACCGCCGATTCCGAAGATATCTTTGTTTTCAAAGCCAAATCCGTAGAACCTTTTCCCCCTAAAAAGATAGGTTGGTTTAGTAGAGCCAAAGAAAAGAAGAGGAAAAGAATGAGGCAAGCGCAACAGCAAGCCATAGCAGTTAGAACCGAGAGAAATACCTGAAACCCAGAAGTTAGACCCTTATGGGAAGAAGAGTTGGATAGACAATTTGCTAATTTTCACATGTTTGGAAATGTAGGAGGAGAACCTAATTTCAACCAAATAGCAAATCCAGTCGTTACTTCCCTTGTTTCCTAACCAACCCATGAACCTAGAAAAGAACCAGGGAAACCAATTTCCAATCCTAGCCTTTGACCCCAATGAGATACCGAGATTCCCAGCACCAAACCCTTTAGTTCAGTGGTGGGCTAACAACTGGGCAATTCAGAACCTACTAGAAAACCCATTTCCCTATGAAGAACTAGTTCCACCTTACCCTGAACCAGTGCCAGCCCCAATACTACCCAGGGAACATGTGGAAGAACTCTGCCAGCTTGGAGATGAACTGGTGGAGGAAGGAAACCGTAGCCTAATATATATATATATGTGTGTGTGTGTGTGTTTTATTACTAAAAAAAACCCAAAAACAATAACTAAAATAGATAATAATATATATCACCTATATATATATATATATCGATGTGTACTTACTAATGTTTGAATTCCAGTTATGTTTGTAATAAATGCATATATATGAAAAGAGTAAAAGTCGCAATGCTCGACGATTTTGATTCACTGTGTTGGTGTGATTATCATTCAATTTATTCTGTGATATTAATACCTGATAAATGTTTACAATTCAGATGTCAGACGAAGTAAATCAGGAAATACAGAATAACGATAATAAGGAGAATCAAATGAATAAAAGTGTTATCGATCACATACTGGCCCAAGGAATCATAGATGCTATACCATATATTATCGATACTATTAAAAACGTAGGAAATAATGATTCCATAAACGGGAAAAAACGTGTACCCCCTGAATCAAATCACAACGTGAATGGAAATCACGAACTGTTAATCCAAGCTCCAATTCAAAAAAGAAGAAGAACCATCTCATATGGTCGTTCTTATAAAGAATTCTAATCATGCAAACGGATAGAATTCTCAGGCAATGAAGGAGCTATATCAGCCTTGCGCTAGATAGAAAAGCCAGAAATAGTCCTCAAGATAAGTAAATGTGCAAATGAAGATAAAGTCATGTATGCTTCTAATCTTTTTAAAGATGCAGCTTTAGAGTGGTGGAATACCATTCTTCAGTCCAGAGGAAGTGACAAGGTTTACAATATGGAATGGAACAACTTTAAGGAAATAGTTGAAAGGAAATTCTGTCCTCCTAATGAAAAAGAATAGTTTGCTAATAAATTCCTAAATCATAGAATGATCAGGGTAGATTGCAGAGAATATACTACCACATTCTTTGAATATGTGAGGGTACGTTTTACGGATCGTTCGGGTCCTAATTTGGAATCCCTAAGGTAACGTGCGGAATCCGTTTGCATAGGCGACATTGGATACTAGTTTGTTACTGATTAATCACTGTTTCATTGATTAGTAGACTTTACAGATCCTGGAAACACTTGGACAAAGCTTCGCCTCTGTCGTGACAAAATCTCTTAATCTTACAAATGAAAATTCAAGACATCTATATATAGGATGACAAGTTCGCTTGAACTGTGTCATGGACAAGTTCGGCGAACTTGTCCTAGCCATGACAAGTTCGGGCGAACTTGTCCTAGGCATGACAAGTTCGGGCGAACTTGTCCCTAGACAACACAAGTTCGGGCGAACTTGGCTCTAAACATACATAAACTTTGACATTTCGGTCCTAAATACAGACTCGACTTTATACGATGACTTAGGCAACAGACATATGCATCAACAGACTCCCCCTTGGATGTTGCCGTAGTCATCATTCTTCAATTAAGTTCCATAGTCTTTAATATTCTCTTGATATTTATTTCTTAAATAACTTTAACTTCCTTGATCTTCAGATCTTCTACAATCCTATTTTCTTTTCTTGAGCTTGTCTTGAAAAAACTTTAATCACCATGCCCCCCTTACTTTGAGCTTTCTGGTATCTTCAATCAACGTTTTTATCTAGCTCCCCCTAAAAATCTACTTCCTGTTTCAAAGTTCCTCAAACTTTTAAATAAAACATTTCAGATTCAAACTTTGAAATCTCTAAATACAACATTTCAAATTTTAATCTTCTCATCAATTTTAAACCCTCTCAGTTAATCAAGTCCAAATTAATGTCCTTGAATAGCTGATTTATGTATCAAGTTCAACTTAATGATCTTAATTAAGCGTTTTGACACTAAACTGACACTTTTATTCAAAAGTAAGTTTCAAATTAATGAACTTTTAAATTTTCAGATCAAATTTTCAAAGGTTTTAGATTTTGTTCAGCAACTCTAGACTTTGAAAATCAGCTTTTCATCATTAGTGGTCGAACTAAAAGATAATATAATCTTTTTGTTTTTATGTAATGAATATCATATTAACTATATACAAAGATATTTACAAACATATTTTTGTTGAGTTTGTATTCAAAAGATCATATCAGTTTTTAAGACACATCACTAGTACCATTGACCTTTTGAGACTTTAAGTTTTAAACAAATTTACCTACATTGTCGGTATGTTTGTCCTCTTAAACTTCAACACATTTCTCAATTGTTCCAAGATACGTTATGTAGAATTAAAAATTTGACTTAACTACGGTTGCCATCTCAGAATATACCCCCGCATCAAGATTCCCTAGATTTCATCTTACAGGTGAGTATAACGTAATTGATATCTGTATCTGGGTTGTGCGAGACCTTGAGAGCTCAGGTTAGTACCATCGTACCGACAGAGAGATGAAGGCTCGACTTATAAGATAGTGTTCCAAAATGGAATCTTTTTGTACTGCAATTGTAGTATCTTTCGATATTTTCAATTGAATGCAGTTTTAGGGGATTTTTGCAAAAGCATTATAGAAGTTCTAGGCCATTGCTTACGCACAATCAGAAGAACTTGTATAATACCCCAGCTATCAATCATCTATAAAGTCCTCGTATCTCAGAATCAGGCAATCTTTCAAACGAAATTTCGGAGTACTAAGTCCATATATCCGAGAGATGATAATCCACAAGTTTAAGCAGTTGTAAAATTTAGTTTATATCCCAGAAACAATTTACTGAACGTGTAAAGCCTATCGACACATCCACAGTAAGACTTTTTTAAACTTTTAAACTTTACAAATCCTTAGCATACAGTGATAGTCCACTGATGTACTATCATTTCCTTTTATCCACAAAACTATTTTTGTCTTTTTCAATGTTTTTATACTTTTTGCATTTAATATGTTTTTGGATTTTCTGAAAATTTTTTTTCTCCCCCCTAAATTCAAAAACATATTTTTGAAATTTTTATTTATAGAATAACATTGACCAACCGATGAGAATCACTTCAATTCGCCATCCATTACTGCTTCACAAATTTTCTTTTAAGCACTCTCCCCCTCATGAGACAAAAAGTGTTTATAACAATTTACTGAACATGAGTTTTGTCTTGTTAAACAGTGAGGTTTTGTGAAATTTTTCTAATTTTCTTAAAAAATTTGTAAAATTTTCAAATAAACGTTATTTGAATGTGTTTTGGAAAAAAATTCTCCAAAAGTTTTCAAAATTTTAAAGTAAGCATTGTTGGAATACGTTTTGTAAAAATGGCCTTTATATATAACATGATAACCCGGCCCGTTTTCATTGTGTGCCACGGAACTCCATTCCCAGTAATTTGCTTTTTCCTTAGAAGTTCCTGCACAGAAATTCAAACAATTAGTTGAATAGTGACACCCAAGCATTTTTAGCCTTAGGCGTTATTTCTTCACCCTTAATTTTGATTTTATTTTCACAATCAGGTTTATTTTAGACTTTCTCTAGTTTCGGAATGTCCTCTAAACTTTCAATTTTCATTGGTTGTGTAACTTCTTTTTCTTTCACTAACCATGATTGAATTTTCGTTAAAGCTTTCTTGAAATACAATGTAGAAACTTTTTGTTCATTACTATTTGAAGATTCATCAGTTTCAAAATTTGAAAACTTAGTAATAACTGGTTTTACTTTGTTTGTAGTTTCTGTACATTGTTTCCAAACCTGAGTTGGTTTTTTCAAATCTTCAGAATTTTTCTTATCAATATGAACATGTTTAGGATTAATCTGTAGACATTTTTTAGCAATGTGTCCATTTACCCCACAAATATGACACACCCTGTTATCATATCGTTTTCTATCAAACCATACACTCAAATCGTAACATTGATTTGATGTGTGGTAACCATCTTTCCTGCTTCGTCTGTAGCTTTGATTTGACGTTGAAGCACTGTGGTCCGATCTGCACCACTTATTATAGATTTTTGTGAGTTTTGATTTTCAAATTGTTTTGACTTTTTATAATGATTGGATGATCGTACTGATGAGCTTTTATTTTTCTTTTGAAACCTTTTAGAATTTCTAAAACTTCGTTTTTCTTTTTGTTTTCGTTCTTCATTCTGCTTAGAAGGTTTTGTCGTTGAGTATTCACCTTTTTCAGTAGATTGTAGAACAGTTTCCTGAAATTGTTCTTTTAGTTTAAAAAATATTTCATTTTTCTCTTTTTTAGCTCTTTCATCATCGGTATCATCATCGCAATCCTCAATTATGACATCGTCATAATTTGTGACCTTGTCACTTATTGGGATTTCTTTTTTATTTTCATTGATCGGTTTTGGACATATCTGATCTAGAATCAATGACGAGGTCACAAAACCTTTCAATTTCTTTTCAACATCTTGTTCAAGTTTCCTGATTTTTTCAAGATGCAAGTTTATTATATTTTGTTTTTCAAAATCATTTTTATTTAAAACTTAATTTTCGTTTTCTAAAATTTTAATTCTATTTTCAAAAATCTTTTCATTTTCTTTTAATTTTTTATTTTCTAATGTCAAACTCTTAAAAATATTTAAGAGTTTGGTATTATCTGTCAGATAACCGTTCAGATTTACATCAAAGACTGGGCAGTTGGTTTAGAACTTGAAGACTCATTTGTAGATGTATTTGAAACTTGTGCTTCACAGTTCTTAGCTACTATACTCCCTACTCTCTTCAACTTATCATTCCCTTGATTACTGACAAGATCATATTCCTTTAGTAATTCCACTTCATATCCCTCTAAGTTGTCAATGAAGGTAGAAAGCTTGAAAAATTCCCAGCTCGCACTTTCCTTTAACACCATTAAGTACGTTGTCCATTCACCCTCCGGAAGAGCATCGACCAATTTGTCAATATACTCTTCTTCTGTCTTATCAAGTCCATGCCTTCTCATTTGAATTTTTAATGATAGAAGCGCTCTATCATTTGTTTCATTGACTCGCCTTTCAGCTTGTGAAAATGTCAAACTTTTTCATGATTTGAACTTTTTTGCTCTTAATCATCTCAACACTATCCAAATATTTAGCACGTAGAGCATTCCACAACTTCTGTGAGATATCACATTCTGGTAGTAGAATCAAGATATCTTCATTTATCAATTGCTGATCATCTTCTTCTCATGAACATTCTGGTAGAAGAAATTTGCTCGTTTCCAGTTCTCGAATTTGTCTTTCCAGCTTTCATACTCGTCCATACTCATCAACTTTGGCGGCTTCACGGACCCCATTTCATTTTCCAAATTTATTTGTCATTCAAAAACACTTGAAAAATGATTAGCAAACAGACAATTTTAGTAAAATTTGACTTCCTAATCGACAATATTAACGTATTTGTTCGCTAAAAACGTTTAAAATTTTTGCGAAAACTGTTTTTACCAGATTAGAGCTTTAAACTCGTCTCGTCGATACGAATCTAACGATATATGATGTCCGAGACGTTTTTTGGAATCTTCATGCCTTTTTTTAGAAACCTTGGACAAGTTCGGGCGAACTTGTCACAGCTTGTGAAAATCAGCTACTTAACAAGTTCGGGCGAACTTGTTCAGATATTATGAAAATTTCACTCTGAATATAAGTTCGAGCAAACTTGTGAGAAAATCCAAAAAAATTAACAAGTTCGGGCTAACTTGATATAAGTTTTCCACATAATGTAATCAAGTTCGGCCGAACTTGATGTGATTTGAGGAATAATATGCAAGTTCGAGCGGACTTACCTAAAAATTCTTGAAAATTCAGTCAAGTTCAGGCGAACTTGATGAAAAATCACTGAAAAAGTGAGTTTTTTAATCAAGTTCGAGCGAACTTGCTTACACGTTCGAGCGAAGTTATGTTTTCAAACATGGTTTTTCAATTTTTCGACATGAATTCGTTTGTTTTAAAGCTCTGATCTTTTCAAGGGTTTTACTATTATAGATTTTAAATATTATACTTGATAATCAGTCCATTTTGTCCGTGAAATGTCCAAGAAAAGTTTAAAAATGAAAGAAATGAGTAGATGTCCAATGTCTTCAAATTAGGCCAATCCTGCTCTGATACCAATTGAGGGTCCGTTGTACGGATCGTTCGGGTCATAATTTGGCAAACCTAAGGTAAACGTGCGGAATCCGTTTGCATAAGCGACATTGGATACTAGTTTGTTACTGATTAATCAATGTTTCATTGATTAGTAGACTTTACAGATCCTGGAAACACTTGGACAGAGCTTCGCATCTGTTGTGACAAAATCTCTGAATCTTACAAATGAAAAGTCAAGACATCTATATATAGGATGACAAGTTCGCTTGAACTGTGTCATTGACAAGTTCGTGCGAACTTGTCCTAGCCATGACAAGTTCGGGCGAACTTGTCCTCGGCATGACAAGTTTGGGCGAACTTGTCCCTAGACAACACAAGTTCGGGCGAACTTGGCTCTAAACATACATAAACTTTGGCATTTTGCTCCTAAATACAGACTCAACTTTATCCGATGACGTAGACAACAGACATATGCATCAACAATATGCAAGGATTGTACCAACCCTAGCTTCACCTGAACTAGTATTGATCTCTCGTTACATCTCATGATTAATCAGTGAGATCAGACATGTAGTCAAGGCAGATAGACCACAAACCATAGAAGAAGCAGTGGAATTGGCAAATACCTTGACAGATGAGTTGGTACGTACGCAAGAAGAAAACAAGAAAAGGAACCTAGCTCAAAAGATCACTCAGGAGCTACGTTATGGAATTCTAACCATGGGATAGGGGCAAGTTCTTCTTGACCCCTGTGTAAGTACTGCAAACGGAAACATTCAGGGAAATGATATACATATGGCAATTTCTACAAATTCCTAGGGCATAAGGAAGAAGACTGCAGAAAGAAAGTTA
This sequence comes from Scalesia atractyloides, assembly GCA_947069175.1. Taxonomy (NCBI): domain Eukaryota; kingdom Viridiplantae; phylum Streptophyta; class Magnoliopsida; order Asterales; family Asteraceae; genus Scalesia; species Scalesia atractyloides. Next base: position 35,708,178 of record CAMTDV010000004.1, on the reverse strand, counting down.
GCAATAGGCTATGCTACAATTGCTGACAAGCCGGTCATATTAAAACTAACTGTCCGAAACTAGCTTTTGTGGCAAACAATAAAGCAAAGACAACCGAAGGACCCAAGAAGACTGCCAGAGCGTTCGTGCTGACCGCTGAAGAAGCAAAGATGATTTCGAATGTGATTGCCGGTAAGTTTTTAGTTAATGATGTTTATGCAAAAGTATTATTTGACTCTGGTGCAAACCAAAGTTCCATCAATACTTCCTTCTGCAATTTTCTTAATCAACCATTAATTAAAATTCACCAAAACTGTCTGGTGGAGACGGCAAATGGGTCTTCTATCCAAATAAGCGGAATCCTGCAAGGAGCAAAGATAGGAATTTTAAATCATAATTTTTCTGCTAACCTTTTTCCCATGGATCTAGCCGGATTTGGTGTCGTGTTAGGAATGGATTGGTTGGTAGCCAATCAGGCACGAATAGTATGTGATCAAAAGTCTGTAGAAGTAAATGTGCCATCTGGCGAAAGAATCACAATTAAAGGAGATAAGTCGACAAGATCAACAAAGTTCATCTCTGTGATGAAAGCTACAACCTATATACGTAAAGGGGGAATAGTGTATATGATTTCCCTAATCAATAACACTAAAGGGAAAGAATTAAAAGATATTCCCGTAATATCTGAATTCTCCGATGTATTCGTAGAAGAGTTGCCTGGATTACCTCCGGATCGATAGGTTGAATTTAGAATTCACATAATACCAGGAACGGCACCGATTGCCAAAGCACCCTATCGCCTACCACCGACGGAGATGCAGGAACTGAAGAAACAACTGGGCGAATTATTAGAGAAAGGTTTCATACAGCCCAGCTCATCACCATGGGGAGCACCGGTGTTGTTTATCAAGAAGAAAGACGGATCAATGCGTATGTGCATTGATTACCGGGAATTGAACAAAGTGACAATAAAAAATCGGTAGCCGTTACCAAGAATTGACAATTTGTTCGATCAACTCCAAGGAGCCCGATTCTTTTCTAAGATCGACTTGCACTTAGGATATCATCAGTTGAAAGTACAGGAATAGGACATTCCTAAAACTGCTTTCAGAATGAGGTACGTTCATTATGAATTTACAATCATGCCATTCGGTTATGGACATGATGAACAAGATATGTAAACCATACCTGGATAAATTCATAATTGTCTTTATAGATGATATTTTTATTTACTCTAATAGTAAGGAAGATCATGCAGAGCATTTGCATATACTCCTGTCATTGCTAAGGAAGGAAAAACTTTATGCAAAATTCTTAAAATGTGAATTCTGGTTACAAGAAGTGTAATTTCTTGGACATCTGGTAAACCACGCAGGAATTCATGTGGATCCAACAAAGATCGAAGCAATTACCAAATGTAAGGTCCCAGAATCACCAACGGAAATAAGAAGTTTTCTTGGATTGGCAGGATATTATAGACGTTTTATTCAAGATTTTTCTAGAATAGCCATCCCGTTAACCAAGCTAACTTGCAAATCGGTTAAGTTTGAATGGGGACCAAAGCTAGAAGAAGCATTCAGGATTTTGAAGCAAAAGTTAACCAACGCATCAATACTCGCTTTGCTAGAAGGAACTGAAGACTTCGTAGTTTATTGTGATGCGTCTAAGTTAGTATATGGATGTGTGCTGATGCAACGTCAAAAGTAATTGCTTATGCCTCTAGACAACTTAAGAAGCATGAAGAAAATTATACAACACATGATCTAGAATTAGGAGCAATAATTTTTGCTTTTAAGATATGGAGACACTATCTTTACGGTAGTAAGTTTTTGATATTCACAGATCATAAGAGTTTAAGATATGTCTTTGGACAAAAGGTATTAAACATGAGACAGAGGCGATGGATGGAAATCCTTAGTGATTATGATTGTGATATCCAGTATCATGCAGGAAAAGCTAACGTAGTAGCTGATGCTTTAAGTCGAAAGTATCATGAGAAGCCAAAAAGAATACGCTCTCTTAGACTAAACCTGCAGATAGATTTAAATGAGCAAATTAAACAGACACAGGAAACAACAATCAAGGACGATGCTGAGGGATTAAAAGGAATGCTTAAGGAATTAGAGAAAGGAACATATGGAATTTAGAGATTCCATAAGGAAAGGATTTGGATTCCTATCCAAGGAGACCTACAAAATCGAATTTTGGAGGAAGCCCATAAGACTAAGTATATAATGCATCCTGGAAGTGATAAGATGTATAAAGATTTAAGAAATAATTTCTGATGGATAGGAATGAGAAGGATGTAGCAAGCTATGTTGCTAAATGTCTAACATGCTCAGAGGTTAAAGCCGAACATCAGAAACCTTCAGGACTATTGCAACAATTGGAAATACCGATTTGGAAATGGGAATTGTTAACAATGGACTTTGTTACCAAACTACCCAGGACACGAAAAGGTAATGATACAATCTGGGTGATTGTAGACAAATTAACCAAATCAGCTCATTTCTTACCAATGAAGGAAACTTTCAGTATGGAACAATTAGCCAAGTTATATGTAAATGGGATAGTTTTATTGCATGGAATTCCTTTATCTGTTGTGTCTGACAGGGACAACCGTTTTACTTCTCATTTTTGGTCAAGTTTCCAAAAAGCAATGGGAACTAGACTAAATCTAAGTACAACATATCACCCTCAAACAGATGGTCAAAGTGAAAGGACAATCCAGAAAATGGAAGATATGCTTAGAGCATGTGTATTTAATTTTGGAGGAAATTGGGATGGACATTTACCTTTGATAGAATTTTCCTACAACAACAGTTATCATACCAGCATCAATGCTGCACCATTTGAACCACTCTATGGACGAAAATGCCGAACACCAGTATGCTGGGCAGAAATTGGAGAAAAGCAACTATTAGGTCCTGAAATCGTGCAAGAAACAACTGACAAGATCATTCAAGTCAAGGAAAGGCTGAAAGCGGCCCGAGATCGTCAAAAGAGTTATGTAGATAACAGACGCAAACCTTTGGAATTTCAAGTTGGAGATAAAGTGCTATTAAAAGTCTCACCATGGAAAGGATTTGTAAGATTCGGTAAGAAAGGAGAACTAAGCCCAAGGTATGTTAGACTTTTTAAGATTATCAAACGACTAGGGCCAATAGCTTATCAGCTACAATTGCCAGAGGAAATGGCAGGAATACATGATGTATTTCATCTATGTAATCATAAGAAATGTTTAGCAGATGAATCATTGGTGATACCTATTTAAGATATAGAGGTAAATGAAAAGCTTAAGTTTGTAGAGAAACCCATTTTGATTGAAGATAGAAAGATCAAGAATATCAAACGCAAGAGATTAGTTCTGGTCAAAGTAAAATGGGATTCAAAGAGAGGACCAGAATACACTGGGAGCTAGAGTCAGAAATGCAAAGGAAATATCCATACCTATTCTAGTGAATCTCGAGGACGAGATTTAAAACAAGGTGGGGAAGATGTAACAACTCTCCATAGACCCACTAAAACGATCCGTAAACGCAAAACCAGACACGTGCAACGAGACCCGATACGAAAAACGAAGAAATCTGATCAGGGCGTCCCAGGCGACACGCGCCAAGATCCCTGGCATCTCCCTCAATGCACGGGCGACGTCCAGGAGACGTGCCACCGTTTCGCGCCATGTGGCAACCCTAGCTCGTTACGAGGCTAACCTAGCCCTAGCTAGGTGTCTCAGGCGCCACGCGAGGGAGGTCCAGGAATCCCGCGCGACACGTGGGAGAATTCAATTTCGGGTATAAAAGGCCAGGCCTAGGACTGGAAAATTTCCACCTGTTCGATCGAAATTCGTAGATCAGAACTCTCTTGTACCTCCGTTCTCTTACAACACCCCCTAAACCCCTAAACCTGTGAAGCACTGCCTGCTGTAAGTATCTTAACCCCCGATCACTAATTCACTATCCTACCCGATTTAGGATCAACGCATGTCAAGGCTCTGCCCGACTACGTTCGTTGGAGTCCTATCTCGTGTTGTATGGACACCCTACCCGATCGATCTAGAATCGCCAAAGCATGTCTAGGCTCTGCCTGACTTAGCTCGTTGGAGTTCTGTTGCGTGTTGTATGGTTAAAGTGACTTGGGTTAATTTACTAACACATGTACATTGTATGTTTTAATAGAAATTCGAGGAAGTAATCAAGAATTGTCACCAGGAACTGCGTAGGAATACCTAAGTGTTCAAGGCGAGTACATTCTCTTTTGTAAATCTATTTGTGAGTCAAAATGTGTTACCAAAACCTCAAATGTTTTAATTATGCTTAACAGTAATTGAGTATATGTATTCTACAATTACTGCCAGTATGTTGCGGTTTTGTATACATTACTAGTCCATAGTCATAGGATTGTGACATGAACCATTACAGTTGGGTGACAGGGCCCAAAGTAATATGACCCACAAATCAGGAGTGACAGTATTGAATGAGTAATTGTGTAGATATAAACATTTTAAATGCGGATGCTCTCAAAACTGTAAAGTGTAAACACTTGTTTTCATTAAACTGGGATGAATATTTTGTCGTCATCCAATTGTTCTCGAATAGGCCCATTCAACGATGTAAAATATCCCAATGTGATAAAAGAATCAATCAAAAAGGACCCCCTAATTCCAATTAGGAATCCCTTGGGCCCCTTAGGAACAGGCTTTCCAATTTATCATTTCGATTTATTTTCCCATTTAATAACCCATAATCAGATCTTGGTAACGAACTATTTGCAACTTGACAATTTAAAACAGATTTTTCAAATACTTAAATATTATTTACTGGATGAAAATGGTAAAATTTATAATCCATATTCATGCAGTAACATCATTTTGAATCCATTCAAATTGAATTGGTATTTTCTCCATTACAATTATTGTGAAGAGACTTCTACAATCGTTAGTCTTGGGCAGTTTCTTTGTGAAAATGTATGTATAGCCAAAAAAGGACCGCATTTAAAATCAAGTCAAGTTCTAATTCTTCAAGTTGACTCTGTGGTAATACGATCAGCTAAGCCTTAATTGGCTACTCCAGGAGCAACTGTTCATGGACATTATGGGGAAATCCTTTACGAAGGAGATACATTAGTTACATTTATATATGAAAAATCAAGATCTGGTGATATAACGCAAGGTCTTCCAAAAGTGGAACAGGTGTTAGAAGTGCGTTCGATTGATTCAATATCGATGAATCTTGAAAAGAGGATTGAGGGTTGGAACAAATGTATAACAAGAATTCTTGGAATTCCTTGGGCATTCTCTATTGGTGCTAAGCTAACTATAGTGCAAAGTCGTATCTCTTTGGTTAATAAGGTCCAAAAGGTTTATCGATCCCAGGGGGTGCAGATACATAATAGGCA